>CM054162.1:32390758-32435758 GCA_028751875.1 Rapana venosa
ACCCATAAAGGGTAATAAAGTTGATGCGTTTAAAACGAGTGCTCTGCCACTAAGCTATCCTGCCCCCTAAATATATGCATACATACATTGATACATAATGATAATCACAACCTTCCATTGTCACATAAATCCTTCGAAGTTTGCCAACTCAACCTCAACCTACCTGGCCATTCTAATTCTTTCTGTTGCCTCTACCATCCACCTCCTAACTGTAGGAACAATCTGACAGCTTCTCTGTTTCATAATTTGTCACTCCTTGACCACTTCAGCCTCTCTCCCACTAAGCTAGATAATTCTCGGTGACATCAACTTTCATTTTGACAACCAGTCTTCTCCTGATGTCAAACATCTTTTGCTTTCTCTTTCAAATCAGATTCTTTCCCAACTGGTGAACAAACCAACACACAGATCCAGTCATATTTTAGACTGGCTGATCACAATGCTTCATTTAACCTTGTCACATCTGTCTGTCATTAATGGTTCTGATCATTCGGTTATTCTTTTCTTTCTTAACATCACAAAACCTGTAAGAAAAAGGAAATATGCTACTAGTTGCAATATTTAGGCCATAATCATTCAAACCTTCTCTTCACAAGCTATGGAGCGCCTTTCACAAACTTCTTACCACACTGACCTCTCTGAACGCTATAACACTGTCCTCCGCCAATTGCTTGACGAGCATGCACCTCTAAATGACCATCTCCTGCCTGACAGGCCCTGTGCGCCATGGTACACTAACGATATTTTGATGGCGAAACGCAAACGTCGGCATCTAGAATGGCAGTGGTGGAAATCTAAAAAACTGAAATAAATAAACCGCTTTTCCGAAAACAAAGTCAAATTTTCAATCCATTCATCAAAGACAAACTATTTATCTTCCCAAGTTCTCTGCACTAAATTCATAACATCTCTTTTTTTACCCTCACCTCGAACCTTCTTGGATCGCTAAAAGAAGCCCATGCCTACCATCCCAGCCTACCTGAACTTCCTTTCATCTTTTCTTTCTACTTTTCAGATTAAGTCAGCAACATTCGCTCTAGACTGGATCAGACTCCTTTCCAGCCTGCGCCTCCTGATCCCCATTTTACTGGCACTCCTCTCTTTTTCTTTTATCCCACAAGCTAAAAAGAAATCACGACATTTCTGAAATAAATAATGATTACATCATGCGGTCTTGATCCCATACCTGCTCATGTTTTTTCATCATGCCTTCCACAACTTGTACCCACTGTTACTGAAATAGTAAACTCATCTCTTCTATCAGAAAATATGTCATCAGCTCTCAAAAACCGCAATAGTTACATTATCTGTTAAAGCACGATCTTGATCCCAATATTCTAAAGATTTAGAGACCTGTCTCTAACTTACCTTTATTTTCAAAGTACTTGAAAAAGGTGTTCTAAAACAGCTCAATGACCACTTCATTCCATAATCTCCTTCCTCTTTTCAGTCTGCCTATCGCTCCAACCTCAGCACTAAAACCACCCTAGTCCACACGTTAAACAGACTTCTTCCTGCTTCTGACGCAGGATAAAAATCTCCCTTCTCTCTCTTCTTGACTTATCTGCTGCCCTTGACATTTTAGATCACTCAATTCTTCTTTCTCGCCTCCGTAATATGTTTGGTATTAATGGCACAGCCCTCACCTGGTTTAGTTCTTACCTCACAGACCTGTTCTAGAAAGTTATTGTCAACAAAATTCAGTCAAAACATGTGAAACTGGAATGTGGAGTCCCACAGGGATCAAGTCTGGGTCCTGCTCTCTTCACCCTCTACACTGCTCCACTCTCACACATGATACATGGCCATCATATTGATCATAATTTCTATGCTGATGATGCTCAGCTTCAATGCAGTAATACCCTTGAAATCCTGCCTTCCCTCCTGACAAATATGGCCCACTGCCTTCTAGACATTTATACGGATAGCCTAGTTGTTAGAACATTCCGCTCGCAATCTGACAACCCGCGTTCGATTCCCGCTCAAGGGGATATTTTCCCCTGAAGTTAACTTAGTGCAGACTCCAATCTCCCCAAAAGTCCTTCGGATGAGACTATAAACCGAGGCCCCGTGTGCGAACGCACGCAGAACATCTTGCGCACACGTTAATTCCTGTTCCGCTGTTCGTAAGAGTAGGCCATTGTGTGCCGGTGGGAACAGATGACATTTACAAAACCGCATACACACGGGGACTGGATGTAAAAAAGCACATAAGTGTTTTATTCCATTATCCTCGATATAAAAGAATTAAATATAATAAAAAAACATTCAAAACTGGATGACTCAGAACAAGTTACAGTAAATGCTGATGAATCGGAAGCTATGCCCATAGGGAAAGAACATGAACTCTCCTCCATCACAAAGCTTCAACAGAATTAGGCACACGTTAGTTTCTTTGTCCAGCTCTGTGAGATATCTAGGTGTAGTTCTTGACAAAACACTCTCTTCGAAAAAATTCATTACCCAGGCCTGCCAGTCTTGCTACTATCAATTATCGCCCATATGAGCAATTCCCAAGTATCTGTCTACTAACCCAACATCCCAACGTGTCACATCTCTCATTCTTTCACATCTGGACTACTGTAATTCTCTCCTGGCTGGTTTACCAGCATCATCTATCCACTCCCTTCAACGCATACAAAACTCTGCACCTCGACTAGCCCTACGAAAGAAAAAATCTGAACGCATAACTCCTCTTTTGCAATCTCTTCACTGGCTGCCTGTCTCACAGAGTAACGTATAAGCTTAAAACGATCTGTTTCAAATGTCCCTACAAATCTGCACCCCCTATTCCTTTAACTGTCTTCACCTGTACACTCCATCTGTTCCCTCGTTGTGCATAATAATAGGAAGAATAAGAATAAGAATATAAAAATGTATGGAAGCTATAAAACGCTGAATCTTACAAAGCAGAAAAATCAAAGTGCTTATATTCAAATCATTTAACATTTCAATCATCCTTGAATAAAAAAAAAAAATATCATATTACACACACACACACACACACACACACACACACACCCCACACACACCCCACACACACACACACACAGCAAATCTTATGCATGGTGATGGAGATGGGGGTGGCCGCTGAAGAGTATGGATAATAATGAGAGGGAGATCTGAGAAAGGGAAATAAATGTGTTTTTGAAGCTGGATTGAAGTATCGAATGTAGGCTTTTGGCGAAGAAACAGAGGGAGGTCATTCCAGATGGATGGACCACAGACAGAGAAAAAAACGACGGCCCCAACATTGTTTGCTTAAATTTTCAATGTTCGGAAGCACAGGGTATCGGCGCTGAACGAAGGGAAGGGGATGGAGTGAAAAGGGTGAAGACAGTTACAGAGATAAGGGGGTTTGCAGATTTGTGGAGACATTTGAAACAGAGGGTACGAATCTTATACTTCACTCTTTGTGAGAAGGGAGCCGAAGAAGAGATCGGAAGAGAGGATGTGTCCAGATCCTATTTATTTAATTATTTATATTTTCATTCATACCACTTAAAATGACGGCAGATTTCTCTGCTTAGATACAGCGACACACAACTGACAAACACCACACAGGCAGACTGAACTACTGAAGCACTTAGATACACCTGCATAAATAGATGTATGGGCGCTCAGTCTCACACACACATACACCGATGAAGAGAAACAGACAAAGAGATGGGGAGACAGACAAACACACACACCACAAAGCACACATACACACACCACACGCACACATACCACAAACCATATACATACACACAAAAGACACGCGTGTGCGCAAATGCGAATGCTTTGATATCTCCACATGCACACACACTCGCTCTCTCTCTTTCTCTCAGACAGCAAAGAGATGGGGAGACAGACAGACAGACCCGACAACCACACACGCACACACACACACACACAACACACACGCACAGCCACACACACCACACACCACACACACCGTTCGCAAATGCAAACGCTTTGACATCTCACGCATACTCTCTCTCTCTCTCTCTCTCTCTCTTCTCTCTCTCTCTCTCTCTCTCTCTCTCCTCTCCTCTCTCTCTCTCTCTCTCTCTCCCCTCTCTCTCTCTCTTACAAAACGCGTGCGCGCGCGCAAACACACACACACATATAATACACGCGCGGATACATGGATGCCTGTAAAAAACGCAGGTACGCACTCACGCACGCTAGCTCGCTCACTCATTCACACACACACATACACAAATATACACACATACAGACACACAAACACACACACAAAATACACAGATAAAAGACACACACACACTCACCATAGAGACACATCAGACACACACACACACCACACACACACAACACACACACACACACACACACACACACACACCACACACACAGATACAGACACACACACAAAGTTCAGATTGGATGCATTTAAGACTAAATTCTGTAAACAGATAACTTGTCTATGTGGTTATGACTTATCACCTAAGCATGTCATTTTTCATTGTGAAGTACTTCGACCATATTTGTCTAGTACAGTTGTAGATAAGATTTCAAATATGTCATTTGAACAATTATTGGCCGATAATGTGGTTATGTTGGAGATAGTTAGTTGTTTAATTAGAAGCCCTGTTGCCAAACTTTTGTAATTGTTCTTGCTGCAGTTTAAGCTGTTCAATTTCCCCCCTCCCACTTCAAACCCCCCTCCCTCCCATAATTTTTTTGTAATTTTTTTCTTTTATCCCGTGCACAGACACTAATAGGTAAACACACACACAACACACACACACACACACACACACACACACACACACACACAACACACACACACACACACACACTTCTCTTGGTCTAATGTTACCTTGAGTGAACAGACGTTAAATTAAAAAGAACACCACACACACCCCAGAAACTCACACGGGACACACACACACAGACACACACAGACACAGAAAACACACACACACACACACCACACACACACACACAACACACACACACACACACACCACACACACACACTCACACACCGTGCTAGAGAAATCCTAATACATGTGTCAAGGGAACCTCAGTTTCCTTCACCTCCACTTACCCTCATAGTCCATAGACCATTGGGGAGGGGGGGGGTGGGGCACCAATGGAAAATTTTGCAACCAGCTTCCTCCACTCTCTCAGGTCTCTGTTTCGTAGAAATTCGTTTCGCTCAAGGCCCAGTCCACTCTTGATGTTGTCTTCAATCATTTTTTTCTGTCTGCCTCCTGTCTCCCTTCTTGTATGTTCCCTATAGGACAGTCTTTGTTGGGAGATGTGCCCATACCACCTTTAGGTTGCATTTTTTCACTGGATGTGAATAGCTCTCATATGATTGATGGCATTTTTAATGCTGGTTTTCATTCTTCATTCGTGATGTGATGGTATTTATGAAATACCAAGGTGTTTGAGAAAACACTTTTATCCAATCCTGTATCCTTCTTTCAAAATCTGTCTTGGTCATGTTTTCACATTGGTATAAAAATATGGGACATGAGCAGGGGGGGAGGAAACGCATCAGTCTGAACCGTAAGTTCTGAGATGATTTGTGAAGCTTTGTTTTCAGAGGACTTTTCAGTTTTGGTCATTCTGCTGTGGTTGGGCTTTCATGGAAAAGAATTCAGGTTTTAATCCTTAATCGGATACTATAAACTCTCGATATTTGATGTTTTGGACGGCCTTGATTTTTCTTGCTCTATAATAATGTCATTGCAGATGACATGGGACATTTTTCATCAAGTGGTTTTCTTGCTACTGATCTGCATGCAAATATGCCGAAGAGGCTTCATCAAGGTGATTTACCAAATTGACTAGGTTTTTGCTCTTCTCCAGATAGGCCGTCGATGTCGTCGGCACAACAAAACGTCAGTTTGTATTTTCCTGTCTCCAATGCTGAACTGTTCCCTCGTGATTTTGAAGTGTTTCAGACAATATTCTCCTATAAAAAGTGTTGTACGAGGGGTGGGAGAGAGCAGCAGACATACTTTGGCACACTCCTTTTGTGGTTGGTTAGGAACCATCTCACTGTGTTGCTGTCATAGAAGACAGCACTGGGTGCCTTGATTATAGAGGCATTCTATGGTTCTGGATCAGAGTTGGCATTTGATGTTTTACAGCTTATGGTTGCTTCACACAGTTGTATGCCGACTCTGTTGTGAAGTCTTCTTTAAGTCTACAAATCGTGGTAATAGATCCTTGTTGTGGTATGGCGGTATATCTCACTGAGTATTCTCAGACTCGAAAATCTGTTCTGTTGTATTCGGTCCTGTCTGAAAACTGCCCGTTCTTCTTTGTTGATTTACTCTGCTCAAGTCTATCGTTTTTAAATAGGACTCATGGGTGGTAGTCATTGGAGCAATCTCAACACTTTAAAAAAAATCTCTGAACACCTGATAGTGACTGTAATAGTGGGCGGGTGTTTAAAAATCTCTGCTAATGTTCAAGGGAAGAGTTAACACTCACACACATACACGCACGCAACGCTAGCGCTTAACACACACCTCAACTATCATCTGTGAGGGAACAGGAGTGTAGTCGTTTAAAATCGAATCGAAGACACCACACACCATGCTTTAGGAGAAAACTCCTGCGTACCCCATGTTACACAGTACCACACACTTTGTGCGAGCATGCACTCACGCACATACACACCACCCATACATCACCATTAGCCAGAATTTGCATGCATGGCAACGCTTGCATACACTCACACACATGGGTCCGCACACACACACACACACACACACACACCCACACACACACACACAAACACGAACACACATTGTGTGTTTCACCCCATGCGGGTTTTGTGATGATTACGAGAGAAAGTGTGTGTGTATTTAGTGCCCATGCGCAAACCATTTGTGTGTTGTGCGCGCACTTGTGTGTGTCGTGTGTGTGGTGTGTTGTGTTGTGTGTGTGTGTTGTGTGTGTGTTGTGTGTGTGGTGTGTATGTTTGTTTGTGGAATGTGTGTGTCGTGTGTGCAAGGTAAGTCTCAATTTGCAACGTCTTTCCACTTTGAGTGATACCAAACAACCCTAAAATAAGAAGGCTGGATAGGAGATAGAGAGATAGAGAGGAGGAGGAGTGGAGAGAGAGAGAGGAGCGTGAGAGAAGACGAGAGATCTGAGAGAGAGAGGAGGAGGAGAGAGTGAGAGAGAGAGTGGATTGATTTTCCATGGAGTTAAACACAACCCACACCGCACGCGGCCGCCACGCAACGCGGCACACACCACACTCATCCAACTATCCTGAGGTGAAACAGACGTAAAATCATTTTAACACACACACCCATGCTTAGGAGAAACTCCTGCGTAATCATGTGTACAAGTACACACACTTTTTGCGAGCATGCACACACTCACACACAACACACACACACACTCACACACACACACACACACCACAACACAACACCACAACACACTCACACACACACAACACAATATCAACAATTACCTTGCATGCACGCCTTGCATACACTTGTGGGTACGAGTGAAAGTGAGTGTGTATATGAGTGCCCATGAAGAGAGAGATGAGAGCGAGAGTGATGAGGAGAGAGAGGAGTGCCGTGTGAGAGAAGTGAGGGCGAGGTGAGAGGAGAGAGAGAGAGAGGAGCTACCATGTGTGTGTGTGTGTGTGAGAATGTGTGTGCTGTGTGTGTGTGTGTGTGTGAGTGTGTGAATGACTGTGTGTGTGTGAATGTGTGTTTGGTGCATGTTGCTGTGTGTGTGTGTGCAGCGAGAGTGAAATTTTGTGTGTGTGTGTGTGTGTGTGTGTGTGTGTGTGTTGTTGTGGTGTGTGTGTGGTGTGTGTGTGTATTGTGTGTAAAAGAGGAACGTGAGTGTGTGCGTTATGTATTATGTTTATGTGTGTATGAAAGAGTTGTGAGTATGGATGGTTAACACGCACACGCGCGTTTTGTGTCTGTATGTAAAAGGGTGGATAATAATTATGTGTGAAGAAGCGCAGTATGTGACACGTATAAGGAAAATGTGTGATGGCTGTTACCACATTTACGTCCCGCATGTGTATATATTGAAAAAAATTCCGATTGTAGTGTATTACGCGTCGCCGCACGTGATATGTGTGGGTGTTTTTGTGGCTAGGAATATTTTTGAGGAGGTTTTTTTTTAATTGTAATAGGTATAATCGGCTTGTTTGTGAATGAGAATGGAAAATAAAGAGATTGCCTTCCATTGGTGAACTGCTTTAAGTGACGAAAACTTTGTAGATATAATGGAAATCCAAAGGGGGTGCCACTGTTATTCAGCGGCTTTTTTACAACAAAAAGCTTAGTGGAGTGGCAACTTGTGTGTACAACCCATTGGGCTGGCCTACAAGCTAGATAACTGAAGAAAGAATGGATATATTTTTGGTCACTGCTATTTTGTGCCCTTGTTTTTCGTTTTGCTTGAATTCCCTAACTACCTAAGAGCCTTATCAAATCCAACCTCAAAACACACTTATTTCCTACCTAAGACTTTGCCCTCATATCCGTCCCTATTTTTGACAGCTAGCAATTCATCCCTAATTGTTTTTGCGGGTTGTGTGTTGTGTGTGTGAGTGTGAGTGTGTGTGTGTGTGGGTGACTTTGTGGTGTCTTTGTGTGTTGTGTGTGTTCGTGTGCGCACGCGCGTGCATAAATTTGAAACTATGTTATTAATTATATGTGGTATTATTTGAGGAAAGTTGCACCGTGTTAATTGAGTGAAGCGCTTTGATTTATTTGTTTTACAAGATTCAGAGCTATATAACATTCTATATTATTATTATCTCGTATTATCTGTTATCTCTTCCCTTTGCTTGTGCAGAGGGAAAAGCATATACAGATATACAATCGGACATGAATACTGCACTCTGGCAGTAAGATGATAGTTTGCAGGGGTGAAGCTGCAGATTTCAAGCTACTAACTTTGAATGCTTACTCAAAACTTAGTGTCAAAACTTCAAGTTCTCATCCTCAGTGTTTACATGTTTTAGGAAAAATAAGTTAGCAAGGGTGAAGCAGCTTTTCTATCTACCGTCTGTGACAGACCAGGAAGGAGACTGCGGCCAACACCAACACTGCCATTGTAAAATCCATGCTGGTTGACACTTCTGCTTGATCAGTCCCCTTGTGCAGAAAGAAAAATACACAAGATGTTCCATCACGCCTGTTAGGATCCAACTTTTGAATAGTTAACAATTATTTGTGCATCACTTTATTGGAAGGAGGTTCGGGGAATGAAGGGTGATGTTAAGGCTCAGGTATTCATGGAATGACGTGAGGCCACGCAGGTGTTATGGGTAACACATTTATTGTTTCTATTTCGAACAGCACAAACCGAAACAACATAAAAAAGTTGTCTACCACGCTATCATTATGACCAGGTACACATCCTGTTCACTGTCAATGGTCCCGTAACCCGCCAGGGTCGTAGGGGCGCTGCATGGTGGACGACGGTGGACCTGCGGCTCCACGTAGGCGCCTGGTCGGTGGGCGAGTTCTTGGGGTGACACTGAAGTCTTCTGTCCAATCACGGATGGCGTCGGCCCACTTTCTATCTGTCTGCAACCGTCTTCGTCCCCTGGACCTGTTTCCTGGCAGGATGGTCTTTGCAAGTCCTTCTGAGCGTGTTTCTGCCCTATACATCGGGTTTCCTCTTTTTCGACGTGGTCAGTAGGTGTCTTGTCCCGCAATTGTTGACTGTGATAATTTTTGCGGACTTCCTTGTTGGTTGACATGGTACTTGTATGAGATGCCACAAGGAGCCTTCTTAGGAATTCGCATTTCTACTGCTTGGATCCTCTTTGTAGGTCTGCTTGCGTTCAGTGTCCAGGCCTCAACATGCGTTAACGCGATGCATTGATGGTGACTAGCGCGTTTAGTAACTTTACTTGGTTCCGAGAGGGATTGCTGCTGCTGTGTTTTTGTTCCGCTATGGCTAGGGATTTCGGTCTTCGATCCCTCCTCAATTATGATGGTCCAAGGTACTTGAAATATGGTAACTGGTCTCCAGTTCTTTTCCGGTGAGAGTGATCTTGTTGGTGATTGGCTGGGCACTGTTTGACATGAGCTTGGTTTTCTTGGCGCTGACTTCCATGCCGTATCGTGAGGATATTTCGTCAGCTGCTTCACTAGCTTTGCCAGTATCCTCTCATTTCTGCCACAGACCAGTCAATGTCATCGGCAATCGGAGGTTGGTGATTTTGTTCGCCCTCCAAATGTGTACTGTGCTGTGTGGTCTTTCCCAAGGCGTCAGTCATGATGCGTTCGAGGAATGTTAAACAGTTACGGCGCGCACTGCAGACCTCCCTGTCGGACCCCAACTGCCACCCATGAAGCCATCGTGCGAACATTTCCCCTACCGTGCACTGTACGAGTTACTGCACTGGTGGCCTTTTGAGTAGAGTTCCTTGTGGTGTGGATCAGCTCTTCGCGCTCATGTTGAATTTGTTCATTGGTGGCCCACAGAGCATCATGCCATACTCTATCGAAGGTCCCTTAGTTAAAAATCAATTGATGCCGTGGAAAGATGTCTTGTTGTGTGGCTGTATTTTCAAATAGAAACCCTCAGGTGAATATTCTGTTCTTGTGGTGCTTCTTTGTGGGCGGGAAACCGGCATGTCTCGGCGATGATCTCTTCTGCTGTGGTTGAGCATGTTCAGATCACTTTCAGCATGACTTTACTGGCAAGAATTATGTGGCTGTATTGACCTGTTAGTTTTGGCACTTGCTGGAGATTTCCTTTCTTGGGGGGAGATGTGATGATGAGTGATTGAGTCCTGGTGTAGGTCACTCTCCGGTCTTCTGCCAGATTTTCCCTTGTTGCAGATTACTTGTAAGGATGTTACTGTCACTGCTTCTACCCCGTGTTGGATAGCTCTCTGCTGGGATGTTGTCGATTACTGCTGATTTTTCCTTTCTTCAGCGTATCTATTTGCTACTTCTACTTCCTCGCGTAGAATTGGGATGTTGTCTTTATTCGATGAATAGATTGGCTTGCAAGTACGTGGGGTCGCCTAGCGTCTGTTTGATTGTAGAGTTCGGAACAGTATTCCGTCCATCTGCAACGATTTTCCTTCTCTTTCTGTTAGGCTTTCCCTTCTTTGTCCTGGATGTTTACTGACTCTTGCCTGTTTCTGTGTGGTGGTTGCATCTTTCACAATCTGGTATGCTCTGATGCTATTATTCTTTGTCAGGCTACTCTTCTGATTTCGTGTACAATTGTTTCTCTTATCCATTCCTCCTTGGTCTTCTCATGTCTCTCCTGATGTTTGTTTACTTTCTGTTACTCAACTGCTCCGGTATAGTGTTTTGCTCTTCTTCAGTCTCGCCTTTTGCACACATATTCAAGATTTATTCTGTGATCCATGGTCTGTGTTTTTCGGCGATCTGTTTTCCACATGGAGTATGCTTGCCTGTCTCAGTCATCACTGTGTAAAAACTGTGTGGTCATCGTTTCGGCTCTTATTCAAGTGCCAGCAGTGGTTGCGAATTTCCCTCCTATCGTTGCTTGGAAGGACTCGGGCGATGGTGGGATCCTTCTTTCTGTCCAGGTTGAACTTGAGTCTGGTGTTCTTTGTCTATAGATCTTCTTCAATCGGACTCTCAAGTTCAGGAGCAACGGAGGTCATTGATCGCTGCCAGTTATGCACCTGGGAATGTCTCGTCTTTGGCTCTGTTGATGCCAGATCCGAAACCGGTTCTGCACCAGGATGTAGTCAATCTGGTTGTGATGGATCCCATTGGGTGCAATGCCATTTGTCCTGCGTCGGGATGCTTGTTGTTCTCCAAGGGTATTGGTGAGCACCTCGTTGTCATTGTAGCTGGCAAATTCCAGTAGTCGGAGTCCTCGCTCATTGGTGATCGCCTTTTATCAGGAGGAGACCGCGAACAGAATTTGCTCAGTCTTTCAAGTGCGTCTCCGCCCCACCCTTGGCGTTCCAGTTCTCCCTGGATGATGATAGCGTCTTTCTTTGTTCATCTTATCGATGATGCCCTGTTGTTGGTTGTAGAATTCCTCTAGATTCATCATCGTGATCCGTGTTTGGTGCGTAGGCTTGAATCACTGTGATGTGTGGGGCTGCCCTGAAGCGGTATGGCCATAAGCCGGTGATTACTGGGTAGATATCCTATTACCGAGTTTTTGATGTTCGTGTTGACAAGGTACACTTAATCAACAGCAAAATAGTTATTTCGTCGTCTAGCTGAGTGTAAAGAAAACGATAATTCCTTTCATCACTCTATTTCAAGTCAATCATAGGGAACCAAAAAGAGAGTCTGCAATTGTAATTCAAATAATTCAAAGGTTTCAGTTTACCCCTTTCTCGCACTCTAAACTGACACTATCTTAACAATGCCCTCAGAACTTCGTCCTCCACCATCTCTTTTCAAACTCTGGCTCCTATCATACCCTATGTATATTTATAGCACGATGATGGAGAGAGAAGATGACGAGAATGAGAGAGTGAGAGAGACAGACAGACAGGGGTCAGACAGACAGACAGGACAGACAGACAGAGACAGACAGAGACAGACTGACAGAATCGGAACAGGAGTGCATGCCATAAATTCAGAGTGTACAGAAAGCATAAATTATATCAAAATGTTAACTTTTGACACAAACTAACTGACCATTAGTCACACCCAATTGCCGTGACCTTTCAGGAGGGCAATTATCTCAAGGACCCGAGCTAGGTTAGGTCACTCAAACCTGCTGGAATTTCAATTCTTCAACGCTTCTGGTCACCACTTTTTCCTAATTCAATAATGCTGTAGGTCGGTTTTACCCAACTGCTTGTCACCAGTTCACATTGTTTTACACGTGATCCAATGGCAATTCTATGACTCCCATACATCAAATATTGATTAGTTACTTCGTAAGATTCCACCTTTTAAAATGTGAACAACTCAATTATATAAATTAATACAAGAATCACACTTATTAAAAAACTTACCAGTCCATAACTTAAGCCAATTCATGTGTAAAACAACCACAGACCACTTTACTGAACAAGTCAAAAATGATCAATCAATAATGATTAAAACTTCAGTTAGTACACACAATTGAAAATCGCAATCATTGACTTTACTATCATCATAGTCACACAAAACCAACATTCAATTCAGCTCGTAGCATCTTAAATCGCTATCACCAACAACCAACTGCTACATCATTGACAGAAGAGAATTTTCACTTACAAATCAAGCAGAAGAAAAACGCCGTTTTCCATTGAAAGTCATCGTGTAAAACTTCAGTCAGCCAGCCCTTCTAGTTAAAAGAAGAATAAAACATCACCACTGACTTGGTCACCAGAACAGAAAAGGGAATGACTTTGTAAACATTTACATCATCCTGCCGTATTCAGTTTGTGGCAGGGCTCTGATTTCCACTGACCAATGGACCAGTTTGGAAATTGAGACTAACGAATCTGGATCACACAATTGGAATCAGCTGACAAACAAAATTACTTCAAAAGCTAGATCATTTAATATTATGCCTCACCACCAGATGAGGACGGTAGGGTGATGGATGAGTTCTGATAATGTTCTGGACACTTTCATCATCTTTTAATCACGTTGAGGTATATACACCAGGCTAGCCATAATGTGCAGAAAACCCTGTTCTTTTATTTATGTATCTTATTTATATCAAGGATAAACGAAATAAGTACTCATTGCTCTGTTTTACATTCAAGTCCCCGTGTTGTTCGTTTGGTGTATGCGGTTTGTCAATGTTGTCATCTCATGAGAGAGACTATGTAGACTTGTTGGGCGCCGTGTTGGGCTTGATTGTCCTTCAACAAGGGACAGAGATCACAGGTTCTCAGCAGCATTAGCACTGGACTTGGAGTTTTGGATGTTGCCTCGGCCTTTGGCCCAATCGCCTAAGCTTTGACTTTGCCCTCAGCCAACATAAGACAAATGAGATTACTAAACAGCCATGCTGTACACCATGCGGCTATGGGTACACACAGCAAAAGAAAGAGCTCAAAGTAGAAACCTTGATGGCCTCTTTAATACCAACGGACCTCAGCAAATCACGAAAGTCTTACTGTGTCAATCACTTTATTTCTATAAGGAAAGGGGTGGGAAAAGGGTGGGGGTTGTGACACAAAGGTTTACAGCGCATAAAGTGAACACTATAAAAACTTTATTTACCTACAGAGCCCATAATGATTACTACAACTGGTTGAAAAACTTTCAAGAACCAACAAGAAAATAAGTATGGAATGATCTTGAAAGCAAACAAATCAAATGCGTACATTCTTTTAAATAAAAAGGTTCTATTTAATTGTGTCTAGTGACAGGTTCATTGAAAATATATTAGGTGTGTTCTAGAAACTCAGATATCCCTACTCACCAGTCAACTGTACAGATTTAATGATGTTCTCACCTAAACTTGGAGGTTCCGCATGTTGGGGGAAAAGAATTGATTTAACAGGCTTATTTGATAAATTAGAATAGTTTTTATTAAGATTCTCTTAAACCAATGCCCTGGTTTTAAGGGACAATTAATAACTCTGAGATAAGATTACTTTTTGTTAGGGCAAGGTGAGTTTAACCTAGTGCAACTGTGGTCTGAAGGGATAAGACTCCGTGCGGCTTTTCAGCAGATTTAGAAAACAGTTTTGAAGAAACTCGTTTGTATGGTGGCGTTTTACTCGCATGAATGAAACTGTTGAGTGTAAGACTCTAAAACATCATTCTCCACCCTCCTGTATTGAGAATTCCTTTGGGAAGATGTTCAAAGAATACACCAGTTTTATTTTGTGGGTATGCAGAATTGTTATTGAGTAGCCCTATAGCAAAAACAATTGAACATTTCTGTCATAAATCTTTGTTTTTTATTGTTGTTATTATTGTTATATCACAATCAGAAACTCAAATCAGAATTGTCAAAACCACTAATCTGGCCTTTTAGCTGTGTCTATTGAAAACCTGGACACTAGAAAAATTAGAAGGAAGAAAAGACAAAAATAAAGATAGCTGACAATGTAGTGTTCAGGCGATTTCTCCAAGTGGTCAGACAAAAGAGCCAAAATGAAAGCATTCTTGATCAACTCATTTGTGCAAAGACTGATGTTGGCTGAAATTGAAAGCACATATGGGGATAGTTGGCAATGCAAACAAGCTTCAAGATCCAAGGATTGAAATTCACCTTTGACCTCTCATGGGGCATGGATGTGATTTCAGGTAAACAAATATTAACGTAATTGTATATAAATTTGAATTTGCTATAAAATTTGCAACACTTGCTGTGGATAGTAGAAATGTAGTCAAAACATGTTCATCAATGTCATGCAACCTTTCTATTGGGGACTATAACTTTGCTCGGTGTAATCTACCAGATTTTAAATTTTTTATATTTATTTATTTTGGGGGGTTGCTTTGCTGCCCTCAATCTCTGTGAAGTCCTGTTCCTGCTGTTCCCACACTCTCATTTCAATTCCCCAACACCGCCTACCCATGATTTGTTTGTATCATTCTCAGGGGTCGAAAGTTGATGTTGCTTGTGTAGGAGGGATTGAATGGAAGCGCTCTGATTTGTAATTGCAAGATATAGCGCTCTATAAATTTTATTGTATTATCATTTTATTATTAATATTATTATTATTATTAAGTCCACAGGGAGCCCATATTATCAGGCTGCCATAGGGCACCAGCCATAGGAGCCTCACCGCTGCTGGGTCACTTTGGTGGTGTTCAGTGGTGCCTGTTTCTGAGCTAACATACGCAGGACACCACCTACTAAGCCCCTACTAAACGGCAGGATTAGCTCAGGTCGCGGAGCCTGGACTGAGTGAGAGTCGCCCATTCGAGGTGGCGTACACTACAAAACGTTCCCTCCAACGACTTGGACCCCCAGTGAAACCTCCAACCCAAAAAGGCTTTAACACAAACTCACCACGGGCTCAGAAGTATATGGCGGAAACCGAGTCTGAGGTTTGCAACTCGGGCCACACAATCAGTGGTGGGTAATGCTGCTGCTATGAAAGTACATATGCTTTGTTTTTACTAGACAGTTTGGGTACTCTAGCTTACTACCATGGTATGCCCCCCAGCGTCAAATATGGTCAATAAATTTGAGCAACATCTCAAAAACAGGGCAAACCCTAAAGTGGAGAAGCTGACTGTTGGTCCCAGTCATCCCATGAGCCCACAGCACACTCACTCTGAGTAGGGAGCTGGCCGAACGAAATCTAAAAAATACAATGACTTTTATGGGATTCAAACCGCGACCCTTCCAGTCGGTAACCCCGGCGCTAACCACTGCGCCATAGCAGCTAGTTCATAACATATTTTTTGTCAAAAAAACCCCATACAAAATTTATGCATGACTTTAGATACAAATATTATGAGGTAGAAAAAGATACAAGTGATTCTACTGAGGTAGGAGATGGTATACAGATATTCATTAGGTAGGGCATTTCTCGAAGATCTAGGAAAAACTGTGGACATTTCCATTATAAAGGAAAACTCATCAACTATAATGTCATGTTACTTGCGTTCACAGACGATTTGGCTTTGAATGTCAATATCATCCTGTCTCAACCGTTTATGTAAATGATTCTTACAACTGAACACGAGACAAATCTGATGTGAGTAATAATATACATAGTTTCGGATTGCCAATACGTCAGGACAGTCTTGCGGTATTGTCAGTCAGTTTTGTGATGTGTGGATTTTTATAATTTCCCATATTCTGAAGTCTTCTGCCATCTGTTATCCAGGCACATTCGTATTAGAATGGCAGTGGTATCTGTGGCTGACATGCACACTCTAATAAGGGTCTTTGACAGCATTCCAACTCTTTCTTAGTAGAGTGGTTCCATGTTTCCTGAATGAAGTTAAGATGGAGTGTCCAACATGGGGATTGAAACCCACGACTTTTCTGGCTGTCTAGACAGGTGAGCTATCCACTGTTTCTTACCTCCAATGGAGAATTTTGAGCTAGTGATCTTTCCCCTCCACAGTGTGGGCTTTCTTTAATTCTGCAGATTCCATTGTCCACAGATGTGTCACGCTTTCAAACCTTCCACGGCCAACACTCAGGTGGCAAGTAATGCCTCGGACAGATGGCTGGACTGACATCAGGATTCTGTGCACTGCTGAAAGTCCAGACATCACAGAACGTCGTCATATCAGAGTTTCCACAGACAGTCAAAGCGCTGACATGCACACAGGATCTTTTAATGCATGTTTAGTTCTTTTTGCCAAACGTTTACCTTGACTGAAGTGGGACTGTGGACGAATGGCAGCGTTGCAGACGAGTTGTCTGCAGAGGTCAAGGTATCTAAGGGACTGTGACACTTTTGGTTGTGCTGACTTCTCAGCCCATTCCTCTCTGAAAGGAGAGTCATGCTGGGTTTCCTGGTTTGATCACCCCTTCCACCAGCTTTTCATCATCATCTTCATCAAAGCTTCTCATCATCAAAGGCATTCATCATCATCAAAGAACATCGTCATCTAGTCGTCGTTATTGGCATTTTATCATCTCTTCTTCTTCCTCTTCTTCTTTCGTTGATTGTTGTTGTTTGCTGTTGTTCAACTAGATACAGATCAGGATGTAATCCCAGTCGGGTGTTGTGTCGGTATTTCCTGCAAGGTGTTCAGTGACCACTTGCCTGGAATGTCAGCATGGCCCTGATTTCCAATCAATCACCAGCACAGCAGTCTTCCTGATCTAAGCAGTACAAGCACACACATCTTCCGTATCATATCTTCTCTTCTTCACTTTCTTTTTTAATAGAGACATTCATCAACTTCTTGGCTATGAATAGTATTCTCAGAAGTGTGCTCCGATATGAAAATCAATAAGATTTTTCGTCTTTGGAACAGTTAGCTCCAGAAAAGCCTCTTCATGGGCTAGTCTGGTGGTCAGAGTGATGGCTATTCGTGATGGCTCTGACCGGAGTTCGAATCTCGTTCAAGGAATATTCTTCCTCTGGAGCTAACCTCAGTGCCGACTCCACTCTCCCCAATTGGTCCTTCGGATATGAGACTATAAGCCGAAGGTCCATGTGTGCGAACGCACACAGTACATCTTGCGTACACGTTAAAACCGTTCGCTTTTCGGAGGAGTAGGCAATTGTTTGCCGGGGGGATCGGATGACAAAATCTATAAACTGCTACTCTTGTTTGTTTTGTGCACATAAAGCGTGTTATTATACATGGTTGGTCATGTTGTCACCACACATGTGTGACATACACAAAACAAACAGGAAATTCTGGTCCTCCTGTGAATTTGATCCTGATAGTCTCTAAAACGTAGTTTGTGTGACATACAGGGGACACTCCACATATACAGACAGCGCACTTTGTGCTGTGTAAGGAGGTGTGTACCCCACTGCTGTCACCCCTCCCATCTTGGTTTACACTGATGACCTATTTTTCTGTTCCTTCGTGTTACCTCTTATCAGCAGATCTGTCTGTTTCTGCCATTTCAGTTTTCAAAGGAAAAGTGTTATAACTATGGGAAATTATTTTAAGCTTTTATCTGTTAAGGTTACCATGCTATGACCAACAAAACCAGTAGGTCAACTTTTTATAACAATCTTTTTCTAAAGGGCAGGTCACTACACTTGCAGGAATGTACCCAATCATTGGCACATTTATTTTCTGGGAGTTCTTCTCCACACAGCACAGTGGTCTGAGAACTGGCTATCCCTAAGCCAATGGTAAGCAGCATCGAGTGGTGGTACCAACGTGTGTAGGTGGACTGTTTGCACATCTTGTCTCAATACAGTTCGAAGGTTCACCCAGCTTTAAACAGGTACACACTCTCTTTAGGGGTCTGGGAAGGTAAAGCCAGGAAGGGATAGGATTAAGGGGCCACCTCAATTTGCTGGCCACTGGAGAAGTTGAGGTCTTGACGTCTCGCTCCCCTTACAAACTATTTACATTCTGCTTGCATCAGACCTAGCTTACTTTCCATTGACCCATCCTCTGATTCACCAATTCATCCCCTTCCTTCACTGACAGGCAGCCCATGGGATTGGTTGATTCGAACATACCCCACCCCCTCCCTCATCAGGAAAACTCAAAAACAATCATGTGTCACTCCATCAATTGTTAGACCTTCTGTACAAAGAATTTTTATAACTTCCAGCAAAATCACAACCTTGTTTTCATTTATCTCTATCAGTTTTGTTGGTTTGCTAAGTGAAGCATAAGACCCAGTTTTGAAATGGAAAATTAATGAGATGCAGATGGTCACGTCAGGACATGGCCTTCTAACAAACATGAAACATTAAGCTATGTTCTGATTGGTTGCTTTCACATATAAATAGTCCAGCAATGCTATTATTAGTTAATAACGTCTGATGGTGCTAGTCATTGAAAATGGAAAAAAATTGTCCAAACCTCGGTTTTTTTTTTTTTTTTTTTTTCCCCCGATCAGGAACATTCGTACAACATCAAGTGTGGACGCTCGGGACATTGGGACAAAGCAGAGTTAAGCAGTTCTATCATTACGTGTGGTAAAGTGTACAATTCACTGTTAAAGCAGTCCTATCAATTACCGTGTGGTTAAAGTGTAACAATTAATTGTTAAAGCAGTCCTCTCATGACAGTGTACGGTATAGTGTACCCATTCACTGTTTAAATGCAGTTCTTTCATTACTGTGTGGGTTATAGTGTACAATTCACTTGTTAAAGGAGTTTTCTATTCATTACAGTGTGGTATAGTGAAAAATTCAATGTTGAATGCAGTTCTATCATTACAGTGTGTATAGTGTACAATTCCACTGTTTAAAGCAGTTCTATATTACTGTGTGGTATAGTGTGTACAATTCAATGTTAAAGCAGTTCTATCATTACAGTGTGGTATGTGTTTTACAATTCAATGTTAAAGCTGTTCTTTCTTACACTGTGGTTATAGTGTTCAATTCACGCCTGTTAAAGCAGTTCGTATCATTACAGTGGGGTTTAGTGTACAATTCACGTTAAAGCAGTTCTACCATTACAGTGTTGTATAGTGGTTTATTCACTTTTGTTAAAGAAAATTCTACTTACTGTTGTAGTATTGTGTACAATTCTCTGTCTGTTAAAATAGTCATATTAGTAAAGTGGTGATATAGTGTACACTTGATTGTTGCTTGTGCAGTCGTGGATTATTAGTGTCAGTATAATGTCATTTCACTGGTTGTTTTAAAGGCAGTTTTGAAGTGTTATTGTGTGGTGTAGCATTCATTTGCCTGGGGGTTAAACCAGTTTGCAGTTACCAAAATCAAATAATCTTGGAAATAAAACACAACAAATTGTTCGGATAGGTCTAAACATTACCCCCACTCCTCCTTTCTTCTTTTCTTTCTTTCTTTCCTTCATTCTGTAATTTTTGGCACTTCTTAGATCTCCCTTCTGTGGGAAGTGGAACTATGATGGATTGGGGTCCACTTGTTCATGGCCACTCTTTGCTGGTCCAGATGCGTTGGCAGGATGATTGTTAGTTGCCTTGATCATCTTGCGCCTATATACTTGATGAGCTCAGCCGGGATGTTGTTAATCCCTGGTGACTGGCCGACTATTCAAGGATATTACTGCTTCTTCTATTCTCTTCCTCCAGGCACCTGTGTGCTTTCAAGGATCTGATTGGTTGGGATCTTGCTCGTGAAGTTTGTTCGGATCAGTCTTCAGTTGTAGTTGTACAGGTTAGTCTGCATATTCTGTCCATCTCTTCATGATAGTGCGCTGTCTGTAAGGACTGACCCTCTTCTTTGTCTTCGAGGACGGAGGTCTTTGGCTGATGGGACTTGGTTAGTACCTGGATGGTATCTGGTAGGCCTCCTTGCGGTCTCCTTTCTCCATGGCCTTCTCAACCTTGAGCATTGTTCTGACATCCAGTTCCCCATCGGCCTCAGTCATCTTCTTGATTGACCTGTTGACTGTTCTATACTCTTCGGACGTTGCTGGGTTTTGTTCTTATCTGGCTTTATCATCCCCGACGTTGATCGCCACAGGTCCAGGATGGATTTCATTGGTAACCCACAGGTTGGTTCTTTTTCCTTTCTTTCCCAAGAGGGATCTCCAGCGCTGTCTCCGGAATGTCTTGCTGAAGGTCTCAGTGAGGTTGTTGATGTCATTTGGAGGAAATTCAATGCTGCAAATCTGTCCCCGTATCTACAGCTTTAAAAGATTTCAGCGACTTCGGGGTCCTTCAGCCTTTTCCATGTTAACCGCAAAACGGGGATTTTCTCTTCGGGTTCTTGGTCTTCAGCTTGTATCTGTAGGGTCATGAGTACCATGTCGTGGTTCACTGCCGAATATCAAGCACCAGAGAAAGTTCTTGTCTGGGCTTTGTTTGATGTTGACTTAAATCGTTTGGGGGGCCAAGGTGTAAATCATTCTGGTTGTGTATCTTTCCATTTGGTGGAAGTGCCACGTCGTTCTTCTTGATGTCTTGTGGGGGTATGGGTTACCTTGCTCAAGGGAACCTCAGTTTCCTTCACCTCCACTTACCCTCATAGTCCATAGACCATTGGGGAGGGGGGGGGTGGGGCACCAATGGAAAATTTTGCAACCAGCTTCCTCCACTCTCTCAGGTCTCTGTTTCGTAGAAATTCGTTTCGCTCAAGGCCCAGTCCACTCTTGATGTTGTCTTCAATCATTTTTTTCTGTCTGCCTCCTGTCTCCCTTCTTGTATGTTCCCTATAGGACAGTCTTTGTTGGGAGATGTGCCCATACCACCTTTAGGTTGCATTTTTTCACTGGATGTGAATAGCTCTCATATGATTGATGGCATTTTTAATGCTGGTTTTCATTCTTCATTCGTGATGTGATGGTATTTATGAAATACCAAGGTGTTTGAGAAAACACTTTTATCCAATCCTGTATCCTTCTTTCAAAATCTGTCTTGGTCATGTTTTCACATTGGTATAAAAATATGGGACATGAGCAGGGGGGGAGGAAACGCATCAGTCTGAACCGTAAGTTCTGAGATGATTTGTGAAGCTTTGTTTTCAGAGGACTTTTCAGTTTTGGTCATTCTGCTGTGGTTGGGCTTTCATGGAAAAGAATTCAGGTTTTAATCCTTAATCGGATACTATAAACTCTCGATATTTGATGTTTTGGACGGCCTTGATTTTTCTTGCTCTATAATAATGTCATTGCAGATGACATGGGACATTTTTCATCAAGTGGTTTTCTTGCTACTGATCTGCATGCAAATATGCCGAAGAGGCTTCATCAAGGTGATTTACCAAATTGACTAGGTTTTTGCTCTTCTCCAGATAGGCCGTCGATGTCGTCGGCACAACAAAACGTCAGTTTGTATTTTCCTGTCTCCAATGCTGAACTGTTCCCTCGTGATTTTGAAGTGTTTCAGACAATATTCTCCTATAAAAAGTGTTGTACGAGGGGTGGGAGAGAGCAGCAGACATACTTTGGCACACTCCTTTTGTGGTTGGTTAGGAACCATCTCACTGTGTTGCTGTCATAGAAGACAGCACTGGGTGCCTTGATTATAGAGGCATTCTATGGTTCTGGATCAGAGTTGGCATTTGATGTTTTACAGCTTATGGTTGCTTCACACAGTTGTATGCCGACTCTGTTGTGAAGTCTTCTTTAAGTCTACAAATCGTGGTAATAGATCCTTGTTGTGGTATGGCGGTATATCTCACTGAGTATTCTCAGACTCGAAAATCTGTTCTGTTGTATTCGGTCCTGTCTGAAAACTGCCCGTTCTTCTTTGTTGATTTACTCTGCTCAAGTCTATCGTTTTTAAATAGGACTCATGGGTGGTAGTCATTGGAGCAATCTCAACACTTTAAAAAAAATCTCTGAACACCTGATAGTGACTGTAATAGTGGGCGGGTGTTTAAAAATCTCTGCTAATGTTCAAGGGAAGAGTTAACACTCACACACATACACGCACGCAACGCTAGCGCTTAACACACACCTCAACTATCATCTGTGAGGGAACAGGAGTGTAGTCGTTTAAAATCGAATCGAAGACACCACACACCATGCTTTAGGAGAAAACTCCTGCGTACCCCATGTTACACAGTACCACACACTTTGTGCGAGCATGCACTCACGCACATACACACCACCCATACATCACCATTAGCCAGAATTTGCATGCATGGCAACGCTTGCATACACTCACACACATGGGTCCGCACACACACACACACACACACACACACCCACACACACACACACAAACACGAACACACATTGTGTGTTTCACCCCATGCGGGTTTTGTGATGATTACGAGAGAAAGTGTGTGTGTATTTAGTGCCCATGCGCAAACCATTTGTGTGTTGTGCGCGCACTTGTGTGTGTCGTGTGTGTGGTGTGTTGTGTTGTGTGTGTGTGTTGTGTGTGTGTTGTGTGTGTGGTGTGTATGTTTGTTTGTGGAATGTGTGTGTCGTGTGTGCAAGGTAAGTCTCAATTTGCAACGTCTTTCCACTTTGAGTGATACCAAACAACCCTAAAATAAGAAGGCTGGATAGGAGATAGAGAGATAGAGAGGAGGAGGAGTGGAGAGAGAGAGAGGAGCGTGAGAGAAGACGAGAGATCTGAGAGAGAGAGGAGGAGGAGAGAGTGAGAGAGAGAGTGGATTGATTTTCCATGGAGTTAAACACAACCCACACCGCACGCGGCCGCCACGCAACGCGGCACACACCACACTCATCCAACTATCCTGAGGTGAAACAGACGTAAAATCATTTTAACACACACACCCATGCTTAGGAGAAACTCCTGCGTAATCATGTGTACAAGTACACACACTTTTTGCGAGCATGCACACACTCACACACAACACACACACACACTCACACACACACACACACACCACAACACAACACCACAACACACTCACACACACACAACACAATATCAACAATTACCTTGCATGCACGCCTTGCATACACTTGTGGGTACGAGTGAAAGTGAGTGTGTATATGAGTGCCCATGAAGAGAGAGATGAGAGCGAGAGTGATGAGGAGAGAGAGGAGTGCCGTGTGAGAGAAGTGAGGGCGAGGTGAGAGGAGAGAGAGAGAGAGGAGCTACCATGTGTGTGTGTGTGTGTGAGAATGTGTGTGCTGTGTGTGTGTGTGTGTGTGAGTGTGTGAATGACTGTGTGTGTGTGAATGTGTGTTTGGTGCATGTTGCTGTGTGTGTGTGTGCAGCGAGAGTGAAATTTTGTGTGTGTGTGTGTGTGTGTGTGTGTGTGTGTGTTGTTGTGGTGTGTGTGTGGTGTGTGTGTGTATTGTGTGTAAAAGAGGAACGTGAGTGTGTGCGTTATGTATTATGTTTATGTGTGTATGAAAGAGTTGTGAGTATGGATGGTTAACACGCACACGCGCGTTTTGTGTCTGTATGTAAAAGGGTGGATAATAATTATGTGTGAAGAAGCGCAGTATGTGACACGTATAAGGAAAATGTGTGATGGCTGTTACCACATTTACGTCCCGCATGTGTATATATTGAAAAAAATTCCGATTGTAGTGTATTACGCGTCGCCGCACGTGATATGTGTGGGTGTTTTTGTGGCTAGGAATATTTTTGAGGAGGTTTTTTTTTAATTGTAATAGGTATAATCGGCTTGTTTGTGAATGAGAATGGAAAATAAAGAGATTGCCTTCCATTGGTGAACTGCTTTAAGTGACGAAAACTTTGTAGATATAATGGAAATCCAAAGGGGGTGCCACTGTTATTCAGCGGCTTTTTTACAACAAAAAGCTTAGTGGAGTGGCAACTTGTGTGTACAACCCATTGGGCTGGCCTACAAGCTAGATAACTGAAGAAAGAATGGATATATTTTTGGTCACTGCTATTTTGTGCCCTTGTTTTTCGTTTTGCTTGAATTCCCTAACTACCTAAGAGCCTTATCAAATCCAACCTCAAAACACACTTATTTCCTACCTAAGACTTTGCCCTCATATCCGTCCCTATTTTTGACAGCTAGCAATTCATCCCTAATTGTTTTTGCGGGTTGTGTGTTGTGTGTGTGAGTGTGAGTGTGTGTGTGTGTGGGTGACTTTGTGGTGTCTTTGTGTGTTGTGTGTGTTCGTGTGCGCACGCGCGTGCATAAATTTGAAACTATGTTATTAATTATATGTGGTATTATTTGAGGAAAGTTGCACCGTGTTAATTGAGTGAAGCGCTTTGATTTATTTGTTTTACAAGATTCAGAGCTATATAACATTCTATATTATTATTATCTCGTATTATCTGTTATCTCTTCCCTTTGCTTGTGCAGAGGGAAAAGCATATACAGATATACAATCGGACATGAATACTGCACTCTGGCAGTAAGATGATAGTTTGCAGGGGTGAAGCTGCAGATTTCAAGCTACTAACTTTGAATGCTTACTCAAAACTTAGTGTCAAAACTTCAAGTTCTCATCCTCAGTGTTTACATGTTTTAGGAAAAATAAGTTAGCAAGGGTGAAGCAGCTTTTCTATCTACCGTCTGTGACAGACCAGGAAGGAGACTGCGGCCAACACCAACACTGCCATTGTAAAATCCATGCTGGTTGACACTTCTGCTTGATCAGTCCCCTTGTGCAGAAAGAAAAATACACAAGATGTTCCATCACGCCTGTTAGGATCCAACTTTTGAATAGTTAACAATTATTTGTGCATCACTTTATTGGAAGGAGGTTCGGGGAATGAAGGGTGATGTTAAGGCTCAGGTATTCATGGAATGACGTGAGGCCACGCAGGTGTTATGGGTAACACATTTATTGTTTCTATTTCGAACAGCACAAACCGAAACAACATAAAAAAGTTGTCTACCACGCTATCATTATGACCAGGTACACATCCTGTTCACTGTCAATGGTCCCGTAACCCGCCAGGGTCGTAGGGGCGCTGCATGGTGGACGACGGTGGACCTGCGGCTCCACGTAGGCGCCTGGTCGGTGGGCGAGTTCTTGGGGTGACACTGAAGTCTTCTGTCCAATCACGGATGGCGTCGGCCCACTTTCTATCTGTCTGCAACCGTCTTCGTCCCCTGGACCTGTTTCCTGGCAGGATGGTCTTTGCAAGTCCTTCTGAGCGTGTTTCTGCCCTATACATCGGGTTTCCTCTTTTTCGACGTGGTCAGTAGGTGTCTTGTCCCGCAATTGTTGACTGTGATAATTTTTGCGGACTTCCTTGTTGGTTGACATGGTACTTGTATGAGATGCCACAAGGAGCCTTCTTAGGAATTCGCATTTCTACTGCTTGGATCCTCTTTGTAGGTCTGCTTGCGTTCAGTGTCCAGGCCTCAACATGCGTTAACGCGATGCATTGATGGTGACTAGCGCGTTTAGTAACTTTACTTGGTTCCGAGAGGGATTGCTGCTGCTGTGTTTTTGTTCCGCTATGGCTAGGGATTTCGGTCTTCGATCCCTCCTCAATTATGATGGTCCAAGGTACTTGAAATATGGTAACTGGTCTCCAGTTCTTTTCCGGTGAGAGTGATCTTGTTGGTGATTGGCTGGGCACTGTTTGACATGAGCTTGGTTTTCTTGGCGCTGACTTCCATGCCGTATCGTGAGGATATTTCGTCAGCTGCTTCACTAGCTTTGCCAGTATCCTCTCATTTCTGCCACAGACCAGTCAATGTCATCGGCAATCGGAGGTTGGTGATTTTGTTCGCCCTCCAAATGTGTACTGTGCTGTGTGGTCTTTCCCAAGGCGTCAGTCATGATGCGTTCGAGGAATGTTAAACAGTTACGGCGCGCACTGCAGACCTCCCTGTCGGACCCCAACTGCCACCCATGAAGCCATCGTGCGAACATTTCCCCTACCGTGCACTGTACGAGTTACTGCACTGGTGGCCTTTTGAGTAGAGTTCCTTGTGGTGTGGATCAGCTCTTCGCGCTCATGTTGAATTTGTTCATTGGTGGCCCACAGAGCATCATGCCATACTCTATCGAAGGTCCCTTAGTTAAAAATCAATTGATGCCGTGGAAAGATGTCTTGTTGTGTGGCTGTATTTTCAAATAGAAACCCTCAGGTGAATATTCTGTTCTTGTGGTGCTTCTTTGTGGGCGGGAAACCGGCATGTCTCGGCGATGATCTCTTCTGCTGTGGTTGAGCATGTTCAGATCACTTTCAGCATGACTTTACTGGCAAGAATTATGTGGCTGTATTGACCTGTTAGTTTTGGCACTTGCTGGAGATTTCCTTTCTTGGGGGGAGATGTGATGATGAGTGATTGAGTCCTGGTGTAGGTCACTCTCCGGTCTTCTGCCAGATTTTCCCTTGTTGCAGATTACTTGTAAGGATGTTACTGTCACTGCTTCTACCCCGTGTTGGATAGCTCTCTGCTGGGATGTTGTCGATTACTGCTGATTTTTCCTTTCTTCAGCGTATCTATTTGCTACTTCTACTTCCTCGCGTAGAATTGGGATGTTGTCTTTATTCGATGAATAGATTGGCTTGCAAGTACGTGGGGTCGCCTAGCGTCTGTTTGATTGTAGAGTTCGGAACAGTATTCCGTCCATCTGCAACGATTTTCCTTCTCTTTCTGTTAGGCTTTCCCTTCTTTGTCCTGGATGTTTACTGACTCTTGCCTGTTTCTGTGTGGTGGTTGCATCTTTCACAATCTGGTATGCTCTGATGCTATTATTCTTTGTCAGGCTACTCTTCTGATTTCGTGTACAATTGTTTCTCTTATCCATTCCTCCTTGGTCTTCTCATGTCTCTCCTGATGTTTGTTTACTTTCTGTTACTCAACTGCTCCGGTATAGTGTTTTGCTCTTCTTCAGTCTCGCCTTTTGCACACATATTCAAGATTTATTCTGTGATCCATGGTCTGTGTTTTTCGGCGATCTGTTTTCCACATGGAGTATGCTTGCCTGTCTCAGTCATCACTGTGTAAAAACTGTGTGGTCATCGTTTCGGCTCTTATTCAAGTGCCAGCAGTGGTTGCGAATTTCCCTCCTATCGTTGCTTGGAAGGACTCGGGCGATGGTGGGATCCTTCTTTCTGTCCAGGTTGAACTTGAGTCTGGTGTTCTTTGTCTATAGATCTTCTTCAATCGGACTCTCAAGTTCAGGAGCAACGGAGGTCATTGATCGCTGCCAGTTATGCACCTGGGAATGTCTCGTCTTTGGCTCTGTTGATGCCAGATCCGAAACCGGTTCTGCACCAGGATGTAGTCAATCTGGTTGTGATGGATCCCATTGGGTGCAATGCCATTTGTCCTGCGTCGGGATGCTTGTTGTTCTCCAAGGGTATTGGTGAGCACCTCGTTGTCATTGTAGCTGGCAAATTCCAGTAGTCGGAGTCCTCGCTCATTGGTGATCGCCTTTTATCAGGAGGAGACCGCGAACAGAATTTGCTCAGTCTTTCAAGTGCGTCTCCGCCCCACCCTTGGCGTTCCAGTTCTCCCTGGATGATGATAGCGTCTTTCTTTGTTCATCTTATCGATGATGCCCTGTTGTTGGTTGTAGAATTCCTCTAGATTCATCATCGTGATCCGTGTTTGGTGCGTAGGCTTGAATCACTGTGATGTGTGGGGCTGCCCTGAAGCGGTATGGCCATAAGCCGGTGATTACTGGGTAGATATCCTATTACCGAGTTTTTGATGTTCGTGTTGACAAGGTACACTTAATCAACAGCAAAATAGTTATTTCGTCGTCTAGCTGAGTGTAAAGAAAACGATAATTCCTTTCATCACTCTATTTCAAGTCAATCATAGGGAACCAAAAAGAGAGTCTGCAATTGTAATTCAAATAATTCAAAGGTTTCAGTTTACCCCTTTCTCGCACTCTAAACTGACACTATCTTAACAATGCCCTCAGAACTTCGTCCTCCACCATCTCTTTTCAAACTCTGGCTCCTATCATACCCTATGTATATTTATAGCACGATGATGGAGAGAGAAGATGACGAGAATGAGAGAGTGAGAGAGACAGACAGACAGGGGTCAGACAGACAGACAGGACAGACAGACAGAGACAGACAGAGACAGACTGACAGAATCGGAACAGGAGTGCATGCCATAAATTCAGAGTGTACAGAAAGCATAAATTATATCAAAATGTTAACTTTTGACACAAACTAACTGACCATTAGTCACACCCAATTGCCGTGACCTTTCAGGAGGGCAATTATCTCAAGGACCCGAGCTAGGTTAGGTCACTCAAACCTGCTGGAATTTCAATTCTTCAACGCTTCTGGTCACCACTTTTTCCTAATTCAATAATGCTGTAGGTCGGTTTTACCCAACTGCTTGTCACCAGTTCACATTGTTTTACACGTGATCCAATGGCAATTCTATGACTCCCATACATCAAATATTGATTAGTTACTTCGTAAGATTCCACCTTTTAAAATGTGAACAACTCAATTATATAAATTAATACAAGAATCACACTTATTAAAAAACTTACCAGTCCATAACTTAAGCCAATTCATGTGTAAAACAACCACAGACCACTTTACTGAACAAGTCAAAAATGATCAATCAATAATGATTAAAACTTCAGTTAGTACACACAATTGAAAATCGCAATCATTGACTTTACTATCATCATAGTCACACAAAACCAACATTCAATTCAGCTCGTAGCATCTTAAATCGCTATCACCAACAACCAACTGCTACATCATTGACAGAAGAGAATTTTCACTTACAAATCAAGCAGAAGAAAAACGCCGTTTTCCATTGAAAGTCATCGTGTAAAACTTCAGTCAGCCAGCCCTTCTAGTTAAAAGAAGAATAAAACATCACCACTGACTTGGTCACCAGAACAGAAAAGGGAATGACTTTGTAAACATTTACATCATCCTGCCGTATTCAGTTTGTGGCAGGGCTCTGATTTCCACTGACCAATGGACCAGTTTGGAAATTGAGACTAACGAATCTGGATCACACAATTGGAATCAGCTGACAAACAAAATTACTTCAAAAGCTAGATCATTTAATATTATGCCTCACCACCAGATGAGGACGGTAGGGTGATGGATGAGTTCTGATAATGTTCTGGACACTTTCATCATCTTTTAATCACGTTGAGGTATATACACCAGGCTAGCCATAATGTGCAGAAAACCCTGTTCTTTTATTTATGTATCTTATTTATATCAAGGATAAACGAAATAAGTACTCATTGCTCTGTTTTACATTCAAGTCCCCGTGTTGTTCGTTTGGTGTATGCGGTTTGTCAATGTTGTCATCTCATGAGAGAGACTATGTAGACTTGTTGGGCGCCGTGTTGGGCTTGATTGTCCTTCAACAAGGGACAGAGATCACAGGTTCTCAGCAGCATTAGCACTGGACTTGGAGTTTTGGATGTTGCCTCGGCCTTTGGCCCAATCGCCTAAGCTTTGACTTTGCCCTCAGCCAACATAAGACAAATGAGATTACTAAACAGCCATGCTGTACACCATGCGGCTATGGGTACACACAGCAAAAGAAAGAGCTCAAAGTAGAAACCTTGATGGCCTCTTTAATACCAACGGACCTCAGCAAATCACGAAAGTCTTACTGTGTCAATCACTTTATTTCTATAAGGAAAGGGGTGGGAAAAGGGTGGGGGTTGTGACACAAAGGTTTACAGCGCATAAAGTGAACACTATAAAAACTTTATTTACCTACAGAGCCCATAATGATTACTACAACTGGTTGAAAAACTTTCAAGAACCAACAAGAAAATAAGTATGGAATGATCTTGAAAGCAAACAAATCAAATGCGTACATTCTTTTAAATAAAAAGGTTCTATTTAATTGTGTCTAGTGACAGGTTCATTGAAAATATATTAGGTGTGTTCTAGAAACTCAGATATCCCTACTCACCAGTCAACTGTACAGATTTAATGATGTTCTCACCTAAACTTGGAGGTTCCGCATGTTGGGGGAAAAGAATTGATTTAACAGGCTTATTTGATAAATTAGAATAGTTTTTATTAAGATTCTCTTAAACCAATGCCCTGGTTTTAAGGGACAATTAATAACTCTGAGATAAGATTACTTTTTGTTAGGGCAAGGTGAGTTTAACCTAGTGCAACTGTGGTCTGAAGGGATAAGACTCCGTGCGGCTTTTCAGCAGATTTAGAAAACAGTTTTGAAGAAACTCGTTTGTATGGTGGCGTTTTACTCGCATGAATGAAACTGTTGAGTGTAAGACTCTAAAACATCATTCTCCACCCTCCTGTATTGAGAATTCCTTTGGGAAGATGTTCAAAGAATACACCAGTTTTATTTTGTGGGTATGCAGAATTGTTATTGAGTAGCCCTATAGCAAAAACAATTGAACATTTCTGTCATAAATCTTTGTTTTTTATTGTTGTTATTATTGTTATATCACAATCAGAAACTCAAATCAGAATTGTCAAAACCACTAATCTGGCCTTTTAGCTGTGTCTATTGAAAACCTGGACACTAGAAAAATTAGAAGGAAGAAAAGACAAAAATAAAGATAGCTGACAATGTAGTGTTCAGGCGATTTCTCCAAGTGGTCAGACAAAAGAGCCAAAATGAAAGCATTCTTGATCAACTCATTTGTGCAAAGACTGATGTTGGCTGAAATTGAAAGCACATATGGGGATAGTTGGCAATGCAAACAAGCTTCAAGATCCAAGGATTGAAATTCACCTTTGACCTCTCATGGGGCATGGATGTGATTTCAGGTAAACAAATATTAACGTAATTGTATATAAATTTGAATTTGCTATAAAATTTGCAACACTTGCTGTGGATAGTAGAAATGTAGTCAAAACATGTTCATCAATGTCATGCAACCTTTCTATTGGGGACTATAACTTTGCTCGGTGTAATCTACCAGATTTTAAATTTTTTATATTTATTTATTTTGGGGGGTTGCTTTGCTGCCCTCAATCTCTGTGAAGTCCTGTTCCTGCTGTTCCCACACTCTCATTTCAATTCCCCAACACCGCCTACCCATGATTTGTTTGTATCATTCTCAGGGGTCGAAAGTTGATGTTGCTTGTGTAGGAGGGATTGAATGGAAGCGCTCTGATTTGTAATTGCAAGATATAGCGCTCTATAAATTTTATTGTATTATCATTTTATTATTAATATTATTATTATTATTAAGTCCACAGGGAGCCCATATTATCAGGCTGCCATAGGGCACCAGCCATAGGAGCCTCACCGCTGCTGGGTCACTTTGGTGGTGTTCAGTGGTGCCTGTTTCTGAGCTAACATACGCAGGACACCACCTACTAAGCCCCTACTAAACGGCAGGATTAGCTCAGGTCGCGGAGCCTGGACTGAGTGAGAGTCGCCCATTCGAGGTGGCGTACACTACAAAACGTTCCCTCCAACGACTTGGACCCCCAGTGAAACCTCCAACCCAAAAAGGCTTTAACACAAACTCACCACGGGCTCAGAAGTATATGGCGGAAACCGAGTCTGAGGTTTGCAACTCGGGCCACACAATCAGTGGTGGGTAATGCTGCTGCTATGAAAGTACATATGCTTTGTTTTTACTAGACAGTTTGGGTACTCTAGCTTACTACCATGGTATGCCCCCCAGCGTCAAATATGGTCAATAAATTTGAGCAACATCTCAAAAACAGGGCAAACCCTAAAGTGGAGAAGCTGACTGTTGGTCCCAGTCATCCCATGAGCCCACAGCACACTCACTCTGAGTAGGGAGCTGGCCGAACGAAATCTAAAAAATACAATGACTTTTATGGGATTCAAACCGCGACCCTTCCAGTCGGTAACCCCGGCGCTAACCACTGCGCCATAGCAGCTAGTTCATAACATATTTTTTGTCAAAAAAACCCCATACAAAATTTATGCATGACTTTAGATACAAATATTATGAGGTAGAAAAAGATACAAGTGATTCTACTGAGGTAGGAGATGGTATACAGATATTCATTAGGTAGGGCATTTCTCGAAGATCTAGGAAAAACTGTGGACATTTCCATTATAAAGGAAAACTCATCAACTATAATGTCATGTTACTTGCGTTCACAGACGATTTGGCTTTGAATGTCAATATCATCCTGTCTCAACCGTTTATGTAAATGATTCTTACAACTGAACACGAGACAAATCTGATGTGAGTAATAATATACATAGTTTCGGATTGCCAATACGTCAGGACAGTCTTGCGGTATTGTCAGTCAGTTTTGTGATGTGTGGATTTTTATAATTTCCCATATTCTGAAGTCTTCTGCCATCTGTTATCCAGGCACATTCGTATTAGAATGGCAGTGGTATCTGTGGCTGACATGCACACTCTAATAAGGGTCTTTGACAGCATTCCAACTCTTTCTTAGTAGAGTGGTTCCATGTTTCCTGAATGAAGTTAAGATGGAGTGTCCAACATGGGGATTGAAACCCACGACTTTTCTGGCTGTCTAGACAGGTGAGCTATCCACTGTTTCTTACCTCCAATGGAGAATTTTGAGCTAGTGATCTTTCCCCTCCACAGTGTGGGCTTTCTTTAATTCTGCAGATTCCATTGTCCACAGATGTGTCACGCTTTCAAACCTTCCACGGCCAACACTCAGGTGGCAAGTAATGCCTCGGACAGATGGCTGGACTGACATCAGGATTCTGTGCACTGCTGAAAGTCCAGACATCACAGAACGTCGTCATATCAGAGTTTCCACAGACAGTCAAAGCGCTGACATGCACACAGGATCTTTTAATGCATGTTTAGTTCTTTTTGCCAAACGTTTACCTTGACTGAAGTGGGACTGTGGACGAATGGCAGCGTTGCAGACGAGTTGTCTGCAGAGGTCAAGGTATCTAAGGGACTGTGACACTTTTGGTTGTGCTGACTTCTCAGCCCATTCCTCTCTGAAAGGAGAGTCATGCTGGGTTTCCTGGTTTGATCACCCCTTCCACCAGCTTTTCATCATCATCTTCATCAAAGCTTCTCATCATCAAAGGCATTCATCATCATCAAAGAACATCGTCATCTAGTCGTCGTTATTGGCATTTTATCATCTCTTCTTCTTCCTCTTCTTCTTTCGTTGATTGTTGTTGTTTGCTGTTGTTCAACTAGATACAGATCAGGATGTAATCCCAGTCGGGTGTTGTGTCGGTATTTCCTGCAAGGTGTTCAGTGACCACTTGCCTGGAATGTCAGCATGGCCCTGATTTCCAATCAATCACCAGCACAGCAGTCTTCCTGATCTAAGCAGTACAAGCACACACATCTTCCGTATCATATCTTCTCTTCTTCACTTTCTTTTTTAATAGAGACATTCATCAACTTCTTGGCTATGAATAGTATTCTCAGAAGTGTGCTCCGATATGAAAATCAATAAGATTTTTCGTCTTTGGAACAGTTAGCTCCAGAAAAGCCTCTTCATGGGCTAGTCTGGTGGTCAGAGTGATGGCTATTCGTGATGGCTCTGACCGGAGTTCGAATCTCGTTCAAGGAATATTCTTCCTCTGGAGCTAACCTCAGTGCCGACTCCACTCTCCCCAATTGGTCCTTCGGATATGAGACTATAAGCCGAAGGTCCATGTGTGCGAACGCACACAGTACATCTTGCGTACACGTTAAAACCGTTCGCTTTTCGGAGGAGTAGGCAATTGTTTGCCGGGGGGATCGGATGACAAAATCTATAAACTGCTACTCTTGTTTGTTTTGTGCACATAAAGCGTGTTATTATACATGGTTGGTCATGTTGTCACCACACATGTGTGACATACACAAAACAAACAGGAAATTCTGGTCCTCCTGTGAATTTGATCCTGATAGTCTCTAAAACGTAGTTTGTGTGACATACAGGGGACACTCCACATATACAGACAGCGCACTTTGTGCTGTGTAAGGAGGTGTGTACCCCACTGCTGTCACCCCTCCCATCTTGGTTTACACTGATGACCTATTTTTCTGTTCCTTCGTGTTACCTCTTATCAGCAGATCTGTCTGTTTCTGCCATTTCAGTTTTCAAAGGAAAAGTGTTATAACTATGGGAAATTATTTTAAGCTTTTATCTGTTAAGGTTACCATGCTATGACCAACAAAACCAGTAGGTCAACTTTTTATAACAATCTTTTTCTAAAGGGCAGGTCACTACACTTGCAGGAATGTACCCAATCATTGGCACATTTATTTTCTGGGAGTTCTTCTCCACACAGCACAGTGGTCTGAGAACTGGCTATCCCTAAGCCAATGGTAAGCAGCATCGAGTGGTGGTACCAACGTGTGTAGGTGGACTGTTTGCACATCTTGTCTCAATACAGTTCGAAGGTTCACCCAGCTTTAAACAGGTACACACTCTCTTTAGGGGTCTGGGAAGGTAAAGCCAGGAAGGGATAGGATTAAGGGGCCACCTCAATTTGCTGGCCACTGGAGAAGTTGAGGTCTTGACGTCTCGCTCCCCTTACAAACTATTTACATTCTGCTTGCATCAGACCTAGCTTACTTTCCATTGACCCATCCTCTGATTCACCAATTCATCCCCTTCCTTCACTGACAGGCAGCCCATGGGATTGGTTGATTCGAACATACCCCACCCCCTCCCTCATCAGGAAAACTCAAAAACAATCATGTGTCACTCCATCAATTGTTAGACCTTCTGTACAAAGAATTTTTATAACTTCCAGCAAAATCACAACCTTGTTTTCATTTATCTCTATCAGTTTTGTTGGTTTGCTAAGTGAAGCATAAGACCCAGTTTTGAAATGGAAAATTAATGAGATGCAGATGGTCACGTCAGGACATGGCCTTCTAACAAACATGAAACATTAAGCTATGTTCTGATTGGTTGCTTTCACATATAAATAGTCCAGCAATGCTATTATTAGTTAATAACGTCTGATGGTGCTAGTCATTGAAAATGGAAAAAAATTGTCCAAACCTCGGTTTTTTTTTTTTTTTTTTTTTCCCCCGATCAGGAACATTCGTACAACATCAAGTGTGGACGCTCGGGACATTGGGACAAAGCAGAGTTAAGCAGTTCTATCATTACGTGTGGTAAAGTGTACAATTCACTGTTAAAGCAGTCCTATCAATTACCGTGTGGTTAAAGTGTAACAATTAATTGTTAAAGCAGTCCTCTCATGACAGTGTACGGTATAGTGTACCCATTCACTGTTTAAATGCAGTTCTTTCATTACTGTGTGGGTTATAGTGTACAATTCACTTGTTAAAGGAGTTTTCTATTCATTACAGTGTGGTATAGTGAAAAATTCAATGTTGAATGCAGTTCTATCATTACAGTGTGTATAGTGTACAATTCCACTGTTTAAAGCAGTTCTATATTACTGTGTGGTATAGTGTGTACAATTCAATGTTAAAGCAGTTCTATCATTACAGTGTGGTATGTGTTTTACAATTCAATGTTAAAGCTGTTCTTTCTTACACTGTGGTTATAGTGTTCAATTCACGCCTGTTAAAGCAGTTCGTATCATTACAGTGGGGTTTAGTGTACAATTCACGTTAAAGCAGTTCTACCATTACAGTGTTGTATAGTGGTTTATTCACTTTTGTTAAAGAAAATTCTACTTACTGTTGTAGTATTGTGTACAATTCTCTGTCTGTTAAAATAGTCATATTAGTAAAGTGGTGATATAGTGTACACTTGATTGTTGCTTGTGCAGTCGTGGATTATTAGTGTCAGTATAATGTCATTTCACTGGTTGTTTTAAAGGCAGTTTTGAAGTGTTATTGTGTGGTGTAGCATTCATTTGCCTGGGGGTTAAACCAGTTTGCAGTTACCAAAATCAAATAATCTTGGAAATAAAACACAACAAATTGTTCGGATAGGTCTAAACATTACCCCCACTCCTCCTTTCTTCTTTTCTTTCTTTCTTTCCTTCATTCTGTAATTTTTGGCACTTCTTAGATCTCCCTTCTGTGGGAAGTGGAACTATGATGGATTGGGGTCCACTTGTTCATGGCCACTCTTTGCTGGTCCAGATGCGTTGGCAGGATGATTGTTAGTTGCCTTGATCATCTTGCGCCTATATACTTGATGAGCTCAGCCGGGATGTTGTTAATCCCTGGTGACTGGCCGACTATTCAAGGATATTACTGCTTCTTCTATTCTCTTCCTCCAGGCACCTGTGTGCTTTCAAGGATCTGATTGGTTGGGATCTTGCTCGTGAAGTTTGTTCGGATCAGTCTTCAGTTGTAGTTGTACAGGTTAGTCTGCATATTCTGTCCATCTCTTCATGATAGTGCGCTGTCTGTAAGGACTGACCCTCTTCTTTGTCTTCGAGGACGGAGGTCTTTGGCTGATGGGACTTGGTTAGTACCTGGATGGTATCTGGTAGGCCTCCTTGCGGTCTCCTTTCTCCATGGCCTTCTCAACCTTGAGCATTGTTCTGACATCCAGTTCCCCATCGGCCTCAGTCATCTTCTTGATTGACCTGTTGACTGTTCTATACTCTTCGGACGTTGCTGGGTTTTGTTCTTATCTGGCTTTATCATCCCCGACGTTGATCGCCACAGGTCCAGGATGGATTTCATTGGTAACCCACAGGTTGGTTCTTTTTCCTTTCTTTCCCAAGAGGGATCTCCAGCGCTGTCTCCGGAATGTCTTGCTGAAGGTCTCAGTGAGGTTGTTGATGTCATTTGGAGGAAATTCAATGCTGCAAATCTGTCCCCGTATCTACAGCTTTAAAAGATTTCAGCGACTTCGGGGTCCTTCAGCCTTTTCCATGTTAACCGCAAAACGGGGATTTTCTCTTCGGGTTCTTGGTCTTCAGCTTGTATCTGTAGGGTCATGAGTACCATGTCGTGGTTCACTGCCGAATATCAAGCACCAGAGAAAGTTCTTGTCTGGGCTTTGTTTGATGTTGACTTAAATCGTTTGGGGGGCCAAGGTGTAAATCATTCTGGTTGTGTATCTTTCCATTTGGTGGAAGTGCCACGTCGTTCTTCTTGATGTCTTGTGGGGGTATGGTCCACACACCACACACAACAAACACACACACACACACACACACACGCACCCACACACGCGCGCGCGCGATAGCTTTATTGTTGAAGCTTAACTAGAGCATTGCGCATTACGCTCGTGATCTGCTGACCTGGGTTCGAATCCCGTTCTCAAGGATCCTTCCCCCCTCTCCCCCACTGAACTTAAGATCAGTGCCGATTCCACACTCCACTCCCAAAAGTCCTTATTTATAAACTGATGTACATGTTACGATTGGCAACGAACATCTTGGTTGCACATGTTGAAACCTCTCCCGCTTTTCAGAAATGTTGGCAATGTGTACCAGTGGGAATGCATGATAAAATGTATTAAAAAGGCACACACACGGGGACTGGATTTCAAAAAAGCTCACGAGTATTTTTTTCTATTATCCTCGAAATAAATAAATAATTTAACATTAAATAAATTAATAAAACTCAAAAAATGATATTTAACAAACAAACAAACGAAACAAACTTAAATAACAAAATAATACATTTTCCACACTTCCACCTGCACCGCTTCTTTCCAAATGCGTTTCAACCAAGCAATCTCTTTCTTTCCTCCATTTATTGTCAGCAACAGCAACAGCAAACGAACAAGCACAAAACAATATAACAACCAAACAAACCAAGCAAACAAATATCAAATGTCAAAAATCTTCAGTTAGCTCACCTTTACATCGAATAAGGACACACTAGCCTGTGTGCAATCTAACGGCCTTACAAAAAAAACCCAACCCTGTGTTTGCGAGGGTATCATTTTTAACTGCAGAATTCAAGATAATTAAACTTACAAAAGAGAAGAATATCATTTTCTGAACAGGTTTACAAGACACGGATCCATATAGCAATACTGTCAACGATTCCATAGTCTACACAGAATGGAACGAGAAGGAACAGGAAAAGAGAGAAGAGGGTTTTACAATAGTTCTACTTTCAAGTTGATCTTCTGGTGGGAAATGAACAGGACATGGTACAATTTTTTTTGTCTGGATCATCATATTGGGAAAAAAGAGATTGTATAGCAGGGTCGATGATATAATCTTTTTTCTTCATGAAACATAAAGATTGTTATTTCTGTAAGCCTAGCACTGAGAAAAACCGCATGATTTAAGTGGGTTTTTTCTTCTGAAACTCAATTTGCAAGTTGACAGTTATATCACCCTTCACACAAACGTGTCGAGTCCTCACAATTTGACCCTGAAAATGGGCAAGTGTTTGTAGTAAACATAATGTTAGGCTTTAAAACCACTAAGCCAAACCATAATCTCCCCCCTACACCCCTTTCCCCTGCTCTCTGGTGAAACTGTTTTTATGGTATGAAAATTTTGGCCACCTGCCAAAAGGCAGTGGTAACTACGTGTCTGCATATAATAATAATAAAAAAAATAAAATTAATGATAATAATAATAATTAATAATAATATAATAATAATGAAGAATTTATATAGCGCCATATTTGCAAAAAGATATGGCAGGGATTGAGACATATAGAAATGGGTAGTGCAAAACCAGCATAACAAGAGCGTCACAGAAGACAAGACAGGTAAGGTCAAGTGACTGGTGAAATCTCCTTCCCCGCAGCAGCGCAACAAATTATCAGGGCATTCTTCTTCTTCTTAAGAGTGTGGCTGACCCTATTGTCCAGTGCAACAAGGACGGAGTACACTAAAGCCATGTTTGTGCTTGTGTGTTTTGTGGGGGTGGCGGGGGGGGGGGGGGATACAATAGTCGGTTATATAATTATGGGTATCCTGAACTCAAGGAAAACACAGAACAAAAACACTAAACAAACTTTTAACATACACTTGCCAGGAAAAACTTGCTCGCATAAAGGTAGATGAAGAATTTGCCTATTGTGGTGAACCAGAACTAGAAAGAAATAACAGACTGAAATGATGATCATCAGCTAACTCGCATACAATTACACAAGCACAAAAAATACTTGCATTTCTGTAATTAATTCATTAAATCATGTTCGCTTTTCGTAAGAGTAGGCCATTGTGTGCCGATGGGAACAGATGACAGAATTTACAAAACCACATACACACGGGAACTGTATGTAAAAAACCCACATACATGCTTATTCCATTATCCTCAATATAAAATAATAATAAAAAAAATATAAAAAAAATACAAGCAAACCATACTAAAAACGTAGTAGCAGAGATTATTTTAGCATCAATAAAACAAAAAACCGGCATTACGAGTTCAAGGGATTCCGTAATTATATAACCCGCTATTGTATTCCCCCCCTCCCCCCCCACCCCCCCCCCCCCCCCCCTCCCACACTCCACCACAAAACGCACAAACCACAACATGAACTCTTTGCATGCTCCGGTCCTTTTTTTGCAATGGACAATAGTGTCAGCCACATTCTAAGATGAAGAAGAAGACGAAGAAAGAAGAAAGAATGCCTTGACATAATTTTGCTGCGCATGCTGCCAGTGGCTAGAATCCGTTCTTTGATTTCCACAAATCACCTGACCCTTACCTTGGACTATTGTCCCGGATACAGCGGGGTGACTGACGTATTTCCGTTAGCCCTCTCAGTGGCAGTCCCCTTTATTTGCTAGAGATAGAGCACCGTGCCTTGTCTTCTCTCTCTCTTCGATAGAGGGAGCGCGCAGGTTGGGGAATTAATTGGGCTTTTCCCTGATCTAGTTATTGGCATGGTCGCTAAAGTGCTCGCTGTTGTCTTTCTCTCCCTTATCGGACCTCTCTGCCCATTTGGGTGTGTGTGTGTGTGTGTGTGTGTGTGGGGTAGGTGGGTGGGTGGGCGGAGTAGTGTGGTATGTTTGTTCGGGTTTTTTTTGTTGTTGTTGCTTGGTTTGGTGGGTTGTTGTTTTTTTTTTTTTTTGGGGGGGGCATTCTCTTTGTCTCTGTCTTTGTCTCTGTGTTTCTGTGTTTGTGTCTCTGCATCTCTGTCTCTTTCTCTGTCTGTCTCTTCGTCTCTGTCTGTCTGTGTCTCACTCTCTGTTTGTCTGTCTCTGTCTGTCTCTGTCTCTCTGCCCTCTGTCTGTTTGTCTCGGTCTCTTGTCTCTTTAGCTCTTTCTCTCTCTTCTCTCTCTCTCTCTCTCTCTTCTCTCTCTCTCTCTCTTCTCTCTCTCCTCTCTCTCTCTCTCTCTGTCTCTGTTTCCCGGTTTGTTCTGTCTATTTCCTCACCTATTTCTTTCCATCGTTTTGTTTCCCAGCTTATTAATTGTTGTGTTCTGTCTTCCTCCGTATCCTCTGTCTCTGTCTCTTTATACTGTATTCTCCTTCTGCTATTGTCTCTTTCCTTATCTCAACTTGTGCACACACCCACATTTGCGTGCGGGCGCGCGCGCACGCACACACACACACACACACACCACAACCACAGAACAACAAAACACATCGCACTACGCACACAAACACCTACACATCACACACGACATACACTATACTCACACACTACACACTCACACACACATACATACACAGCACACACACAACACACACACACACACACACACACACACCACACACACTCACACCCACACACACACACACACTCACCACACACACAAAGTACACCCATAAAGAAGGATACAATTTATCGAATCCAACATCATGTTTACTCGAATCTTCTGTTAAAATTAATATAGCACAATTATTAATATGTATATTATACAGAATAGGGGACGGAATAGCTCAGTGGTCGGAGCTCTCGCTTTCCCCCAGCCAAGTTAAGCAGCGTCGAGCGTGGTTACCAGTTGGATGGGTGACCGTTTGCGCGCCTTGGCTTCAGTTCAGTTCCCCCAATTCACCCAGCTGTAAATGGGTACCTGACTCTTAGTAGTCTGGGAAGTAAAGCGCGAGGGATAGGAGATGGGCGCCGCCCTCAATATGCTGGCCCTAGAGAAGTGAGGTCTCTGACGCCTCGCTCCCCTACGACCTTATAGGTTATGGGACTCCTTTACCTTTACCTTTTTTTATTTTATATAGAGTTACGCTTGGATGGCTTATCAGACTGATTGTTCTGTAATTTTGGCACTTCTTCGGGTCTCCCTTCTTTGGAAGTGGAACTATGATGGATTGGGTCCACTGTTCAGGCCACTCTTTGCGGTGGTTCCAGATGCGTTGGCAGATGGAATTTTTTTTTGTTAATGCCTTTGATCATCTTCTGGGCCTCCGTTCTTGATGAGCTCAGCCGGAAGTTGTCAATCCCTGGTGACTTGCCTCCTTTCAGGGATCTTACTGCTTCTTCTACCTCTTTCTCCAGCCAACCTGTGTGCTTTAGGATCTGATGGTCTGGGATCTTGCATCGTGAAGTTTTTCGGATCAGCCTTCAGCTTGTAGTTGTACAGCGCGTCGCTGCAATTTTCTGTTTATGTCCATCTCTTCATGATAGTGGCGCGTCTCTGTAAGGGACTGACCTCTTTGTCTTCAAATTTTTTTTTAAAAAAAAAAAAAAATAAAAAAAACGGAGGGTCTTTGGCTGCTGGAACTTGGTTAGTACCTTGATGGTCTGGTACGCATCTTTGCGGTCTCCTTTCGCCTTTGCTTTCTAACCTTGGAGCATTGTTCTGACATCCAGTTCCCCATGGCCTCAGTCATTTTCTTCTTGATTGACCTGTTGACTGTTCTATACTCTTCGGCCGTTTCTGGGTTTTTGTTCTTCTCTGGCTTTAGCTCCCTACGTTGGTCGCACAGGTCCAGGATATCGTTGGTAACCCACGGTTGGTTCTTTTTCCTTTCTTTCCCAAGGATCTCCAGCGCTGTCTCCTGAATGGTCTTGCTGAAGGTCTCAGTGAGGTTGTTGATGTCATCTTGGAGGAAATTCAATGCTGCAAATCTGCCCCCTATCTCAGCTTAAAGATTTCAGCGACTTCGGGGTCCTTCAGCTTTTCCATGTTGAACCGCAAACGGGGATTTCTCTTCTGGTTCTTGGTCTTCAGCTTGATCTGTAGGGTCATGAGTACCATGTCGTGGTCACTGCCGATATCAGCGCCAGGAAAGTTCTTGTCTGGGCTTTGTTGATGCTTGACTTAAATCGTTTGGGGGCCAAGATGTAATCAATCTGGTTGTGTATCTTTCCATTTGGTGAGTGCCACGTCGTTCTTCTTGATGTCTTGTGGGGTATAGGGTGTTGGCGACAGTAAGATTGTGGCTGCTTGCGAATTCCAAAAGTCTGAGACCTCGTCCACGCCAAAACGGCCTATTGTCCTGGCCATTGGTCATAGGCGTCAGGTCCGATCTTGGCATTCCAGTCGCCCTGATCACGAGAAAGTCCTTCTTTGGAGTTGATTGATGCGCTCTCCAAATCCTCGTAGAAACACTCGATTGCTTCATCATCGTAGTCTGATGTTGGTGCATAGACTTGTATGATGGTCATGTTGTGTGGTTTTGCTGCGATACGCAAGGAGATCAGTCTACTTGAGATTGGGGTACAGCTGATGACACTGTTAGTCCTCTTCTTGTTGACAAGAAATCCTACTCCATGTTGGTGTTTGAGTCGTCTCCACTATACCATAGTTTGTGATCTTCTTCTGTGGTTGTTTCGCCGAATCCGACCCAACCGGACTTCGGCCAGTCCAAGTATGTCCATTCGTATCTTCGTAATTCATGGTTAGCTTCTTGGAGTTTCCCGCATGCGTGCAAGGTACGGATGTTCCATGTACCAATGATGGTCCTCTCAGCCTGGAGTTTGATTGCTGTTTGGATTGCTATTGCCTTGAACAGACTGAAACCACAGCAGAAGAAATCACTTCAGAAGAACAGGAGGATTCAGGGCCAGGTCGAAGCACTGTCGAGCAGATCTTTCAACATCATGAGGCTATAGAGAAGCACTCTCAACATCAACTACAGGCTCTACAACAACTTCATTGACTTCAAGAAGGCTTCGACCGAGTGTGGCAAGAAGCTCTGTGGCAAGTCATGGAGACTATAACTTCGACGAGGACCTGATTCAAGTCATCCAGGCGCTGTATGACAGCTCCCACAGCGCAGTCCTCATGGGTGGAGAAATCGGGGAGTTCTTCCGGACTTCAGTTGGAGTTCGACAAGGCTGCCCGCTATCCCCCGTTCTTTTCAACGTGTTCCTGGAGAACATCATGCAGGAGGCCCTCCTTGACTTCAAGACCACAATCACAATAGGAGGAAGGCCAGTCTGCAATCTTCGATTCGCAGACGATATTGATCTCATGGCCGCAGTGAAGAAGAACTCCAGGATCTCACCACCAGACTGGAAACATCAGCCAATGCCCACGGTATGGAGATCAGCACGGAAAAGAGCAAGATCCTAGTGAACAGTACCACACCGACCACCCCCACCAGCATCAAGATGAGTGGCGAGACACTAGAGGAGGTGGAAACTTTCAAGTACCTTGGAGCAGTCATCACCAAAGAAGGTACGCGCACACAGAGGTTAAGATCAGACTTGCTGTGGCACTCTCCTCCATGATTAAGCTGGCGAAAGTGTGGAGAAACCATAACATCAGAACCCACACTAAGGTCAGACTCTACAAGGCACTCGTCCCCATCCATTGCCTTGTACAGCTGTGGAAGCATGGACACTCACTGCGATTTAGAACGTCGCATTCAAGCCTTTGAGATGAAGTGTCTCAGGCGGATCCTGAACATCACCTACAGAGACCGTAAAACCAACGACTACGTCTGGCAGCAGATCGAGGCACTGGCTGGCAAACAAGAACCATTGCTAGATACAGTCAAACGGAGGAAATTGAAATGGTTTGGCCACACAACAAGGCATAACAGCCTGTCAAAGACAGTCCTGCAGGGAATGGTGGAAGGAGCAAGGAGGCAGGGACGACCACGCAAAAGCTGGATATCCAACATCAAGGAGTGGACCGGCCTCACTGTACCAAACCTCCTGAAAGCAGCCCAGGACAGAACCATTTGGCGGTCCACTTGCAGCGTCCGTGCGGGTACCCCAACGGTCGTCCCGACCAAGGGATGATGATGATGATGATGATGATGATGATGATGATGATGATGATGATTTCCTTCTTCTCTTCTTGTTTTCTTCTTTGACCAATTTTAAAGATTGACTACTTCAGTTTTGTCCATGTCTACAGAAAGTCTCCATTCTTACAAAAATTTTCCAAATAGTTGATATTTTTCAGTACAGGATGTGTCTTCTTCTGATGTACAGCTGAAATAATAATTTTGTTAGTGAAAATGGTGGTTCTTCTAATGTATAACTGAAATATTTTGTCAAT
>CM054162.1:32440758-32488258 GCA_028751875.1 Rapana venosa
TTTTTGGTTTGGCGATACTTACGTAACATTTTCCTAACACTTTTTCTATTAGTTCTACATTCCTGATCAAACCAATCATTTGATCGCTTTCTATTATTTCTATTAACAGGTATACGCTTCTTCATACACTCTGCACAATCTTGCAGACATTATCAAATACATCAAGTGCACTATTTATATCATTGTCAATTAGGTCAATTGCACTACTAATTTTTGTTTGAGAATGTTCTGCGTTTAGAAGCTCACAAAATAGTCCAGCATTCTCATTTGTCCACACAAACCTTTCTCACCAGAGAGGAGGGAGAGAGAGAGAGAGGGGGGGGAGAGAAGAGAGGAGTGAGAGAGAGAGATGAGAGAGAGAGGGGGGGAGAGAGAGGGGGGAGAGAGAGAGAGAGGAGAGAGAGAAGAGAGAGAGAGAGAGAGGAGAGAGAGGAGAGAGAGAGGAGAGAGGGGAGGAGAGAGAGGGAGAGAGAGGATAGAGAGAGAGTGCGAGAGGAAGAGAGAGAGAGAGAGAGAGAGAGAGAGAGAGAGAGAGAGAGAGAAGTGAGAAGGAGAGAGAGAGTGAGAGAGAGAATCGAACTCGAACTCGAACTCGAAATGGTTTATTTCAGTATATGCCATGGCCCCTTACTGAAGGGGGTACAATACACCAGTTTCAAAGCCACACAGTGGCCAGGTGTTCCAAAAATTAATCTGTAAACATGCAATTTTCAATATGTAGATCAACATAAAGCACAAGCTATCTTTGACAGTAAATGTTTCAAATAACCTGAAAAGGAAAATCTTCCTTATTTGATTATGTTCACCTCAGTTGTGTCATCTATCTATAACTTTATACAAATCAGCAGATAACAAAATATAACCATTACACTTTTACCTGTGTCTGATATACACAAAACAAACATGATCAAATCCAGCAAATTTACCAAATTAGAACACATACATTCAGACTTATACACATATTTATCATATATTTGCCATATTTTCACACTATGCACTCACCGGAGCAACTGTAATCCAAACATGGTGACGTGCCTGTAATACTAAAACAATGAGATTCTTTATCTATGATATCTGGGACAATAGTTACAGTCAATATAATGAAATCCCTTTTCTTCAATACATGCACATCTGAAAGCTCTAAAATCTTATCTGCAACTATAATTCAGACATAAGCATACCCCTGTTAACATCAAAATGATTTTCTAGTATTAGATGAACACAATCACATAATACATCCTTTCCCAAACCTTAATGACCTTTTGATAAAATGAACATGCTAACATTACTTCAGTGATATTTTCTTCCTATAATGTATATCGAAAGTTCCTTCTTGATCCAACAATTTATCTTTCTGGACCTTTTTGTATTTACAAAATTGCATAGCTAGCTGGTTTATAATGCACTGCAATTGTAAGAAAAACGACAACAACGACAACAACAACAATATGTTCAACCGCAAATTTCCACAAAAGCCCCCATACAGTATCTGGCAACCAACATCATAATGTAACAAAGCGGTTTTTTAAAAATTGTTTTTCTCAGACACAAACCTATTGACATTCCAATGCCAACAGTTCGCACAACATGGATTTAATTTTAAAATGATTTCTCTTTCTCACACACACACACATACACACACACACACACACGCGCGCGCACGCACATACACATTAGGGCTATCATGATCAAAACCTTTTTTTTTTTACACATCAGAAGTTTAGTTTTTAAGATCGTGCATTTGAATTTGAATGGCCAGAAAACAGGAGCTGATTCACACACTCTACGTGGGCAATGACATTAGCTGGCAACATTGACACAGCAGCCTGTGTGACAAGCCCAGGACAAAATTCAGTGCAGTTTGCACGTGGAGGAGAGGGGGCAAAATTAAATGCAGGCGGTGACTGATTTTCATTTGTTCCCTCTGACTGAAAAACAGAAAACCCAGTGAAAAAACCCAGAGACTGGTAATGTAGCATGGGCTTAGTTTTAAGTAGTCCAGCCAGATGCTAGCCGTATTTGTGGGATTGGACTTTCGGCCAGATAGGTTTCTTACCATCAATGATCAGATGATCAAAGACCATGAACGCTTTTTTTCCATCTTTTCTGGCACCCTTCAAAATGAGGAACAGGTTTCCTTCTTATTTCACGCACACGTGGAGTGAAGTTTTCTCCAATGTAGACATTGCTTCCACGGAGTTGGCTTTTGCCTTAAGAACTATTTCTTTACCCCTGTAGAATGCACATCTACCTATGATAGGGGAGTTAGGGTTTCTATTCAGACGATGGATCCTGTCAAACCCCCGGGTCAGGGACTCAGACCTAGTTTGCCCGTCAGATGTCTTTGATCAGTTTTTTCACAGTCGTCACGAGTTTCATTGTCCTGTCTTGGTATGCCATGAATGGGATGTTGTTTCTTTTAAAATGCCCCTTCAAGTCATCAGTCTTTAATTCCAGCTTTTCCACCTTTTCACCAATTTCTCGTTTTCTTCTTTCAGTCTTTGGTTTTCCTGTTTCAGATCAGTAACAGTCTCTTTCAAGGATGCCATTTCACTCAGAATTCCTGAACATGTGTCTTTGACTTGTCTCACCTCTTCCTTCAGTTCTTTAAACATGGAGGTCAGTTCCTGCAGGTTTGCTGCCACGTCCTTCAGCGTAGGCTCCTGACTTGTCCTCTTAGGAGACGAAGCGGAACCAGCACTGGTGTTCAGCTGGGTTTGGCGCAGACTGTCCTTCCTTCCCTGGGTCCAGGTCCAGGGTTCAGCTCCACATCGCCACACCGATGCAGAAAAACGCCTAGGTACAAATAGGCGAGGAGCAAACCTACGGTAGCCTGCCCAACTTCAATGTCGGAATGTACAATGATTTTCTCAGCATTGCCCCTCGAGACATGAATGCAATGAAGGTGGCCACAAAGCAGCCACACATGGCCCTGAAACTCAAAGCCACCTCTGGCATGATATCTTCTAGTCACTTCACAGTCTCGGCAAAGGCAAAAGGAACGCAGAATTTACACTTGAATGCGGAGCTATTCAACAAATGTTTACATGTCAACTACCCGAAACGTTCCGAGAAGGAGAGGGGAGGGGAGAGGAAAGAGGAAGAGGAGGAGAGAGAGAGAGAGAAAAGAGAAGAGAGAGAGAGAGGAGAAAAGAAGAGAGCGAGAGAGAGAGGAGAAAAGGAGAGAGATGAAGAGAGAGGAGAAGAGAGGAGAGAGAGAGAGAGAAGAAAAGCCATGTTGGAACCAGCTTACCAAGTGCAGCGGCAAGTGCCTGGGGTTATAGACTGGAAGGTCGCAAGTTCACAGGATGTTTCGGACTCTGGCCAGCTCCCACCGAGAGTGAGTGTGCTGTGGACCTGTAGGGAAGACTGGGACCACACTGTCCAACTTCATCTACTCTGCATACGTGAGTTTTAGAGTGTTTCCCTTATTATCTGACCAACACTGCAGGTGTCTGTATTTCTCGGTCTCCGGTTGATGCCGAAATATGAGCGTAGAGTAAAGCCCTGTCAAGCAATCTCAAAGCACATGCACTGGAGACTGGATGGGGACTGGATGTAAAAAAAGCACGTGGGTGCGTATTCATTATCCTCGGAATAAAAGAATTTGTCATTGTCATTGCACTTCTATAGCAGCAGGCATTACATCATCCTCATCATCACTCATCATCATACAATAAAAGAAAATCGTCTCTCATTCAGTAGCCCAGGTTGCTCTAGTCTCATGGTGACCTCAGTTATGGTTTCCCATACATCTATGTGCGTGTGAAGAGTTTGTGCCAAAGCTTTTGAGGCTGGAGATTTTGGTTTTTTTTGTTTGTTTGTTTGGGTTTTTTTTGGGTTTTTTTGGGGGGGGGGCAAGGAGGGGAGAAGTTTGGAAGCAAATCAACGAGGGAATATAGAATACAAGAGATTTTTGTCATTTTCTTATGTTCCATTGCTCGTGCCATTTTTTCTGTGTTGACTGACTAGTGGGCTTTTTCTTGTTCGTTTTCAGACTTGTGGAAGCTTTGTGTTTGTCCATTTAGTCTTAAATAAAAATATTTGTATTTGTATTCTTTTTCTATTTCACACACACCCACACACACGCGCGCGCACGCACACACACGTAAGCGCGCGCACACACATACATACATACACACACATAATAATAAATAATAATAATAAATGGAATTTATATATTTATTATCTTGCAGAGACAAATCAAAGCGCTTGCACTCAGCTCAGTCTTACACAGTCATACAACCAATAACAATTAATAGTTCCAACAAGTCCAAATGTGCACGCACGCACGCACACACACAAACACACATGTCACACACCCTGACAGGGCAATGGAATCTCGGCTATTTAAGGCAGAGAAAAGCTATGAGATGAAGCAGAAGAGGAAAAACTTAGATTAGAAAAAAATAAGTCTTGAGACTGGATTAAAAAGTGTCATAAGAAGGTTTTGGCCAAGAGAGAGAGGGAGGTCATTCCAGATCGATGGACCAGAAATAGAGAAAGAGCGACGGCCGACTGTGGATTGGTTGAATCTAGGTATTCGTAAAGACAAGGTATCTGCAGCAGAGCGGAGGGAGCGAGAAGGAGTGTACAGGTGAAGACATTCACAGAGGTAGGAGGGTGCTGTTTTGTGGAGACATTTGTAACAGACGATACTGATCTTACATACATACAAACATACGTGAACAATCAGAACCACTATACCAAAATGGAAAACGATCCCACTTTAGAAATAGGCAAAGGTCTAACAACATCGTCAGAGATCCATACCAAAGAAATGTGATCGATGATCCGACACTAAACTGGGCAGAGACAGACCTGACCAACACTGTCTACCAACACTTCCAAAGGTAAGAAAATGTAAAGGTGTCCCATAACCTATGTGGTCGTAGGGGAGCGAGGCATCAGAGACTTCAGCTTCTCCAGGGGCCAGCATATTGAGGGCGGCGCCCATCTCCTCTACCTCGCTGCTTCACCTTCCCTGACCCTAAAGAGACAGGTACCCATGCTGGGTGAAATTGGGAAGGGGGGGGGGGGCGGTGGGGGGGGGGGGGAGGTTGGACTGCACTGAAGCCAAGGGTTGCCAAATGGTCACCCAACCATTGGTCACCCCGTTCAAACGCTTCTTAACTTTGGCTTGGGGAAGCAAGTGCTCTGACAATGAGCTATCCAACTTTTCACCTCTGCCCAAAAGGTCCACAAAGCTCAAGACTCAAGAACACTTTAACCGTCTTGACCCCGTTACGGCCGCAGCCGACAGTAACGGCGGCCGCCGCTAGAATCCAATACTACCGCGTTCCACGTGGGCAGTACTTTTCCATCACACACAGATCTCGTGGTTTTCACACAATGTGTCTGAAAATTGGTGGGGTGATGCAGGGAGTGTTAGAGAGGGTGCCAGTGAAACATTTAGACCACTAACATGCGTGTAGTGGGGGGGTGGGAGGGAAGAAATAACAGCCAGCAACCGGAACGCTTTTCAATTGAAGCAGGTGGGGGGAAAATGGCATCTTCTTTGGTAGCAGACAATTCATCTGATTAGCGAGAGGATTAATTGAATGTTATTGTCTTGGAAGTAGAAACATTTGAACGAGAATTGTTAAGTGATCCCGATATTAAACGCTTACGAGGAAGAGGACGAAGGAAATGCTGCAGTTAGGGAGAAGAGTGAGCCAGAAAATAACGTGCTACAGGGCACATTCCTGACCTGTGCTACACACAGGACTGTGGAGAAATTTGACCTCCTGACCCGTCCGCGGCATAGACGCCTGAAAAAGTTATGACTTTTGACTGTTTTCTCATTATTACCACACTTTTGCTTTGAAACTGCAATGGCAGAAACGAACAGATATGCCCATAACGAAAATAGCAAGAAGGAAAAAAATAGGTCTCCGTCTGCCAAGGTTCAACAGGTGACAGCAATGGGTACACCCTCCACACATCCACAATTTGTGCTTTCTGTGATGTGATGTGACCCTGTGCCATCACTACGACTACTTTAGAGACTACCAAGATTAAAATTTTGTAGGATTACAGAAGTTCTGTGTTGTTTCGAATTTGTCACACCTGTGTGGTAACAGTGTGCCAGTCATGTGCAACAATACACTTCTGTACACGTAACAAACATGTGGTAGCACATGCAGATATGAACAGCAGTATAAAGGTCATATGTTGATTGAATATGACTTGTTTTCAAAAGAAAAAAAAAGAGTTAAACAAAACTTCTGTCTCCTGACACATACCATAAAACAACAGGTGTTATAGGGACATTGTGTGACACATCCTTGAAGTACTATTGCACATAACCATTGGTAAACACATCAGCTGGGTATCAGTTCCCTATTTGACACTAACATGCATAAACTATTGTCAAATCCATGCAGGATTTGCTGTTTTATCGTGCATACCATACTTCTTACAGTGATTGGTGACAAATAAGGTGACAATGACAAGACATCTGGTGACCAGACACATAAACTTGCGTTTAAATGCAAGTAAAAAGATATACCTAGCTTGTGACAAAATTTCAGCTTGATAGCTTGTCATGCACACACACACACAATTGTCTTAGGAGTAAAGTAAGTCAGTTGGGGGTAGAAAACCTGCAAAGAATTCAAAATCTACGGGCAGTTTAGCTCTGTAGAATCCAACAGCATGAGGGTTAATGTCTCAACTAGAGAAATTATGAGTGGCATTTTAGAATTATAATTACAGAGCATGCATTATTAAACAATACAGATTAAGACATAACACAGTATTTTTAAAGTCGACAACAGTATACGTCACACACACCCCGCACCCACCCATCCACACACACACACACACATACGCGTGCGCACGCACACACCAGTAACGGTTCCGGTTGGAATAGATCACAGATGACAAATTTACAAAACCGCATACAGACGGGACCGGATGTAAAAAAAAAGCACATAAGTGCTTATTCCATTATCCTCGATATAAAAGAATTAAATGAAATGAAAAAGAAACACGTTGAGAGTAGCGAAACAAAAAACCCCAACAGTAATTCAAACACATCTCATAAAACCCTCATCAGCCCAAACAATACAAAAATCACAAGAAATTACATAAAAAAAAAACTGACAAAACGTTTTGATTTATAAAAAAAATTTTAGCACTATTTCCCTTCACCCATCCCCAGCTCACACTTATTCTTTGCCTGGTAATTTATATAAAACTAGTGTGCATTCTCCCCTCTCTCTCTCTCTCTCTCCTCTTCTCTTCTCCCCCCTCTCTCTCTCTCTCTCTCCTTTTCTCTCTCCCGGCAAAAAGCGCTGAACAGTCTACAGAAAGCTGCGTCTCTCTGCAAATTTAAAAAATCAACATAGCAAAAAGTAAAAAATTTTTGTATTTTGAAAAGGAGGTTATCTTTCTGAAAGAGAAAAATGGAAAAAAAAGAAAAGTTCTGATGCCTTGTAAATGTGTACAAAATTTGGGGATTTATTTTTCTATCGTCTTAGTTTTAATTGTGCATGCAGTCTTCCCGTAGAGCAAAATTACGTTTTGTGTATAATGAAGAAAAAGGTCATTAAAAAATGAGTCCTTACTTTTCTTTTGAAAAAAATTTTACATCAAAATTAGCCTGCCTTTTTAAATTGGGGTCTGAAAATTTTGGGGGGCCTCGCTGTGTACACTGTGAAAAAAATGCATTTTTTTGCATAAAAAAATTTTTTTTGGGAGTATTCCACAAACCCCAATTTACCTTGTTAAAAGGTGAAAAATAGATACCCTTAAAGATTCTTTTGCATTTTAAAAGTATTCTATGGTTAAAAATTAACTCAATGGGTCACAGAGATTACCTTTTTAAAGGGTTACAAATGCTATTAGAGGGATAATAGGGGCAAAAAAAGAAATGGTTTCAATTGTAAGAAGAATTTTTTGAATATGGCTTTTGGTTTTGTTTTTGGGTTAATCAAAGGGGGGGATTAAAAAAAAAATTTATTTTTAATTTAGAGGAAAGGGTGGTAGAATGTCGGGCAGGATGGATTTTCTGTTCAAAAAAAGTGATAGATTTTTATTTTTTTTAGACGTTCAACTTTTTAATCGGGTACCAAATACATGTCTAGAAAATTTTATAGACACATAAAGCGTTTTCATGACCCAATTTTGAGTCGGAAAAAATTTGATATATTTTTCCCTTCAAAACGCCTAGTAAATCAATGGTAGAGCTTTTTATGTCCCTGTGTAGGATTCAAAAGAAGATGAGGGTTTATGTTTTACTTTTTGCAGATTAAAAAAAATTTTAGAGAACAATTTTTTCCGGAAAATATTCCAGGTACCATGTCTGTTTAAACAAAATTTTTTATGTCAGCAACAAAAGAAACTAGTTAAAAGATGAAGCAATTTTTAAAAACCTTTAAAAAGGAGAAGGAGTGTGTAGCAAATTGTTAATGTGCAGTGCTTATAAACAATATTTTGCAAAAAAAAAAAAAAAAAAACAAAAAAAGAAACATAAACAAAAAAACAGACAAAACATTCTAAGAGAAAAAAACTCCTTACATACAGGCCATGGCCTTTTTGATAATATCAGTATCTATCATATAATCTCTTTGTGCACTCTCTCTCTCTCTCTCATCTCTCTCTCTCTCTGTGCACTCTCTCTCTCTCTCTCTCCTCTCTCTCTCTCTCTCTCTCTCTCTCTCTCAGAGGCATAATCATGAACATGCTGTTATTTGATATGAAACCCCCTTTAAATTTTGTTCTTTTAAAGTTTAACAGTGGTTTAGAAGCTGAATCGACTTGTTAATAAAACTAGTTTTGGTTGTGTTTGTTCTTGATCTTGGCATTAGGAATCTTCGACCAGATGGAAGCAATGCATAGTGTTGTGAAAGCACGTGGGTTTCGTCAGTGGAAATACCTTTAGCTTTTTTAGTCATTTGATTTTCATATGAAATTTAGTGTCTTTTGCTTTTCTCCAACAATCTTTCCACACACATTCACAACTTTATTCAATACGTTCTTGTTTTTTTACATCCAACAACCAAACTAGCCATATGACAAGACTGATTCTATAAAACTGCGATAAAACAAGCACATAATTTCTTTTTTAACGTTCAGTGATCGCAGTTTTTGAAGGCAGTATATCCTTGATTGACATTTCTTATGTATGAAAGCAGTGTTTGCATTAAAATTCAACTTATTATCTAGAATTGTACCAAGATATCTGTACTCTAGCACTCTCTCTACTTTTGTTCTGTCTATGAACAGATCAAGAACTTGGGGTGTAATTCTGCGAAAATTAATGAGCATTTCTTTGGTTTTGTTGACGTTTAAGTCAAGATAGTTATTTTTACACCATTTACAGAACCTTTCTACTTCATCAAAATGTTGACTTTTAAGTCAAGATAGTTATTTTTACACAATTTAGAGAACCTTTCTACTTCATCAAAATAAACCAAATGTGAGTTGGATACATCTAGTAGATCAGAGTCGTCTGAGTATTTTACAACAGGTGTAAGTAATGTACCAGTGCAGTCATTTGTATACAGGGTAAAAAGCAAAGGAGCTAAGACAGTGCCTTTTGGTGCACCAGTGGAAGTGGTTATTTGTAATGATTTTATTTCCTTCCAAAGAAACAGACTGAAATCGATTGGTTAAAAAATTCACAATCCATAAAATAAGTTTCGGGTTAACTTTGAGTGATTGAAGCTTTTGGGCCATGAGATTTGGCTGAATCGTGTTAAGTGCGGAGGAAAAATCAACAAAGAAAATTCGAGCAAAAGAGTTGTTATTTTCAAGGTGTGTTGTAATATGATTCAAGAGCGTGATTGTTGCATCATCTGTACTTCTGTTATGCTTGTAGGTGAATTGTTAAGGGTTAAGGGCATCTTTTACTAGTGGCAGGAAGTACTGAAGAACAATGCGCTCAAAGCTTTTCATAATGACGGATGTTAAGCCAAGGCAACGGGTCTGTAATCATATAAAACTTTAGGATTTTTTGTTTTTGGAATGGGGCAGATGGTGGATTTTTTCCAGATAGAAGGAATGGCTCCGGTATTTAAAGACAATGAAAACAACCTGGCAAAAACAAATGACAACTGATCAGCGCAAAGTTTTAAAAGGTTTCCGCATATACTGTCTGGCCCTACAGCTTTATTTACATTGAACATTTTGCACAGGCTCCATTTAACTCCTCTGGAGACTGGAGAACCAGTAGTGTGAGGAATAAACAGACCAACAGAGAAGGTGTCCAAGTTAGAAAAACTCTGGGTACCAACCTTTTTTGTTTTCCCTTTTTCTTTTCTTGATTATTTTGTTTTTCTTTTGTTGGGTTTTTTGATAGCCCTTTCTTAGATTTTTTTTTCGATTTTTTGGGCAACAAAAGAGAAAAAAGGTGCCCGTAAACCCTCAAACAAGAAAACGAACCAAACCCAACACCAAAACACAATTTCGACGAGTGGTAAAAAAGAAGCAAAGGAAAGAAAAAAACGGAAAAGGAGGGTTTATAAAGTAAAAATCTGAATGTATTGGTGTGGTATGAAGAAAGTTGTAGAAGTGTTTTTCCCGGTGGTATGAAGAAAAGATGTAGAAGTGTAAAAAAAAAAGAAGAGAAGAAACACTCATTTTACTAAAATTTGGCCCTCCCCATGAATAGCTATATTTTCTATAATAAACCATGTTCACAAGCGCCTATGTTAATTAATTGTCTTTTTGGCATGTTTTAACTGTACCCTTCCACTGTTTTCCAATACATGTAATGCTTGTAAAGGAATAAAAAAGTATTTAAACCCAATCAGCACAAACAATGTTTTAGAGTGTGGCCTTTCCCATTAAAAAGGCCGTAGAAAGAAAAGGGGGACACTGTGGAAAGAAGAAAAGATCTGTCAGCTGCTGGATGAAACTGCTACCTAAAGATTTATGCAGTGGACATTAGGCAACAGCTCCACCCACCCAGAAGCTCACAGCAACATGGCGCACAGCACAGTGACAGATTCCTCAGATCATTGACACAAATGATGTTCGTCTTAAGATCACAAAACTTTTAGAGACAAGTTTTGGATACGCTAGTCATTGGGGAATTGTTTGGGAGATGGTCGTCCTGCTTGCTATGGAGCATTCCTTTTCAGGGTTGATAATCCTGACTTTGATCAGCTGTACTGGGCTGGACCTTCTTGTCTCCCTTGCACAAGCAACTGCTCAAACCGAAGTGTTACTAAAATGGGACACATCAGAAGCTCTGCGAGGCTCTCTTGACTTAGGAGGCAGTTCTGACTTCTCCTATTCTACTCTTCACGTTCACCTGACCTGCCAAATCTGCATAGATTTCTCATAAAGGTAACATTACCCAATGTTTTGATTGTAGTTCATATCTTGAGATTTGTTCGCAATATCAACTTTTGCTACCCTATTTCAAGTGTGTCAAAACTATTGCCGAGCCTGACATATGCATTCATAATAACCTTTGGTACAGCAGCAATCCCAGAAACACACAAACGGTTATATGCCACGTTTGAAATGTCTCATGGAGGTCACTGCAAAGTTCATGGAATTTCATGTTCTATCTATGGCTCTTACTACCAACTGCACCAGACACAGTTTTTGACACGTTGTGAAAGTGTTGTTATAAATGTGTTTGTAATAATAAACAAGACAAAATAAGCAGAAAAACAAGTAGACAATTTGATGATGAGACAGTCGAAAATATTACAGAGCAGATTTAGCTGTTGACCAAAATTGTCTACAGCTGCTGTCCTGAGGTATCCATGGAAACTGGATATAGTCAGGGAATATTACTTGTTCGTAATCACTATCATCTCTATTAAAACAGTATCTTTTTTCTGTGGAGTTCTTGCATTTAAATCACCACATAACAGAAAAAAAGTAATCACATATCACCTCCATTAAAACAGTAGTTTTTTGTGCAGCTCTTGCATTTAAATCACCACATAACAGAAAAAAAGTAATCACATATCCCCTACATTAAAACAGTAGTTTTTTTCTGTACAGTTCTTGCATTTAAATCCCCACATAACAGAAAAAGGCAATCACCAGATGACTCATACATATATGATAGACACTGGTCCAAAAGTTAATGCCATAGAATCATTGGTGTGCCTTTCAAAGTTCAGAATCACAAGGTGAAATAAAAGAACAAACCTGACTTTTAGTGTAACAACGTCTCGATTTCTTTCAGGGTGGAGACATTGACACCAAAAGTAGTTTATTGCCATGGACATTACAGTGCTGTTGGTAAGAAGCACACATAGACTCCTGTGAAGGAGACATTACATGGTACTGGGACAAAAGCAATCATATTTTTTATGAAGAAAGAAAGCTGAAACACACGAACATGAATGGTAACAAAAAACCTTGGGACAAACCAGATTTGTAAATTCAAAAGTACAACTCTGCAAATAAAGAGTCATTTTGGCAAATCTTCCAGACGACCATTTGCAAATCATGAACATGACCATTCCATACTTCAATACACCCATGGAAACATACTTTGGTATCGTTAGTTACAAGTAGACTTTTTTTCGTTTGCACGCCTTATATAAACTATTTTGTATTTATATAAAACAAGTCAAGGTAAAATTGCTTACATACCACCTGACATTATAAGAAACAACTGTCAGCCACTCTAAACTCAGTTCGCATTATGAAAAGACGAGTTAAATGAAAGAACCTTGCATAAATCGATTGAAACACCATGTCATTGGAACACTGTTTTCTTTGTTTTACTATCCCACCAAGTAAGGGCGACAAACTTTGCAAAAGATCGGGGAACTAGTTATTTAATCTTCGGACAAAAGTAAAGCAGTTACTTCTTTGTTTGCCACTATTTCTTCATTAACAGCATGACATTTCTGACGAATATCATAGTATGACTTACATACAAACAAAAAGTGGATTTCGTCCTTATTTTGGGCAACACACATGGGGACTGTGTGCATTAGTCAGAGAGAAACCGTCTTTTGAATGCATGCAATCCCAGAGATCTTATTAACCTTACAGGCCGCTCCGATGTCTCTTATGCAGTCCTACCTTGATATACCTTTTCTGCTTGAAATAAACTGATGAAAAAAGCCAAGAACCAGCTGCAGCGTTGGATTCCTCTTCGGGAGAGAGAGAGAGAGAGAGAGAGAGAGAGAGAGAGAGAGATGAGAGAGAAGAGAGAGAGAGAGAAATATGAACTTTTATATAAGAGGGTAGTGGATTAAGTACAATGACTATTTTTCATCCAGCCCTCAAAACAGTTTTAACACCAAAGCACAAGTAATGTGTTTGAAAGAAAAAAAATTGGAAAGGAAAAGAGTTAAGGAAACAACAAAAGAGAAAATGCACCAAGAATAAATAAGTACATCAAGATCAAGAAGGTAGTAATGTCGTCGCTATCGTCGTCGCCAATGAGAGAGAGAGAACAATTTGAACAATTTTTGAACAATTTTTATTTTTCAGAGGGTAATAGATTAAGCATCACGTTGCTTTTTTACATCCAGCCCTCGAAAAAAAGGAGATAAAATAATAAGGAAAAAAAAAAAAAAAAAAAAAAGTGCCTAATGACAGAATAGCATAGAAAAAAATAAACACAATACGTACGACACACACACACACAACACACACACACACACCACACACCACAACAAAACACACACCACAAACACACACACCACTCACACTGAAAAGCAAGCACGATATGAATACATCAAAGAAAAAGAGAGAGGAGAGAGGAGAGAGGAGAGGGGGATGGAGAGAGAGAGGAGAGAGGAGATGAGAGGAGAGAGAGGGAGAAAGGGGGGGGGGGTTTATATTTACATAGAAATGATGGAAAAAAAATTAATAGGAATCCATATAAAAAAACTAACTATACCAAGAGAGAGAGAGTGAGGGGGGGGGGGGTGAAAAAAGAAAAAAACAACAACCACTACTGAAATCGAAGAAAAAAAGAAAGAAAGAAAGGAATGAGGAAAGCTTAGAGAGAGAGAGAGAGAGAGGGGAGAGGAGAGGAGAGAAGAGAGAGAAAAGGGGAGAGAGGAGAAGGGAGGATGAGAGGAAGGAAGGAAGGAAAAGAGAGAAGGAGAGAGAGAGAGAGAAAGGGAGAGGAGGTTTGGAGAGAGAGGAGAGAGAGATGAGAGAGAGAGAGAGAGGAGAGAGAGAGAGAGAACAGGCAACTAGCACCTATTAACTGGTAAAAAGGAAAACGTTTCAAAAACCAATTAAACCAAGATCATAGCAAATATAATAAAAATAATGCTCACATCCTCGCACAGGCGCGCGCGCGTGTGTGTCTAAATTTATGTGTGTGTGTGGTGTGTGTGTGTGTGTGTGTGTGTGTGTGTGTGTGTGTGTGTTTTGTGTGTGTGTGTGTGTGTGTGTGTGTTTTTATGCGTTAAAGACAAAAATTACGAAAAGCAAGTGTGGCACACATGTCCATGTGTGTACACGTACACACAAGGTGTGCATTAATTATGTTTCACAACACACACGCACACAACACATACCGCTAAAGATACATGAACGCACATACCCCACACACAGAGAAAAGCAAAGACAGACAGACGGACACACACACCACTCTCTCTCTCTCTCTCTCTCTCCTCTCTCTCCTCTCTCCTCTCTCTCTACTCACAAACACACACACACACACACACACACACACACACACACACACACACACAAAGACATGCATGCATATAATTTTACTACATACATGCACCCACACACCCACCCACTCTCTCTTACCTCTCTTTTCTCTGTCTCTCACACACACACTATCTCACAAATACGCGGTTGCGCCCCCGCACAAACACACACACCTTTTCCCATCTATTTGTCTCTTTCTCTGTCTGTCTCTCTCTCTGTATATATATATATATATCTATATATATATATATATATATATATGTATACATATATATATATACATACATAAATAAATATATATATGTATATATATTGCCAGAGGGCTGGATGTAAAAATAAGCAAATATTGCTTATTCTATTACCCTCTTTAAATTAAAAAAATAGTCTCTCTCTCCGACCCTCTTTTCTCTCATATACACGCACTTTTACCACACACACACACACACACACACCACACACACACACACCACACACACACACACACACACACACACACACCACACCCCCACCACACACACACACACACAAAACACAACGCGCGGCGCGCACACACACACCCCACAAACACACACACAACACACACAAAACACACACAACAACACCACAACACGGACGGACGGACGGACGGACGGACGGACGGACATATTCGCATGTATTTCAAATAGAAAATGCAACTATTTTCTCTCATCCTTCCAGACGTTATAAACTGCTGTAGAGTTGTGTCAGGACCAGTCCTCCTTACTCCCTCTCTGTGACTGTTCTGTGCCTGTGATAACTGAACTGAGGTAATGGTGATAGTAGGGGTCGAAAATAGTCTATGTAAATAAAGACTTCATTAGTTTGTACGTGACAGAATGGCAGTGCGTGTCTGCGAGAATGTGTATATAAAAACGTGTTCATTTTCACCCACGCACTAACAAACGTAACGCCGCACCAGAAGTCAGGGGAGGAAAAATAAAATCATTTTCCTCTCTTTTACCTGCATTTTAACCCCAAAAGTAAAAGACCTATTTCAACTTACCAAATGTGACATTTCAAGCATATTCAGTTTTTAGCAAAAAATTTAATGAATCACTCAACCAATCACACTCATTGTCATAATTTTGTTTTTGCTTATGGTTAATTCATCACATGACTACTTAAGGTACCGCCGTGGTTCAATCTTTCTTTTGAAGATGCTAGCAAACGGGTAGCACTCCATCCCTTAGATATTCCGGCAGGGGTCATACAGCCCCCCCAACCAGAGAAGGGGGGGCCCGCAGGTTCAAACTGCCGACCCCGGGTTTAAAAAAGCGTTCACGCAGGGCCCCACGGGGTCCTGACAGGAGAACCCAAAATCTGCTTCTTCTTCAAAACAGCGGGAGAAGACGCTTCCGAGACTAAACCCCAACTGCAGGTTACCTATTTCAGCCCAACAACAAAACAAGAAAATAACCTCCATGTCACCTGACGTAAAGGGGTAAAGGTAAAGGGTCCCATAACCTAAAGGTCTGGGGAGCGAGGCGTCAAAACCCTCAACTTTCTAGGGCCCAAAAATTGGGCGGCGCCCTCCCTCTCCCTCGCTGTTTTTCCCTTCCCCTGCCCCAAAGAGGGCAGAAACCCCATTTACAGCTGGGTGAATGGGGGACTGTACTGAAGCCAAGGTGCGCAAACGGTCACCCATCCAATGGAACACCTCGCGTAAATTAACTTGGTGGGGGAAACAAGTCTCTGACACTGAGCTACCCCGTCCCCAAAGACGCAGCAAATTCCTTGAAGGCCCAAACAAAAAAAAAAAAAAAAACCCCCAAAAAACCAAACCCCTGAAAGGTTTTCCCAATATGAAAGTTTTAACAGAAGAAAATAAATACCACCAGAAGAATTTCGGGATCTGGACACCCTAAAAAACTGAGGGGCAAAAAAGTGTTAACCCCAAAAAAATAATATCAATAAGATCCGAAGGTTTTTTGTACCCATTTAAAAAAGGTCGAAATCTGTCAGAAAAAAATCAACGGTTTCTTTTTTTTAACATTTTTAAGGGGGGTTTGTTTTTTTTGGTTTTTGTTTGAGAAAAAACTTTTAAAACCCCTTCACCCTCCCCTGTCCAAAAAAAAGACTGCCACGGTGGGTCATTTTTCACTGTGTTGTCCCTGTTCTATGGGGAGGTCATTAGGAAGTTTGTAGGGGTTGCCGCCTCCGTGGCGACCCCGGCTGGCTCCACGGCTGAGTTAATACTCCTTTTTAATTTTCCGCGTATTGCCCCAACGGGGCACCATGAACTCCACCAAAGTCCCCAGCAGATTAGGGTCCCCACGTCAGCCGATATGACGGCTCTTTGGGGATTTCCCAAACCCCTGAGGATGGGGTAAAGATTGGGGGTAGGTTGTGGTGGGAGATTGAATGAGCGGTGGGGAAAGTGGCCCGGGAAGTCACGGGGCCCCCAAAAAAATAAAAGGAATAGTTGTATTAAAAGAAAACAGTGATAGAGGATAAAAATTCAATGAAAGATCAAATTGTAAATAGTTACAAATGGACCTATTACTGCCCCCCGGGGGGAATCACATTTTTTGGTCAAAGAGAAAACTGCTCAGTCCTTTTTTTACGTTTAAAAAAAAATCAAAGAGTGGTCTAGCAAGGTCCCGAATCGTGAAACAGGACAGAGAAAGATGGGCCCTTTTGGGTGGAATTACGGCGAGCTTCTAGATGACAGCAAGAAAAGGAAAATGATTTGAACTGAAAAATACAGTCAAATGAATATGGGCAAACCCATTTAAAACCCTCTTGTTTTTGGATTCTAAAAGGCTAAACTGTTGATTTTAAAATTTTTTAAAGGGTTTTCTACCCCATCTGACTTACTTTACTCCTAAGGAAATTGTGTGTGTGCATGCAATTTAAAAGAAATTTTGCCAAAACTAGGATGCTTTGTACGCAATTGGGAATTTATTTTGTCTGGTACTAATGTCTTGTCATTTCCCTTATTTGTTACCAATACAGGTAAAAATTTTTTTGGGGTTTATAATAAAACACAAATCCCGCATGGATTTGACAATAGTTTAAGCATATTAGGTCGAATAAGGAAGTGAACCAGCTGATGGTTTTCAATGTTATGTGAAATAGTACTTAAAGGATGGTTCAAAATGTCCCCATAGCATGTTTTTTTAGGTAGTCTCGAGGAGACAGAATTTTGTTTAATTTTTTTCTTTTAAAAACAAGTATATTAAATCGAATGTGCCTTTTATACGGGTTTCATTCTGTTTTGGCTACACATTTTGTTAAGTGTCAAAAGGTATTATTGAAACATGACTGTCATGTGTGACAGGGGGGGACAAATTCAAAAACAACACGAACTTTTAACCTAAAAAAAATTTTCTTTTGGTAGTCTTAAAGTAGTCGTGTGGTAGCACAGGGCACATACTCACAAAAAGCAAAATTATGGTGTGTGTGTGGGGGGGGGGGGGGGGGGGGGGGGGTGTCCCCATTGCCCCCACCGTCAAACCTTGCAGACAGAGCCCATTTTATTTCCTTCTTGCTACTTTCATTACAGAATTGTTCGTTTCTCCCATTGCTTTTAAAGCAAAAGTGTGGTAAAATGAGAAAAATTTCAAAAGGCATCACGCTTCAGGGTCTTGCGCGGCCCGGCCAGGAGGTCAAATTTCCACGTCTGTTTTGGGTAGACGGGTCGGAATGTCCCGTAGCACGTTATTTTCTGGTCACTTTCCCCTAACTGCAGCATTTCCTTCCCCCTTTCCTGAATCTTTTAAAATACCGCAAACTTAACTTTCTCGTTCAAATTTTTATTTCCAAGACAAAAAACATTCAATTTATCCCCTGAAATCAGTGAACGTGCTACAAGAAAACGCCTTTTTTTTCCCGCCACGCTGCACCATTGAAAAGCTTTCCGGCGCTGACTGTTTTTTTTTCCTTCCCTCCCACTACAGATGTTAGTGGGTCTAAATTTATCACGGGCACCCTCTGACACCCCCCTGCATCCCCCCACCAAATTTTCAGAAAACGTTGAAAAAAACGAGCTGTGTGTAGGGAAAATACCCCCCACGTGGGCAGCCCAACTGTCAGCGTGGTCGTATTGGAATCTAGCGGCACCCTCCGTTACTGTCGGCTGCGGCCGGGTCGGGGACAAGAGGGTTTTACAGTTTTTTTTTTTATTGGAACACCATGGCCCAATGGTGGTCAAAACCTTAAAAAATAACAAGCCCCCCACCGGGAACAGACTTTGTTATAGCGTTCTACACCCTTCTATAGGTTGGTCAGCAAGTTTTTCGGGGGTGGCTTTTCAGAACCATTCAATTTGAGAAAAAGGCCGAGAAAAATTCTCCCTCCAAGCCTGGTATTCTTTTCACTGAAGTAATCCTTTGGGTTCCCCGTTTTGGAAAATGGTTTAGGGACTGTTTCCCCCCATTTCTGGGGCCTAAAACCTGGTTTGCAGCGGGCCCAGCAAAAAAAAAGAACACCCGAGTATTCATCTGGTCCATTCTTTTCCCTTTGATGTTGCCCCATCCAGATTTTTTTGTTTTCCCTTTTTCTCCCCTGCCCTTTGAGGGCCCTGGCCATTTTTGAAAAGGGAAGGTTCCGGGGGCCCTAAGAATCATTAAGACTGCGGGCTGTTTTACCCGCAAGGTATGTGTTGAAAGCATGGTGGGGAGTTTGAAAAGAGATTACGGGGCATGTTTTTTTCCCTTTTATCAGAACAGTTGTCATACGCTTCATGGTTTTTTTTTTTGTTGATAAACGTTATATTTACCTGTTTTGGCATCTTCATCTAAACATTACTAAACACAATATCCAAATTGTAAAGAAAAAGTTTGCATTCATTTCTAGAGTATGTACTGGTGTTAATAGGTTAAAATTTTAATGTTATTTCACTTTGAACTAATTAACATTTTTCAAGGTAGACTGCCCGGGCTTGGGAAATAAACGGAAGAAATTTTTTTTCTGGAAAAAAAAAGGGAGGGAAGAAAACTATTCAAAAATTTTTTTAATTGCAATCGAAGACCAAAAAAATTAAACAGATTTTTATTTTATGAGTTGTAGATGGATAAAAGAGGGCGACAGACAGACAGCAGACAGACGACGGACAGAAGATAGATAGTAGATAGTAGTAAAAATAGATAGATAGATGAAGATAGATAGATAGATAGGTAGGTGGGTAGGTGAAAAAGTTGATGGTAGATGATAGATAGATAGATAGATAGATAAATAGATAAAAAGATAAATAGATAGATGGAAAGAAAAAAAAATCTTTGATTTTTTCTATTTCCCGTTTTCCCCCAGGTAAGAGGCAAAGGGTCACCACACCTGTTTACACAAATAAAAATGGACACTCCCGTTCGATGCTGAAGACAGAACAACACCCAGATGGACAGATGTATGACCTGATGAAACCCTCTTCCCAAGCTTGTGATCATCTGGGAAATCTGTTCCCCCATGCATTTGCTGCTGGGAGGTTTTGGAAACATCGCTACCTTTTTTTTGTCATGCGTGTGCCCAAGGACCACAATCCTCTCAGCTGCTTTTTCTTCGGGCCCTTTGCTGGGGTCTTTTTTGGGACATTTTTAATTCTGAAGTCACTATCAAGGTTGATTTTTGCTTTTAATGTAACTTCGTTTTTGCATCGCCTGTGAAAATTTTTTTTTGGGGGGGGGGCCCAGAATTTCAGTGGGTAAAATGTTGCCTGGTGGTGACCGTTGACAGTACAGAGAACTTGGCGGTTCTGGGGCCACACGGGGAGGGGTGATGTGCACTGTAAAAAGAACCGGGAGTTATTGTGACCTTTTTTTCCTTGCTTCTGCTCTTATTCATTTTTTTTTGGGGTGGTTATCTTGGCAAAAAAGGGTTCAGACTGTCCCAGGTGGTACGATATTTCTTGTTGTTCTTTTCAGGGTTGTATTGTGCCGGCTTCTGTTTTCCCAGTTTTGTTTGTTTGTCTGTGAATCGTATTATCGTTATCTTTTCCAAGCAATTTTTCATCTTTTCAATTTTGCCACAAGACCAACGCCAAAGAGGAAGTCCCATTGCAACCGCGGGAAAACTCTTACAGGACAACGGTCATGGTTCTGGCAAATTCCTGTGTTTCGGGTTTTAACCTGCCTACTGTGGTACTTGATCGGGCAAGTTTCATTTTAAAAGTAATAGGACGACATCCACAAAACAATTCAATGGTGAATCTTGTATTTTCAAAACAAAAAAGGGGAATCAAAAAACACGGCTACAATTTTTACCTCTACTGCTCACTGGAACCAAATTTCAAAAGGGGGTTTGTCAGTGGAATCTGCTTTTTGGCCAGAGCCCCTATCTCCATTGTCCGGAGACAGCTTCAAGGCATCAAGGGGGGGGACGACACAACATTGGAAAAATTCCACTGCCCAAAAATGTTTCCACCTTCAATAATATGAAAAAAAAAAATAAAAATCATTAAGCCTTGTTGGAAACCCAGACATTAGTTATGAAAATTTTGGTGGCATAAAACCAAGCGTATTATATTAAAAGAGCTAAATTGTGTTTTTGCATACATTAAGACAAACACAGAAATGAACATGCTCACCCCCAGATTTTAAATATGGCATCCTAAGGTACGTTCTTGGTCCCTTTTTTTTTTGGATTTGTATTTAGATCTTACTTTATATTTCTTTTAATATGTGCCTTTTTGATACTAGATACATGCAAAACACTTAATGGTTTAAGTGGCAATTCATCCTCACAATTTAGTGCTTACAAGCGCAGACTGGTATAACTTGTATGATTATCAAAATAAAATAAAGTAAAATGTAAAAAATTTAAAGGGTTTTTTCATAACATAGACGTTTCATTGGGGAGAAGGAAGAGGTCTCATGTTTTTGGGAAAACCGTTTTCCCTTCCCTCGCTGCTTTACCTTCCCTTTCCCTAAAAGGAAGGTACCCTTTTACATGTAAACTGGGGGACTTTGCTGGGGGAAAAGTGCAAAAACAATCACGACCCTAAAGGAAAGCACGTCCTGCTTAACAAAGGTTTGGACAGAAAAAAGCTTTTTCCCGCTTGGCCATCCAAGTGATGTTTATGTCTCAAAAGAAAATACCAAAAAATAGAATTTTTGCTTCGCTATTTATAAAAAAAGGGAAAAAACTGGTGGGATTAAATTTTCCTTTTTCCCTTTCAAACGTCAGCAGAACTTGTTTTGTCGAATATGACAAAACATTGTGGACGCATCAATGTCGGCAAGTCACCCCATTATCTAATTGGGCAGAATTTTAATTCAACAGGGTTCTGTGTTTTTCCCTTTGAAGTGACATTAAAAGGTGCTTAAAAAAAACCCCCCTGACATAACATCAGCTCAAAAGGTATTTTTAAAATGCGTTAAAGCGTATGTAACTTATGCTAGACTTGCCCTTTACATGCAGTTTTTCCCCCATAATTGTGCTTGAGCGATAAAATATGAAAATACAAATCTGCAAACCGTTTTGGGATAAAAAACGTTTATTGAGGTTGTGACGGGAAAGTAACATTTTTTGTGAGTAATCGGGTTTGTCAACCTTGGAGAGGATTTAGATCTTCCTGTGGCCTCGGGGTGGTAAAGCCAGCTTGCGGGAGAGCAAGTCACACGCCCATTTGAGGCAATGACAGGAAAGGGCCGAAATTTTTCCCTTCCCTTCAATAACCCGTAACGTGATTACGTCCTTTCCAATAAAGTATTAAACCCTTTTTATGACTAAAATCATACCACAAAGTAGCAGAATGTTAGAGGTCACACATTTTCATTTTGTTAAGTGTGAAAATTTTCCAACTCATGAAAATTTTTTTCAAAGCCACAAGTTAGTTTGATAGATTGGCAGTGTCTTCCAATAATCGCTTTTGTGGCTGAAAGTAAACACTCATCCTTTTTTTACAAAACCTTTATCCCCATACTTTTCAATTGTTTTTTTCAGAAATTATAGTAAAATTTTTCTGGGATGCCAAGTTAGGACTTGTACCCTCCCCTTTAGAAGGTGTTCATTCTTACTTTCATAGCTTGGAAATCTATGCCCTTTTTGTTTTCTCTGAAACTAAGACTAACTTGTTGAATTCTTTGGGGTCCTCTTCATCTGTAGTGTTCACAATTATAAAGGGTCATTAGGAGAACGATTTTCAACATACAGGTTAGATCCCAATATTTTTTGTTCTGTTTGAAGAATTTCTTTGGGGAACAAATTATTTATGGTAAAACAATAATGAAGTGATGAATTTTTTAAAAATATTTTAAAAAATAATGCAAAATTTGCCTAATAAAATTTAATCTTTTCAAAGTTATTCCTAAAAAAAAGGTAGGGATTCAAATGAAATTCCAACTATAGATTTACTAAAAAGTAGAAAAAAAAAAAAAGTGAGTTTTAAATGCGTTTCGCTTTCAGTTTAGTCTAAAGAAAAAAAAGATGATTTCCCTAAGTTTCTTTTTATTTGTGTAGAGTTAACAAAAAAATTTTGTTTTGTTCGATATAAAAGATGCATTCTTCGCTAATTAACAACAAAGCACAACCCATTTTTTAATCACGAAAAACTTTAAATTTCCCATTTTTGCAACCCTTTTTTAAAAACCCCTTTAACCAGCGGTTAAATAAAGTTTCAGGACATTAGGGAAGCAACCCTGTTAATCCCTACAAAAGAAACCCTCCAAGAAAAAATTAGCAGTAATGCTACCCAAAACTCAGGCTTTTTGTTTTGGGAAAAGGCCCCTGGAAAGATACATATCAAAAGAGGTTTTAAATCATTTTCAGTAAATCAGATCTACCCTCCCCCCAGTCAGGTTTTCCCCTTTTGGTGATTCATTTTGGAAAAAGGCGAACGAAAAAGGAATGGGGGGAACTGGTTGCTGCGTTTTGAGGGTGCCCCCAGGGTCGTCAGACTACGGGCAGATAGATAGATAGATGTTTCTCCTAAAACCAAATTTTTTGGTATTAACTAAAATATTGTTCTGTAGGGGGTTTTTCACGGAATAAAAAGGTAAAACTTTTTTTTTTGATTTTATCAAAAGCATTTATAAGTATGGCCAATGGCTTCTACACAACTGAAAGGAAAAGCTATTTGTGGCAAAGCTTGGGGGGGTTTTCACAGATTACTTTTCTTCTATTTAAGCCTTCAAAAAAAAGGATAAATTGTTTTTAAAAAGTTTTTGGCAAGGTTCAACGGGCTGGGTTTGGCATTCATTCCTTTTTAGAAAAATGTATTGAAATGGATTCTTTTTAAATATTATGATTTCTGATGACTCGAGACTTCATCTGTCCTTGAAACCCCAAACATTCATAGTAAAGTATAAAAAGACATGTACGAGCAAATTGCTGGAAAGTAAAAAGTATTTGTCAGCTACACAGCTGTCAGTTTCACTTTCAGTACTTCAGTGCTGCCCATTCTTCCAGTGGTGCTAATTAAACAGAAACTGACGGATTGGACTGGGAAAAAGGAAGGGGAATTCCCCACGGGGCCCCTGAATGAGTTATGCGGTTTTTCCTGTGCTGAACATGCTGTGGTGCCATCTACTTTTATTTTAGGAGGGGGGGAAACAAGGGCTTATTTCCCTGTTTTGGGAAAAGTGACTTAGAATTTACTGTTTTTAAAAATATAGAAAAGTTTCTGTCTGGGATGTGACAATCCCCAAGAGGCATTGAACATATTGCTTTAATTACATTATAATGTGCTCTGCTTGTACAGTTTTGATATACCCCCAATTGATATGTGGCCACTACAACTACCTTTATGTTAAAAGTGTCCATAAATTTGTAGGGATTCAAAGGTTTTACATGAAAATCATACACTATTTGGTCAGACGGTTGATCCAGTTACTCAAGTTTGACAACACTTATGAAGCTTAATTTTTTCTATTTGTTCACAAAACTTTTTTTTTCTGTGCTTATGATTATTGGTTTTTTTAAATTTGTATTTTTGTTTGTTTTTGTTTTGGCTGATTTTTGTTTTTGTTTTTTGTTGCTTTTTTCTTGATGGTAATTGTTTATTTATTGCGCTTTTTTTTTTTAATAATCTGCCTTCCCCCCAGTTTTCTTTCATCTTTCCTTAACTCTTTACTTCCAAAACATTTTGGTTGGGTAGAGCAGCAAAGGTACAGTCATTTAAAAAACAACACATTTGTTTTATTTTTCAATAGATATGCCTTTGGGGGGGAATTGTTGTCAGAAAGGGTTTTGGGGCTGGGGATAAAGAGGGTTTATTTCCCCCACGCACTAAAAAACGTAACACCAACCAATCGAGGGGCGAAAAAAAAAATTATTTTTTGGATCCCCGTCTATTTTCCCCCAAAAACCCCAAACGCGTTTAAACACTTTAAGTCCCATAATTAAACAAATATTGATTTTACAGAAAAAATACAGTTTAGTTCTCACCCAGTAACAAAAGCCTTTTAAAAAACGTACATTCCCTTTTCTTTCTCAGAAAGTTCACAGTTATGTGAAGTGTGTCCCCTTCATTTGTGAAAGAGTTCCATGGGAAAAAAAAAAATCCCCTTACCCCGTAGATATCCGGCAAAGTACAAACCCCCCTAAGGGACAGAGAGTGTTTGGTCCGTACATGTGACCTATGTTAAGTCCAGACCAACCTTTTAGGGAGCCGGGCGGGCAACTCGAATCTTGAGAAAGAATGGAAATAGTTTTTTAGATATTTTTCTAGCTAATTGTTTTTTTTCTACATTTTTTCTTTTTAAAATGCACCCTTTTCGAAAATCTTTTTATTCTCCCCTATTTTACCAATTAGTATTTCTTCGTCTTAGAATACCTAGATTCCCCAATCCCCGTTGGCCCCCCTCTTTCCTGTTTGGTTTCTCAACTGGTGACCCCCTCTTCCTTCAAAAAACCCTACTCACGCCTTTTTAAAACCAGCCTCAAAACATACCCATTTCAAACCAAAAATTTCCCCATTGTTTATTCATTATGTTCCCCGCCTTCAAGACCCAAAAACCCCTACCTGCCGAAGTGTTAAATGGTTTGTGTGTGTGTGTGTTTTGTGGTGGGTGTTTGTGTGTGTGTGGTGTTGTGTGTGTGTTTGTTCTTCAATTTAACGCTATTACTTAAGTGAAAATTGTGATGTGTTTGTTTTGTGTGTGTGTGTTGGTGTGTTTGTGTGTGTGTTTTGTGTGTGTGTGTGTGGTGTGTGTGGTGTTGTGTTGTTTTTCTTCAATTTAATATATTTACATTAGTGATTTAGTGATATTAAGGGGTTGTGGTGTGTGTGTGTGTGTTTTGTGGTGGTGTTGTGTGGTGTGTGTGTGTGGTGTGTTGTGTGGTTGTGTGTGTGGCGTGAAAAATGTTAATTATTGTTGGTTTTATGTGTAGGAGGGTCAAATGCAAATGCTTTGATTTGTTTAGCAAGTATATCGCTGTTATATTCCATTTATCATTTTTAATATTTTAAAACAATACTTTTTTCTCTCTAAACACTTTTTTTTTTAAAAACTTTAATTTTTACAAAGTAGAGTTATCCTCCTCTCCGCTGTCAGAGATTTTTTTTCACAACATTTTACAATAAAATCATTTTTCCCCTTTCATTTTGAATTTCATAATAATTTTATTCGTGTAGCTAGAAGTGTAAAATTCGGGGTTTTTTTCAAAACATTCAAACCCAAAAAACTTTCAAAACGAAAATTTTTAAAAGGGAACAAAAAAACTTTACCACTTGCCCTTACCACGAACACCCAAATGTGACTAAAACCCGACAAGAATTGAAATAAATTTTCACAACTCCCAAAAATACCCGAAAAAATAGTGTTTCCTAAGACAAAACTTATTGTTTTTTTTCAAAAAAAACTTAAAGGGGACCCCCAAGGGGGGAAACCCGTCGGGGCCCAAATCCATGTATTGGCAAACACCCCAAACCCTAGCTTAAAACCCCCACCCTTCCGTTCACCTGAAGATTTTCAGAACTAGATTACTTTTTTTTAGATTTAACCCCTTTCCACGAGAAAAACTTCGCCAGGTTAAAAAAGAGAGATCACGGCGAGCACACATTGCGCACCCACCGTTCAAAGACCTCAAAAAGTGCACAAGGCATCTTGACATCCTATTTGGGAAAAAAAAAAGGTCGGATGACCTGTTGATTGGTGTGATCTCCCCAACATTTCCTACTGCTTCGAGAATACTCTTTTTTCACCTTTTAAAAATAATAATAATAAAAATAATAACAATAATATAATGATGAAATGATGATAATAATAATAAAAATTAAATAAAAACAACAAAAAATAATAATAATAATAAGAAATTTATATAGCGTGAATCTTGTAAGCAACAAAACAAAGCGCTCAAGACTTTTAAAAAAATTTAAAAAATCAAGGAAATGGAATAACCCCCCGTGTTTTTTTTTACATTTAGTCCCGTGTGTCGCGGTTTGTAAATTTTGCATCTGTTCCAACGGCACCAGATGCCTTTTCCAGGCAAAAGCTATTAATCTCACAGGTCATGTCCTCCCAAAGTTTTAAAGTTTATGTTGATTGCGGGACAGTGTATCAGTGGAAGCACAAAAATAAAAAAGTAATATATTACGTCCTTTTTAAAGGGATTACATCCCTGGAAAAAGATGAAAATTTTCCCTCCTTCTCCAAAATCAAATACTTCATTGATCCCTTTAAAGTTTGAGTTTTTTACTTTTTAAATTCGCGAAAGTATTTTTAAAAAAAAGGGTGTGTCGATAAGGGCTTTCCCCCCTTAATTTTTGGTATGCTTTAGAAGACAAAAGTTTTATCCATTCATCACAAAATCGTGCTTAGTGAATAGTATTCTTTATTTTTATGGGGAAGGGGGTTTCGTGACAAAGCATTGATTGTGTCGTGTTGTGGGGTTTTTCTTAAATTTGTGAAAGTGTAAGTTGATTGGATGATTGGGATTAAAGGGGGAAGTCTTATGTTGGTTTGTGTGTTTTACACAAAAAATGGTGGTTTTATGTGTAGGTTGGGGGTATTTGTATTGTATGTTTGTCCGTGTTCCGTGTGACCCCCAAAACAGAGGGAGGGGACGCTGTTTTGGAAATTGGGAGAATTTGATTATAGTGGAGATGCCTTGCCCCCCCGTACATCCCCCCTCTTAAGGGTAAGGGGTTACTTAACTTAAAAAACCCGCCCCCCTGCACACATAAATTTCATCAACCTCCACAAAATTTATTCATATAAAAGATAAGCTTAATATTCATTGGGAAACCACATCCCCTTACTTTCTTTCCCCACGTAAGGTTTAATCAAAAAGGAAAGCCCGGTGCTTGACGGGCCAAATTTGGGTATTTACATAGTTAATGGTATTCATGTTGACGGTGGTTTTGTGTGTGGGGGGGGGGGGGGGGGTTTTTTTTTCGTTAATGGGTGTCCATGGTATGGTGTGGGGGGGGGTTAAGGGGTTTTTTGTCAGTGAATGGGTGTCATGTGTATGGTGTGGAAAAGGGGGGGTATTTAAAGTTGAATGGGTTTTTGTTATGTGTTTGGGGGGGTATTTACATCAGTTGAAAGGGGGTCTATGTGATGTGTGTTTGGGATTTTCATAGTTAATGGCTGTTATGTGTATGGTGTGTGGTATTTACATGATATGGTGTTTATGGTATGCGGTGTGGTTATTTTTCATCAGATGGATTGGGGGGTCTATGGTATGCGTTGTGTGTGGGTATTTACATAGAAGGAGGGGTTTATGTGTATGGTTTGTGTGGTTTTACATTTAGAGGGGTGGTTGTCTAGTGTATGCGGGGTTGGTTTTTAATCAGGGTGTGGTCTTTTTTGTATGGTGTTTTTTTTTTTTTTTTTGTTTTGGGATTTAATCAAAGGATGGGTGTTATGTGTATGTTTTGGGTGGTATTTACATAGATTAATGGCTGTTGGTGGGGTTGTGTGTGTGTCGTGCGTGGTGTGTGGGTGTGTGTGTGGTGTGTTGTGTGCGTGGGGGCGTGCTGCGTGCGTGCGTGCTGGGTGGTTGGTGATTTTTTTATAAATTTTTGAGATTTTACTAATAATAGCGTTTCTGTAGCATAGATGTTGTGGGATTTAATTTGTTAACGGGGGTGTCTATGTTAAACAATGGTGGGATTTACATCACGGCTTTTATTTTGGCTTATTTATTTGTTTTCTTATCTTTTTGTCTTGAATAAAAAGCTATCACGGGCTGTATAGGGGTATATTGGGGAGTTGGTTTGTGAAACATTGGGGGTAAGGGTTAGGGGGGGGGGGGGGGGGGGGGGGAGGGGGGGGGGGGTTCTAATCCGACTAGCACGTGTCCGACCAGGCCTTTTGATTCGGTCGAACCCAACTTTTCCCTTTATCCCTAACCTGAGTGAGGTCTGAGGGCTAGTCTTTCAGATGATGGTCAAAAACAATTTGGTATGCCACTGATAGTGCCCCCCAAAGAAGAAATGGGAAAGAGGTTTGTAACCTGCAAAAATCTGTACAAAAAGTCCTTTTTTCCCCAGGGTGGATCGTTTTTTTTTTTTTTTTTTCTTTATTTTAGTCTTTTAATCGAGTTAATGGAAAAATAAAACTTATTGTTTTTACATCGTCCCGTGTGTATGCAGATTTGTGAATTCGAATCGTTCCACCGGGCCCCAATGCCTTCTTCGAAAAGCGGAACAGGATTTAACGTTGACAAGATGTTTGCTCTTGCACCACGGGCCTCGGTTTTATTTCACCCAAAGGGCTTACGTATAATGATTATGCAGAGAAAAACGAAATTTAATGGGGAAGTGTCTTTCCTTAACATAAATTTTTATGCTAGAAAGACACTCCTTTTCAGAAAAAAAAAAACCCGCCCAAAAAGCAATAAATACAATGCAAAACAATACAACGGTTTTTCGTTCCTTTGTTTATTTTTCATTGCTCTCTCTCTTCTTCCTTCTCCCCCCCTTTTTCTCTCTCTTCTCCCTCTCTCTTTCCCCTCTCTCCTTCTCTCTGTGTGTGTGTTCTTCTTTTTTTTCTTAACCCCTTTCCCTTTTAAACCATTTATTATTTTTATTTATAATCCCTAATAGGGTTGTTTTTGTTCCACTCTTTACTTTCCTCTTTTCCTTTCCCTTTAAAAAATTGGGTTTTTTGTTTACTGTTATCCATCATCTTTTTACTTATTATTTTAAAAAATAAAACGGGGAAAAAAATCGTTTTTTGTTGGTTTTTCCCCCCTCTTTATTTTTTTTGTTTTTAATTCTCTTTTTTTCTTTTGTTTTTTGTAGTTTTTTGTCACATTTTTTTAAAAATGGTTTGTTGGTTGTGTTGGGGGGTTGTTTTTTGTATTTTTTGTTTTTTTGTTGGTTGTTGTTTGGGTTTTTTGTTTGTTTTTTTAGTGTGTTGTTTTGTTTGGTGTGTGTGGTGTGTGTGTGTGTGTGAAAAAGGAAAGTAAAAATATTTTGTGGGAAAAATTGTTTGGTAAAAAAGGGGGGGGTGGGGTTTTGTTGTTTAAATTGGGTTTGTGGGGAAAAAATTTAAACAGGAAAAAAATTAAAACATTTTGGGGGGGACCTTAAGGGTTTTTAGTTTTTTTAGATTTTTCGTAACACGAAAAAACATCAAGCCTAAAAAAAAATGAAATCCTTTCAATAGATCATTTAACACTAAGGGTTTTGGTTGGTTCACCCGTCCCCCGTTAAATTTGAGATCTGGCCGCAAGAACTGGGGGGATTTTATATCTCATCAATAGGTGGGTTTTTTTTGTGGGTTGGTTTGTGTGTTTGGTGTTTGGTGTGGTGGTGTGGTTTTGTGTGGTTTGTACTTTTTTAATAAGTTTGTTTGGGGTATTGGTGTGTTAAATTTGGTTGTTTGTGTGTGTGTGTGTGTGTGTTTTGGGGGCGCGCGCCCGGGCGGGCGGTGTGTGTGTGTGTGTGTGGGTGGGGGGGGTGTGTGTGGGTTTTGTGTGTGTTTGTGTATTTCTTTTTTTTAAGTTTTTATCCAAAGGGGTATTTGACAAAGTGTGTTTCAATTAAGAGAACATATGTTTTGTTGTGTGTTTGGGGTGTGTGGTTGGTTTTGGGTTTTGGGGTGTGTGTTTTGGTGGTTGTTCATGGTGCGTGGTGGTTTTTTTGTGTGTAGTGTATGTGTGTTTACCTATTTAAAGTCTGTGCACGAGTAAAAGAAAAAAAAATAAAAAAAATTATGGGGGGACGGGAGAGGGAGGGGGAGGCATTGATCAGCTTAAAATGCAGCAAAAACAATTACAAAAGTTTGAACAGGGCTTCTAACTAAAAACTATTTTTCAAACCTAACCAATTTTTCGGCCAAAATATTCAAAATGTTCAAATGTTGTTGTGTGGTGTTGTGTGTGTGTGTGGTGTGGTGTGGGTGTGTGTGGTTGTGTGGGTGTTTTTTTGGTGGTGTTTTGTGTGGTTGTTGCGCGCGTGTGTGTGTTTTTTGCTATTTTTACTTATTTTTGTTTGTTTTGTTTGTTTGCTTTTAATTTCAATTGTGTATGGTTTAAACTGAAATGTGAGTGGGGGGTTCTGCCTTTTGGGGTGGAATCAGGGCGCACAAAAAACAAAAAAAGGGGTTTTTCCCGCTGCACTGAATCAGAAGTTGTTAACTACCGGATAAATTAGTGCACACGTCCAAAAAGCTGTTCTTGACACTGTAATACCGATAAAGAAGTCATTTGACTGTTTTTTTTTCCAAAAGGGGGGAGACCCCCGAAGTCAATTTAGCCTGCAGTGCTACCAGTGTTTATTGCTGACTAAGCCTGTTGTGATGGATTTTTGGTTCCCCTTTTTGAATTCCCAGAGTATCTGTTGGTGAAAATGGTCCCTTATGCAAAACATAACTCTTTTTGGCTTTTTTTTTTTTTAACCAAAAAGTGACATTATGCCAATAAATTTTCCTAAGGGAAAAATTGCGATCAGTGATCTTGGAAAAAAAGGGGTTACCCCGTGATATTTTCATTTTATTTGAATTAAATTATTTTATGTGAGTTAATTAACATTGATATATCTGCCTTTTGGGTCAAGGGGTATATCCCCCTGATGGAATCTTATAGCAAAACGCTGTCATGTACATTGTAAATTCCAAGCAAAACTATTTCACTAGTCAGCATCAGAAAATAGGGTTCCTACCCGTAAACTTTAATTGTGGTCAAAACCCCTATTGGTAAATCATACTCGTCAGTCACTTTTCGCGGGCTATGACCCCGCAAAGGTGTAGATACGCCACAAAGACGCGGGGCAGGGTTGAAACCCCAGGGTGAAGCTGCTACCTAAAACCCCATAGTGGTCGTAGCAACAGCCTCACCCCGCCTGACTCCCTGACGGGAACCCCTTCCTCCAGACACATGAGGACGCTGACCCCTCCTGAGGGGGAAATCTTCAAACCACTGGGGGGCCCCTTTAACTAAAATCACCCCCATTCCCAGGGCCCGGACTTGCTGTCTAGTTGTTCCCGTAAAAAAATAATACTTTATTATAAATTTAAAATGAGAGATACAACGATACATGAAGAGCAAGTCTACTAAAAAAGTTTATATTATGACTTTTTTTTTTTATTCCTCACCCCATTAAGGTTTCCCATCTTCATACTAGACATGAAGTGATAGACTTGTTAATTTTAAAAAATCAAAACGGCTTAAAAGGGAAAGGGAGGCCGTCGGTATGATTTTTGGTGGTGAAAGGGGATATTAGGTTGGAGGGAAGAAAAAAATCTTGTAACTTTTTTTTTGAATGTCGTTTTTGATGAAGGGTTGTATATTCATTTTGTGGGGTTGTGTAAAGGGATGACGTCTTCAAATTTTGCCATGTTCTACTTTATTGCAATATTTAATGTGAAAAAGAACTTAAAAATTAAAATAAAAATAAAAAATAATAAAAATTAATAATAAAATAAAATAATATAATAAAATAATAATAAAATGTATGATTTCATAAGGCTAAATTTTAAAGCAACAAACAAAAGGGTCAAGAAAATTTTTTATTTATTTAATTTTTTTCATATGTTCCCACGGGGAAAATGGCCTCTCCTTTCAAAAAGTGGAACAGGATTTACGGTGCGCAGATGTTCGATGCGTTCCACACGGGGCTCGGTTTTAATAAAATAAAAAAATAAAAATAATAAAAATAAAATGTAGGAAAATTTTAAAAGCGCGAATTTGTAAAACAACAAATCAAAGCGCTCGTCAAGCGTCAGGTTTTATTGCTCATCCGAAGGTATTTTTTTGCCTTTTATACTTTATTCAAAAAAAGTTTTTTTGTTTATATTCAAGTAAAAAATTATGTGGCAATTTGGGGGGGTTCCCAATTGAAATTATTGTTACCCAAAAAAAAAAATACAAGTTCCAAGACCCCCAAAGTTATAGGTAAACTGTTTGTCTCTCTACAACTAATCATGGGGTTTGCATTTTTGAATGTCAGGTGAACCTTTTTGTGATAGAGCAGCTTGGTGTAAACCCCATTGCTCCACCAAATGTTCATCCATAGGGAAATTTCAAAAATATTTAAAAAACAGTGTTGAAAATTTTGCTTAATCAAGCCAATTCCCCAAAAAGCAAGTAATGCATTTTTGCTCTGCTTCAAGGCTTTTTTTGCAGACAAAGGTAAGAAAACAGTTTTAAAAAAGAAATTCCAGTATTTATAAATATGTAGGGCCCATAAGGCATACCTCGCCTTATACGTGCAATGTTCTTATCATCAAAAGATAATCTTTTTTAAAAATATTATCTGATTTCACCCATATCGGGGGATCGGTGGTCTAGGGGTTTCGCGCTTCTAGAATGCAAAAGTCGGGTCGGGTTTTTGGCGTGGTTCCAACCCGTTTGGGCCCCAAATTTTTTCCCCATCCATTAGCCCTGAGTGGTGGTCTGGGGGGAAAATCTTTCGGTGAGCGATAACCCCGGGGCCCGTGGTTACACAAATTTTACGCACGTAAAAAAACCCACGGCAACAAGAAGTTGCCCGGCAAAAAACTTGAAAAAGCCACTCGAAGGGGAAACAAATACGTTGCAGACAAAAGAAAACAAAAGAAAGAAAAAAAGGGGGGGCGGTGCTCTTGTGGCGACGCGCTTTTCCCCGGGGAGCGGCCCAATTTCCGAGAAAAAATCTCGTGACTTAAAGTGGTATAAAAAAAAAAAAAATTTTAATGTTTTTAAAACCAAGCAAAATAAATCTTTCTGGCATATAATTTTTCTGCAAGCAAATTTTCTTTTCAGAAACAATGCAACCCCTCAGCAGAAGGAAATAAAAATCCTGAACCATTATTTCCAAAATGTCACTTGGCTTAACCTTTTAAGCCCAATACCCCCTTTCGTTTTCATTAATAAACAAAGGAAATAAGATGGGTACAAAAGTCCTCTGCTTAATCCAAAATTTATACACTTGATTAAAAAAGAATAAGATCACTTAGCTTTAAGAAGGAAATGTTTTTAGTACTATGATCCAATTTTTTCCCCCCCACCTGTTCTTTTACAAAAATTTAAGTAAAACTTCTGTTATATTATTGAATCAAACGCTTTTTCAAAAACAATAAAAGCCCGTAAAGTTTTAGTTAAAATTTAACTGATTATTTTTTAAAAAGCAATTAAGTTAAAAATTTTCTCTTAGATTCGTTACATTCCCCCGTTTAATTTTTTTATCCCCCCATTCCGAATTTTTATCAATTACGGCTTTTTAAGTTTACTTTTTATGTTTCCTAACTTATTCATGATTATTGTTGGGGATTACCTCAAATCTGTATATAATAGGAACAACGATCATCCAGATTTCAGGGAAATAACCCTTTCCTTGTAAAAAACACGAAAAATTAACTAAAATTTATTGGAATATCAGATTTACTTCCCAATTTTTTCCTCCCTTTTCTTTGGGCCAACAGGAGGTGGTGTCCAGATGAATTACCCCCGGTGAAAGTAGGGAGTGAGCCCATTGGGATGCGCACTAACCATAACAAACCTACTCACCTCCCCGGCATAACCACCCGGGGGCAGGCCAGAGAGATAGCAGATGAAGTGTTGGCCATTTTACACGGGAGCAAAAGGGCCGGACATATGGATCCAACCCGACTCGATTGGGGTTTTTTCCTTCGGGACATCAGGTGAAGGACTGCTGATATCACCTACTGTGCCAGCTGTATTCTGACTGGTCTGCCTCAGGTACAGTACAGGTGAGGGACTGCTGATATCACCTACTGTACCAGCTGTATTCTGACTGGTCTGCCTCAGGTACAGTACAGGTGAGGGACTGCTGATATCACCTACTGTGCCAGCTGGTCTCCCTCCAGTACCAGGTTGTCTCCCTGTCACCCTAAGTTGTCCCCTTTGGCCATCTTGAAGAGCACTGGCAGCACCTTGAATGGACTGGTAGGATGGGCTGGCAGTGATCCTGATAGGCTTGGGACATTACAGCCCCAAGTGGGGCCATACTGTGTGACCTTACTCTGACATTGCAGGGATAATCCTCAGCCTCTCTCTAAGATTTTCACATATTTGTGGCATTGATTGCAGCGAGTTTGTTGCGTACACATTATGTGCTATTTTGTTGCTCCTGCTCACTTTCTCAGAGAGTGGAACTGTAGTTTTATAAAGGAGATGTACATGATGTCTCAAGCATCATTCCTTACAACAGTTTGTGACACCAGATCTGGTGCAACTAAACAATGTGACAGGTCTACCCATACATACATGAGGATGAGGAGTACTTTAATCTGCTCATGATCTAGCAATCTCATGACTCTAAGCAAATCCATTTTTGTGCATGGGAGAGGGGGGGGATTGATTATTTTGCACAAATGCAAATTAATATAGATTGCACACCTCTTGCTCATAAAATCTAGAGGTGTGAGGAAGTCCTTTCATTACTTTCATGTCACATCCATACTGTAATGGATGGAAGGATGAAGAGAGACAATAGATAGATAGATAGATAGATAGAAGAGACAGAGACAGACAGACAGATAGAAATATGATAGATAGATAGATAGAGATAGATAGATAGACAGTATTAGAAGTGACAGATACAATAGATAGATAGATAATAAGATAGATAGATAGATAGATAGATAGATAGATAGATAGATAGATAGATAGATAGATAGATAGATAGATACCCATACAGAAATACCATACTTTGATGCTTTTCCTACCTTCTATTTCTCTTTTCTCCCAGGTTTCAAAGGAAGAAAGACCATCACCAACTGTTTGACAGAAATCAAAGATGGACAACTCGTCCAGTGCTGATGCTGAACTACAGGACCAGACTACAGATGGAACAGATGAATCGACATCAAGTGAACACCCTCTATTCCAAGTAGCTGTGCTCATCTGGAGAATCTGTTCTCCATGCACTTTGCTGTCGGGAGTTTTTGGAAACATCTCCACTGTTTTCATAATGCATCTATCAAGGACCGCAACTCCTCTCAGCATGCTATTCTGATAGCCCTTGCTGTATCTGATTTGACATTTTTAATTACTGAAGTCATGGATCAATGGCTGAGTCGCACTTTTGGTGTGGGTATTACGCTTTTTCATACAGCACTTTGCAAGCTGTTATTTTGGGGAGTATATGTCAGTGGTACTATGTCTGCCTGGCTGGTGACCTGTGTGACAGTACAGAGAACTATGGCGGTTCTGTGGCCACACAGGATGAGGGTGATGTGCACTGTGAGAAGAACCTGGATTGTTATTGCAGCTCTTTTCTTCATTGCTTTTGCTCTTACTTTTCACATTCTGCTTGGAATGAATATCTCTGAACAAAAATTGTGTCAAACCACACCAGGTGTGTACAGGTATTTCTATGTGGTCATCTTTTCCTGGGTTTATTTGTGTGAGGGATCTCTTATGCCCAGTGTCTGTCTGTTTGTCTGCGACATCATCTTGTCTGTCACTCTTTTCAAAGCCTTTTCTGCATCTTCGTCCATATCTACACAAGTTAATCAACACGTCAGTGCTGGACATAACATCGACAACCGCAGGAAAACCTCTTACAGGACAACAGTCATGGTTCTAGCAATATCCTGTGCTTTTCTGGTTTTGACTCTGCCAAACTGTATGTACTTGATTTGGTCAAGCTTCATTTTCAAAATGATAGGGCGACATCCAACAACAATTCCCATGGTAAATCTTGTGTATACAGTGACAAGGCAATTATGGTTTATCAACAGTGCCATCAATTTTTACCTCTACTGCCTGACTGGAGCCAAATTCAGAAGAGAGTTTGTCAACTGGATCTCCTGTGGTGTGAAGAGTTTCTCTGCTCCATCTGTCCAGAAGACAGCTTCAGAGGCATCAAGGAGAGGAAGACACAAACATCCTGGAGACAGTCCACTGTCCAAATGACTTCACTCTCAGTCTACACACTAGAAGCTGACCAATGACAGACTTGGGCATCACTCCATTTTGATCCATTTGACATTCCATGAGATGGTCAGTCAACACAGCCAGAAAAGAAACTAAACCTTTTTAACCTTAGTCTATAGGTTTTCTTTCAGTGTGAAGTCAACACTTCTTTGTATGATCTCATCAACAGGTATAGTTATGATGGTAAAGACATGTGAGAATGCCACACTTGTGATATGAATTAACCCTAACGCAAGAGTTGAAACTCTATGTGAAGTATCTGTCAGAGGGGATGATGACCAAAAGAGACGTAACTTCACTATTGACCACCCCTCTCCACTCCTTTGTTTGGTGCACCTCGATTCAGTGCAACATCAGGGCGACACACTTGACCATTTCCACATAACAAGACAAACAACAGCACAAAGTTTGTTTCCACTGGAAATAAATATCTACTTTATTGAAGCCGAGTGGATAGGGTGTTTGAAATTATGTCCTGGGAGTTCATGGAGTTCTGAACCTGGGCTCAAATCTTGGCATCTTTATCTGGTGAATTAAGTTTGGAGATTTTTACAATATCTGCAAGGTCAACTTAAGAGGGTTGACCTTCCAGTTCTTGAAATATCGATGCCTTAGAGCAACAACGGTCTATCGACTGAGCCGCCATCTTCAAAAGTTTTCAGATACACTCATTTGAAAAGTTTGAAAGGTCAAAACAAATCGAGGATTGAATGGAAGTATTCAGTTTTTGGAAAGAGAATGGGTATTGATGCGATCTTTATCCTAACATCGTTATGTTGTAATACATGTAGAAGAAAGTGCAGAAATGCATATTAACAATGATGGCCTGTTTTTGCCCGGAATTTTATCGCAGTCTGCATGTGAAACTTTGATGTCCACTAAGTCTGGTCCTCTCAGAGCGATGCTAGGCTAGGCTAGAATTTCATGTAAAGGCCAGGATAGCAAAAAAACTGGCAGTGAAGGTAGACCACCTTCCCTTGCAGAGAAAATACAGCAGGATGGCACAAAGCTTGACCCTCTTTCCCAGATAAATCACATTCCAGCCCCAAATTTTCAGCTGGAACCACCAACACAACCTCCAGGCCCGCCAGTGTTACATGACCCTGCCCACCAGTCCAAGTGATCCACTCCTGGGCAAAAAGGGGTTTCCACACTGTTGCAGGCCCCTTTCCCAGAAAATTTGGGCATTAATTTGGCATTAAAGCATTTAGAGAAAAGCAGGATGCTGTGGTTGTAGTCCAGTGTACCCTGTGAAATTCCTGGGGTAATTTGTGCAACACAGGTTTTCTTCAAATATCATTGAATTAATAAAACTTTGTTGTATAATTTTGTCATCTGAAAGATTACAGTAAAATTCACCCAAATATGAAAACATTGAAAAATTGCTATTTTTTTCAGATAAACCGTTGTTGCTCTAAGGCATCAATATATAGATTGTTTTTCCCAGAGTTCATCTAAATTGGAACTTAACTCATCTAATTTGTGAGAAATGGTTGATATTCAGGAAGCCTGCTCTTAGGTTACCTACGATGGCCAGATTTTACAACAAAACATCAAACAGTAACAACAACTAACGCGAAAGGGGTAAAATTACGAAAACATGAAGAGTGAAAAAATGAAAATAGAACAGTGTGAATACTAAAGCAAGAGTTTTAAAATTACTAACTAATGTCCAGTTCAGAAGTCAGAATATCTGACCAGTGTGCTCAAGTGTGACAGTTGGTGGCAAATGAACTGTTTACAGCTAACACACTGTCATAAATACCTAGTAAAAAAAAAACCCACAACAGTAGGCACTCAACCACAAAGTAAACCCAAAAAACAGGTGGTTGCCTGCTCGATTACAATGAAAAAAAGTAGTAGAATATTTGGATGCCTTAGAATGGTCGACAGAGCCGCCTTTTTGGGAAAGTTTGAGATACACTCACTTGAAAAGTTTGAGGGGTCAAACAAATCGAGGACTGAATGAAAGTATTCAGATTTGGAAAAGAATGGATTTTGATGCAATCTTTATCATAGTAATTGTAATTGTATAAATTTGTAAGACATGCAGAAGAAAGGGCATAAAAGCATGTTTACAACTGGGGGCCTGTTTTGCCTGAAATTTCCAGTCTGCATGGAAACTTTGAGGAAGAAAAGACCACTGAGAGATATCGGGGTCTTGCTTGAGAAAGTGATCCCGGATGCTAGCAAATCTCATTCAAAAAACGCTACACAGTTATAAAGACTCTTTTGGTTGAGAAATGATCTTCCAGATTCTAGTGAATTGCAGCAAAAACTAACTCATTACAACAGACTTTCTTCCATACACGGAACAATACGAAATAGTAGTTGTTGAGAAAACAAGAAACTATTTCTTTACAATATTTTTTGTGAAATGCTAAATTTGTTCCAAGCAAGTGACATCACATGCAAAAAGAATACACCACGCAGTTAGCCCGTTCTTCTATGCATTAACTGGTGAAGGCTTCCCTCACTTTTAGGGCAATAATGGTTAACGCCCGCTTAGCCTTTCTTCCTTGAATACTCGCGAAAGGTTCTTCAATCTTTTTTTGTACAGAAAAGGTTCCCAGTTTATAAACAAACGAGTATAATTCATGCAGATAAAAATCTTACATGCCTCTAGACCAGTCTTCCTATGAAGAAGTACATACATACTGGGCACAAAAAGAAAAAAATCACTGCTTAGCAAAACCAGGATAGTTTATTCATCAACTGTGACGACAGAGCAAACATTTACCAGTACTACAGTGTATACTGTGACTACAGAGCAAACATTTACCAGGAGTACAGTGTATACTCTGACTACAGAGCAAACATTTACCAGTAGTACATTATACTGTGACAACAGAGCAAAACATTACAAGTAGAAAAGTGAAACTGTGACGACAGAGCAAAAATTTACAATGTACAGTGTATACTGTGACACAGAGCAAACATTTACCATTAGTACAGTGTATACTGTACGAAAAGAGCAAAATTTACCAGTAGTACAGTGTAGACTGTGACTTAAGGAAAACATTTACCATTACCAGAAACAGTGTATACTGTGACAAAGAATAAACATTTACCATTTCCAGACACAGTGTATACTGTGACTACAGACAAACAATTCCATTACCAGTTTGCACAGTGTATACTGTGACTACAGAGTAAACCCTTTACCCGTAGTACATTGTATACTGTGACTACAAAAGTAAAATTACCATTACCAGTAGTACAGTGTATACTGTGACTAAAGAGTAAACATTTACCATTACCAGTAGCACAGTGTATAATTGATTAAAAAGTAAAAATTTACCATTACCAGTAGCACAGTGTATACTGTGACTTTCAGAGTAACATTTACCATTACCAGTAGCACAGTGTATACGTGACTACAGAGTAAACATTTTCCATAGCACAGTGTATACGTGACTAAAGAGTAAACATTTCCATTACCATACACAGTGTATACTGTGACTAAAAAGTAAACATTTACCATTACCAGTAGTACAGTGTAAACTGTGACTAAAGAGTAAAATTACCAAATAGCAGTGTATACTGTGACCACAGAGTAAACATTTACAGTAGTACCATGTTAAACATGACTACAGAGTAAACATTTCCAGTAGAGCATTATATCTGGACTACAGAGTAAACATTTACAAGTAGTACAGTGTATACTGTGACTAAAGAGTAAACATTTACCATTAGTAAAAGTGTAATACTGTGATAAAGAGTAAATAATTACCAGTAGTACAGTGTATACTGTGACTACAGAGTTAACATTTTCCAGTAGTACAGTGTATACTGGGACTATAGAGTAAACATTTACCCTAGTAAAAGTGTATACTGGCCGACAGAGTAAACATTTACCAGTAGTACAGTGTATACTGTAACTAAAAGTAACTTTAACAATTACCAGTGCACAGTGTTATACTGTGACACAGAGTAAACATTTACCATACAGTAGTACAGTGTATACTGTGACTACAGAGTAAACATTACCAGTAGTACAGTGTAAACTGTGACTACAGAGTAAACATTTACCATAGTACAGTGTATACTGTGACTACAGAGTAAACATTTACCAGTAGACGTGTATACTGTGACTACAGAGTAAAATATACCATAGTACAGTGTATACTGTGACTTCAGAGTAAACAATTTACCAGTAGTACAGTGTATACTGTGGGCTGCAAGTAAACATTTACCATAGTGCAGGTATACTGTGACTACAGAGTAAATATTTACCATTACCCGTAGTACAGTGTTACTGTACTAAAAGATAAACATTACCAGTATACAGTGTATACTGTGACTACAAGTAAACATTTACCAGTAGTACAGGTATACTGTGACACAGAGTAAACATTTACCATTAGACATGTAAAACTGTGACTACAGAGTAAACATTTACCATTAGACAGTGTATACTGTGACTACAGAGTAAACATTTACCCTTAGTACAGTTATACTGTAATTTCAGAGTAAAATTTACCGGTAGTACAGTGTATACTGTGATTACAGAGTAAACATTTACCAGAGTACAGTGTAAACTCTGACTACAGAGAAACATTTACCATAGTACAGTGTATACTGTGACTACAGAGTAAAAAATTTACCATTAGTACAGTGTATACTGACTGCAGAGTAAACATTTACCATTAGTACGTGTATACTGTGACTGCAGAGTAAAAATTACCCGTAGTACAGTGTATACTGGACTGCAGAGTAAACATTTACCATAGTACAGTGTTACTGTGACTACAGAGTAAAAAATTACCAGTATACAGTGTAAACTGTGACTACAGATAAACATTACCAGTAGTTAGTGTATACTGGAAATGCAGAGTAAACTTTACTTTTTAGTACAGTGGTACTGTGACTACAGAGAAACATTTACCAGTAGTTCAGTTTTAAACTGTGACAACAGAGTAAACATTTACCATTAGTACAGTGTATACTGTGACTTTCAGAGTAAACATTTACCATTAGTACAGTGTATACTGTGACTACAGAGTAAACATTTACCATTAATACAGGTAAACTGTGACTACAGAATAAACATTTTCCATTAGTAGTGTTTTACTGTGATTTCAGAGTAATCAATTACCATTAGTACAGTGTAACTGTGATTTCAGAGTAAACATTTTACATAGTAAAAGTGTATACTGTGACTACAGAGTAAACATTACCATTAGTACAGTGTATACTGTGACTAAAGAGTAAACATTTTTCCCAGTAGTACAGTTTTATACTGTGACTACAGAGTAAACATTTACCATAGTACTGTGTATACTGTGACTGCAGAGTAAACATTACCTTAGTACAGTGTATACGTGCTAACAGAGTAAACATTACCAGTAGTACGTGTATACTGTGACTACAGAGTAAACATTTACCAGTAGTACAGTGTATACTGTGACTGCAGGAAAACATTTACTATTTGTAACAGTGTATACTCGACTACAAAAGTAAAATTTACCATTACCAGTAGTACAGTGTATACTGTGACTAAAGAGTAAACATTACCATTAGTACAGTGTATACTGTGACTACAGAGTAAACATTACCATTAGTACAGTGTATACTGTGACTACAGAGTAAACATTTACCAGTAGTAAAAGTGTATACTGTGACTACGAGTAAACATTTACCAGTTAGTACAGTGTATACTGGACTACAGAGTAAACATTTTCCAGTAGTACAGTGTATAAAAGGACTACAGAGTAAACATTTACCATTTGAAAAGTTATACTGTGACAAATAGATAAATTTACCATAGTACGTGTATACTGTGACTGCAGAGTAAACAAATTTAACCCTTTGTACAGTGTATACTGTGACTAAAGAGTAAACATTTACCAGTAGTAACAGTTTAAACTGTGACTAAAGAGTAACATTTACCATTAGTACAGTGTTAACTGTACTGCAGAGTAAACATTTACCCTTAGTACATTGTATACTGGATTACAGAGTAAACATATTACCAGTAGTACAGTGTATACTGTGACTACAGAGTAAATTTCATTTTACCCCATAAATACAGTGTATACTGTGACTACAGAGTAAACATTTACCATAGTACAGTGTATACGTGACTACAGAGTAAACATTTTCCAGTAGTACAGTGTATACTGTGAAATACAGAGTTAAAAATTTACCAGTTGTACAGTGTATACTGTGACTACAGAGCAAACATTTACCAGTGCAGGAGTAAAGTGTGTTCTGTGGCTTATGGATAAAAATCTCAGATTACAGATGGTGAATTTGGTTCCTGAGTTAGAGATCATTCATTCCATGTCATTCCCTTACATTAATTAATTCATTCTCTTGGTCTCTCTCAGTCTATTTGTTTGTGTGTTTGTCTGGGTGTCTGTCTGGCTGTCATCTGCCTGTCTGTCAGTCTGTCTGTCTGTCTGTCTGTCTGTCTTTACACACGCACACACTCCCTCTCTCTCCTCTCCTTTTCTCTCTCTCTCTCTCTCTCCCTCTCTCCTCTCTTTCTCTCTCTCCTCTCTCCTCTTCTCTTCTCTCTCCCCTCATCTTACTTTTCTCTCTTCTCCCCCCCTCCTCTTCTCCACACACACACACACCACACAAATCGGGGGTGGAAGGGCGACAAATCATCATTAAATCGGGAAAGTAGAAGACAAAGTTGTCTATCTTTAATTGTCCCCTCCTTAATTGCAGATATAAACGTCGCCTACCCTCTGCGTGTAGTCTGTTTCTCACGGTAATATCACAGGTGTGTTAGACTGGCTTGATATAGGACAATTTGTGTTTATCAAAATTGTTCTTACTTATGCTTACTTCAGCTACATTACCAAAAGTTGTTTTAATTAAATGCTCTGACTTAGTGCATTATGGGAACATCAGCACAGAAAATAAAGAAACATCAATGATAAGTATTTCCCCGCTCTCTTGACTACTCGAAACTCGTTCAATTTCTCAAAACCCCAAACAGTAATTGTGCGATATCAAAACCATGTTTTGAAACAATGAATTTTCCCCATGGGGATTTTCCCGGGGGGGTGGGGTGGGGGTGGGGTGGGGGGGCTGTCAGTATAAATAGCATCCCCACAATCTGGGAACTCTGTGCTAGAAATTTTCCCTGTTCTTTTCACTCTCTTTGTTTCTGCACGTTTCTTTTCTTCCTGTTCCCCCTTCTTCTCGTCTGTTTTTTTGCCTGCTTCGTTCATTTTCCTTTTTTTCTGAAAGACTTAGAAGCTAACAATTCCTCTTATTTATCTATTTATTCTTTTATATCAAGGATAATGGAATAAGACTTATGTGCTTTTAAAACATCTAGTCCCCCTGTGTATGCGGTTTTGTCAATTCTGTCATCTGTTCCCACCCGCACACAATGGCCTACTCTTACGAAAAGCGGAAAAGGAATTAACGTGAGCGCAAGATGTTCTGCGTGCATTCGCACACGGGACCTCGGTTTATAGTCTCATCCGAACGACTTTTGGGGAGAGTGGAGTCTGCATTGATGTTAACTCCAGGGGAAAGTATCCCCTTGAACGGGAATCGTACCCGGGTCGTCAGATTGCGAGTTTAATGTTCTGACCACTAGGCTATCCCGTCCCCCGTACTTATGCCGAAGTCAGATGTGCTGGGCCTGACTTGTCAGGCGCTTAACCCCAGCGTGGCGCATGTTCGCTCATATAACAGACAACAACAGTTGCTGTTTAAGCGTTAAATGAAGAAGAAGAAACTAGGATTTTTTTCTTAATAACACTATAATTTTTTTTGTAATGTCGGTACTCTAGGCACAGAGCCTCAAGAGCTAAGACAGTTTATGTTGTAGATAAATAATATTCTTTCCTGTCAACTTTTGTATATTGAATGAAACAAACAAAATATGTTTATGTCTAAATAACCATTTTATTTTTACATTATTTATTTATTTATTCTTTTATATCGAGGATAATGGAATAAGCACTCAAGTGCTTTTTTACATCCAGTCCCGTGTGTATGTGGTTTTGTAAATTTTGTCTTGTTTCCCGGCCACAAGGGCCCTATTTTCGAAAAGCGGAACAGGATTTAACGTGGCGCAAGATGTTCTGCATGGTTCAAACACGGGGCCTCGGTCTATGTTCTTGAGGACATACAGTTTTGGTATTTTTTTGCATTTTTCTGTAATTTTTAAAAATTTTTTGCTTGTGAATGAAGAATATATAAGCCAATTTTTTTGTTTGGAATGAAAATATCTAACCCAATTTACCCGAAGTAATCTGAAGTGTGGTCTTTCTCCTGATGTATGTTGTTAGTCCGGGGTTTCGACGATGCCCTCCAAAACAGCGAGGAGGCAGCTGTTTTTCGGAAATTGGGCAGAAATTGATTATAGGGGAATCCCTTTCCCCACAGTACACCCCCACTCTTCGGCCAAGTTGGCAAAAAGGGGCTCGCGTTGGGTATTCCCCAAAGGGCCCCAAATAACCCCCGGGGCTGCACCCAATAAGGACTGTGCCAAGTCAGCCTCCTAGTCAGAGAGTCATAGCGACACTAAAGACTAAGTGTAAAGTGGAATTCCATGAATGGGAAAGCACTGGTAATACAGCCTCCACTTTGCTGTTGCCCCAGCGTAAATGGTTTAATCAAAGAACTGTGATACCCAGGTGCTGCGGCTTTAAGGGTGGGGAGAACAGAGAGAGGCACTGTGGAAGGAAGGAAAAGTTTGCCAGCACTGGTTTAAAACCTGCTCCCTTTAAAGTTCCAGCAGTGGGAATTCCTGGTCAGCCATGGATGAAACCGCTACCTAAAGATCCATGCAGTGGGAATTCTGTCAGCCACTGGATGAAACCGCTACCTAAAGATCCATGCAGTGGGAATTCTGTCAGCCACTGGATAAAACTGCTACCTAAAGATCCATGCAGTGGGAATTCTGTCAGCCACTGGATAAAACTGCTGTCTAAACATCCATATAGTGGACATTTTGTCAGCCACTGGATGAAGCTGTTACCTAAAGATCCATGCAGTGGGCATTAGGCAACAGCTCCACCCACATAGAAGCTCACAGCAACATGGCGCACAACACAGTGACAGATTTCTCTAATTGTTGAAGCAGATTATGTTAATGTCATCACATCACAACATCTATAAAGACAGGTTTGGGGAGTCCTTAGGACATTATTGGAAGATGGTCGTCCTGCTAGCTATGGGGCATTGCCTTTCAGGGTTGACAATCCTCGCTTTGTTCAACTGAACTTTAGGGGATCTCATTGTCTCCCTTGTGGAAGGAGCAAGAGCGCAACGCTGTGTGTTACTAAAAATGAACACACCAGCAAATTCAGCAAAGCACTCTTACTTTTGGTGGTAGTTCTGATTTTTTCCATGAACAATTTCACTGTCATGAAGGTGATGCCAAAATAACTCTCTCTCTCTCTCTCTCTCTCTCTCTCTCTCTCTCTCTCTCTCTCTCTAACACATTCTACATTTTCTATAAACATGGTCAGGTTAAGTTATGAGCTCATGTGTGGAGCATTTAAGCTATTTATTTTGCACCAATCTTGTTCCCTTCTTGTTAAATCCAGCATTGTACACTTTTTAACACGTAGATATGCCGTGAAAGACATCTCATTTGGAATAAATTTCATTTTGGCCTCCGAAGCAATATGTTTAAGGATATGTGTGTAAGATCACGTTGAGACTGCTTCGCTTTTGCTGCTAGAGGCTGGTAGATAGGACAATGTTAATAGTAATGGGTGTGAAAACTTTTTTCAAAAGTTGCATAACTGAGACACACAACCCCAAAACCACAACACACAAATTATATATATTATTTATATTATATTAATATATTTTTAAATTATTTTTATGGAGGAACGATTGTTTAATAAAGATGGTAACGAAAAAGCAGAATGGTGGTGGGCTTTTTTTATATAGCCTCTAGCTACAAGAAAACAAGAAAAAAAGTAACGGGAGAGTCATTAATTTTATTATTATTTTTTTTTTATATCGGGAAAAATGGGTAGCACCCATGGCTTTTTTTACACCAGTTAAGTTTTGGGGTTTAAATTTCTGCATCGTTCCCCCGGCCCTGGTATTTTACAAAAAGGGACGGTTTAACTTTTTCCCCCCCATTTGCGCAAGGGTCGCATGCGTTGACCGGGGCTCTTTTTTAAATTTTTTTAAATCCAAATTTTAATATCTCCTGATTTAAATTTTAAAAAATATTTGGAACGGGATCGCCCGGGTGTGTTGGGTTTGTTTGTTTGCGTTGGGGTTTAAAAATTTTATTTTTTAAAATTATTTTTAAAATTTTTTTTTTTAAAAAATTTTTTCTCTCATTATAAAATTATTTTTAATTAAAATTAAAGCTGAAAAAGGATAAGTCCCTTGGGTGGGGGTGGGGTGGGGGGGGGGGGTGGGGGGGGAATAAATTTAAAAATTTACCAAAAGTGGAGATTTTAAAAAAAAAAGAAGAGAGGAAAAGGGGAGTTAGCCCCCAATAAAGATGGTCCCTTGAGAGAGAGAGAAGAGGAGGGGGGAGAGAGGAGAGGAGAGAGATGGGAGAGGGGGAGGAGGAGGGAGAGAGAGAGAGAGAGGAGAGAGAGAGAGGGGAGTGGTGAGGGGAAGGGTTAGAGGGGAAGGGGAGTAGAGAGAGAGAGGGGGAAGAAAGAGAGGAGGAGAAGTGAGATGAGAGGAGATGAAAAGGGGTCCTGAGAGAGAGGAGGGG
>CM054162.1:32493258-32516318 GCA_028751875.1 Rapana venosa
CCAGATTCCTTAAAACAACCTTGCTCTTAGTGACCAGCTATAACACTTTCACTCATATCAGAAAAGCCCGATTCTCTCAGCTCAGGAAGTTAAAAATGGTGTCCGGTTGAACATCACAATACAGGATCTTTAGGGAGTCTGCAGTAAAATGCTTGCGCCTAATATCCTGGACATCTCGACACTCCAGAAGCAGATGCTTGGTGGTTACCCGTACATCACAAGTCACACACCATGGGGTTCCCTATACTTTAAGCACATGAATATGAGTGATATGAGAATGACCCGTGTGTATTGTGGTGAGCACTGGCTCTACACTGTGGGGAAAAACTATGCAGTTACCAGCAGAGATTTGGTTTTCTTCTGAGTGCCAGAGGTTAGTTGAGACTGTGGCTGTCAGTGCCTGAGGCAGACAAGCCTTGTGCTGCTGAGCTGGTCACTGCCTGGGATCTGAACTCCAAGCTGATTTGAGTTCTTGAGCCATGAAAAATGTTGATACAGTACACGCAACACATCTGCGGTCCAATGCAGTCTGTTGCGCCACAGGTATTTTTGGACTGTGACTGACCAGGTCAAGTCAAGTCAAGTCAAGTCAAAAACACTTAAATCATCCCATGAGGGGCAATTACAATATACTGACAGGCAGATTGATACGTATTAAATATCTCAAAGACACAACATCAAGCTAGGTTGATTTGTGTTTCATCACTTTATCCTATTCTTTATCCACAAGGCTGTGATGATAAACTTATGTTCTTAACTCATTCAGCCTTGCGAGTAGTCTCCTTTGCTTTTCACCACACCTTACCCATGCGTCATTATCATTTTAAAAGTCCTACATGTTAAAATTACTTTCAAAGCAGGCTGGGAGACAGTGAGTAAAATAATGATAAAGCATAGAGTACCCTTTCTAAATATTTCAGTTTGTAGAAGTACAGCCAAGTTAAGCAGCGTCGAGCGTGGTTACCAGTTGGATGGGTGACCGTTTGCGCGCCTTGGCTTCAGTACAGTTCCCCCAGTTCCCCCAGCTGTAAATGGGTACTTGCCCTCTTTAGGGTCAGGGAAGATAAAGCAGCGAGGGAGAGGAGATGGGCGCCGCCCTCAATATGCTGGCCCTAGAGAAGTGAGGTCTCTGACGCCTCGCTCCCCTACGACCTTAAAGGTTATGGGGCTCCTTTTCTTTACCTTTAGAAGTACATAGAAAATATAAAGTATTTCTGTCATTATCAGATGCATTGAAAGTCGAGTTACAATCACACCAAGTACTCACAGGCAGACTTGAAAAATGTTCCTCTTTACCTGCTTTTGAAATATAAACAGGCCACAGCTATTTGCTAATGACGTCATTTTGAAAAAAAAAAACTCAATAAAAGCATAAGTCTCATACAAACCCAATTTCTGACAAGTGCTTCTCATCAGTGAGTTGAAAGAAGCAAATATTTTGATAATTTGAAAATGTTCACATCTCTATAGTAGGGACTGTCAGGAAAAAGTGGTAAATATAGCCTGTGAAAGTAATGCTCAAATTTGTGGTGTAAAGATCCCAGTGGTCGAAAGTAAATTCACAATCAATCATTCACAGTCCTAAAACTCTACTAAAACATGGAGAATATATATATATATATATATATATATATATATATATATATATATATATATATATATATATATATATATATATATATATATATATATATTGGCCAAAAGAGTTCTGATCACCTCCATTTTCAAAGAGGGTATAATCATCAAACTGCAAGATTTTATAATCTGTATCACTGGTGGAGCTATCACTGGGAAAAACTTTGCACGAGTAGTACTAAAGCGAATCCAGGTTTTTGCAAGGCAAGTCTACCCTGAATCGCAGTGCGGTTTCCTTGCCAACAGAGCCACTAAAGGCATGATCATCTCCCTCAAACAACTTCAGGACAAATGTAGGGAGCAAAGCCAGTCACTCTTTGTTGCCTTCATAGACCTCACAAAGGCTTTTGATCTCATCAGTAGGGATGGCCTTTTCAAGGTCCTTCCAAAGATTAGATGACCCCCACCCCCACCCAAACTTCTCAGTATTATGAGATCCTTCAATGAAGACATGAAAGGCACTGTCATCTTTAACGGCTCAATACCAGCTGCCTTCAGCATACGGAGCTGAGTGAAACAGGGTTGCATCCTGGATCCAAGCTGACTGAGCACGCAAAGATCCAGATCTACAGAACCTGCATTGTGAGCACCCTCTTGTATGGCAGCGAGTCCTGGACTTTGCATGTCTGACAAGAGCAAAAGCTCAATGCTTTTCACATGCATTGCTTCCGGCACATCCTGGGCATCACCTGGTAAGACAAGGTCCCAAACAAAACCGTCCTGGAAAAAGCTGAATGCACCATCATGTACTCGCTGCTGAAACAGAGATGCATGCAATGGCTTTGCCATGTAGTATGCATGGACGACAGACGGATCCCTACAGACCTCCTCTATGTAGAACTTGTTCAGGGAAAACATCCCACAGGCAGACCACAACTGTGTTTCAAAGACGTGTGCAAGAGGGACTTAAAAGCCCCGAACATTGACCAGAACAACTGGTAAGAACAGCACTCAGACTATTAGCCTGGAGACAGACAGTGCCGAAAGGTCTTTCCAAGTTTCAAGAGACACTTGTTTAGCAGCACAAGGCAAAGAGAACGAGAAAATTTGCTGCAGCCCAAGAAGACAGACAGGGTCAGAGTTCATCTGTGCCCTCTGCCACAGGGACTGTCATTCTTGTCTTGGACTGGCCAGCCACAACCGATATTATATCAAAATAATACATAGAGCACAACTCCCTAGTCTTCCTAGACTAAAGATTGCCCATGTGACGTGATCAGCAATAGCTATTCCTTTTATTAATTTATCTTTCATTACTGTTACCAACATATTGTAATTGTCACCATTTGACCATCTGAGCGATAATGTGGAAGATAATCACAATTTTCAAAATGTCAGAGAATGCACATTGAAAAGCGCTGAATGGAAGTTTGTTGTGCACATGAATGTCTTATAATGTCTAAAATATTCTCACATTTATGGTGTAGATAGCAGAATGGTTGAATGGGCGTTTCTTACGCATGTCTGTAGTTTGGTTGCAGCAGTACCCTTTCCCAGAGTGTGGAAAGGCAATTTCTCCTGGAAATGTATGTGTCTCAAGCACCATTCCCTACACATCTACATTATCAGCAACACCCAATACTGGGACAACTAAATGATGTCAAAGGTCAGCACATACATAAAGCAGAAAAACGCAGAAATCTGCTCCTGGCCTAGCAATCTCAAAACTGTGGACTGGCAGATTTTTGCAGTTGAGGGGGCTGAAAGACTTTACACAAATGCAAAAGCATGAGGATTACCGACCTTTTTTTCGCATAAAAACTGGAGGTTTGAGACAGTGTTGTCACCACTTCCCTGTCAGATCCATACTGTGACAAACTGATGGAAAGCTACATGTAGATCATTATACAGCTTGTATAGCCAGAGATTGATGTAACATCAGGTTGGGGGCTATATATTTAAAAAATAATTATAAATTAAATTAATAAAATTCCAATCAAACATCACCTATATTTTTGGAGAGAGGAAAAGAGGAGAGAGAGAGAGAGGAGGGGAGAGAGAGAGAAAGAGAAGGAGAGGTAAGAAGAGAGAAAAAGAGAGAGAGAATGAAATACAATGATTTGTGATCAAACACTTTTAAGCCCATACAGAAAAGGGGTGGGGGAGGGGGCTGTGTCAAATAAACATGAAAGCTAAACATCAATTACATACAAAGAAATATCATGACAAGGATTCCAGATCATGGCATTAATTTTGATTAGCAAAAAAATCTGCAAATAGTACTGTTCACAATAATATTAACTGCGAGGTAAACTTCTCACACAACAGCAGTTATGGTGCATCCATAGAATGGGCGACTTCTCATACAGTTCTACGCAGATCAGAAGTCATCTCTTGCACTTCCATGGAAGTATGACACAGCCTGTCCGTCTTTTTGATGACTTTCTTACGGCTGCCATAATTTCTTCATGAACATTTTCATTTTGGCACACATTTTCCTGTTGTTGATCAGGTAATGCACAGGCAGCTGTAACACTGTCTGTTCTGTTCTGTTCATCCCTTGGTCGGGACGACCGTTGGGGTACCCACACGGACGCTGCAAGTGGACCGCCAAATGGTTCTGTCCTGGGCTGCTTTCAGGAGGTTTGGTACAGTGAGGCTGGTCCACTCCTTGATGTTGGATATCCAGCTTTTGCGTGGTCGTCCCTGCCTCCTTGCTCCTTCCACCATTCCCTGCAGGACTGTCTTTGACAGGCTGTTATGCCTTGTTGTGTGGCCAAACCATTTCAGTTTCCTCCGTTTGACTGTATCTAGCAATGGTTCTTGTTTGCCAGCCAGTGCCTCGATCTGCTGCAGACGTAGTGTCATTGGTTTTACGGTCTCTGTAGGTGATGTTCAGGATCCGCCTGAGGCACTTCATCTCAAAGGCTTCAATTCGACGTTCTAGATCGGCAGTAAGTGTCCATGCTTCACAGCTGTACAAGGCAATGGATGTGACGAGTGCCTTGTAGAGTCTGACCTTAGTGTGGGTTCTGATGTTAAGGTTTCTCCACACTTTCGCCAGCTTAGTCATGGAGGAGAGTGCCACAGCAAGTCTGATCTTCACCTCTTGTGTGCTCGTACCTTCTTTGGTGATGACTGTTCCAAGGTACTTGAAAGTTTCTACCTCCTCTAGTGTCTCGCCACTCATCTTGATGCTGGTGGGAGTGGTTGGTGTAGTACTGTTCACTAGGATCTTGCTCTTTTCCGTGCTGAGCTCCATACCGTGGGCATTGGCTGATGTTTCCAGTCTGGTGGTGAGATCCTGGAGTTCTTCTTCACTGCGGCCCATGAGATCATATCGTCTGCGAATCGAAGATTGCAGACTGGCCTTCCTCCTATTGTGATTGTGGTTTTGAAGTCAAGGAGGGCCTCCTGCATGATGTTTCTCCAGGAACACGTTGAAAAGAACGGGGATAGCGGGCAGCCTTGACGAACTCCAACTGAAGTCCGAAGAACTCCCCGATTTCTCCACCCATGAGAACTGCAATGTGGGAGCTGTCATACAGCGCTGGATGACTTGAATCAGGTCCTCGTCGAAGTTATAGTCTCTCATGACTTGCCACAGAGCTTCTTGCCACACTCGGTCGAAGGCCTTGAAGTCAATGAAGTTGTTGTAGAGCTGTAGTTGATGTTGGAGATGCTTCTCTATGAGCATTCTGATGTTGAAGATCTGCTCGACAGTGCTTCGACCTGGTCTGAATCCTGCCTGTTCTTCTGATAGGATTTCTTCTGCTTGTGGTTTCAGTCTGTTCAAGGCAATGCGTAGCATAACTTTGCTTGGATGGCTTATCAGACTGATTGTTCTGTAATTTTGGCACTTCTTCAGGTCTCCCTTCTTTGGAAGTGGAACTATGATGGATTGGGTCCACTGTTCAGGCCACTCTTTGCTGGTCCAGATGCGTTGGCAGATGATTGTTAATGCTTGATCATCTCTGGGCCTCCGTTCTTGATGAGCTCAGCCGGGATGTTGTCAATCCCTGGTGACTTGCCTCCTTTCAAGGATCTTACTGCTTCTTCTACCTCTTCCTCCAGCACCTGTGTGCTTTCGGGATCTGATGGTCTGGGATCTTGCTCGTGAAGTTTGTTCGGATCAGCCTTCAGCTTGTAGTTGTACAGGTTGCTGCAATATTCTGTCCATCTCTTCATGATAGTGGCGCTCTCTGTAAGGACTGACCCCTCTTTGTCTTCAATATCGGAGGTCTTTGGCTGCTGGGACTTGGTTAGTACCTTGATGGTCTGGTACGCCTCCTTGCTGTCTCCTTTCGCCATTGCCTTCTCAACCTTGGAGCATTGTTCTGACATCCAGTTCCCCATGGCCTCGGTCATCTTCTTCTTGATTGACCTGTTGACTGTTCTATACTCTTCGGCCGTTTCTGGGTTTTTGTTCTTCTCTGGCTTTAGCTCCCTACGTTGATCACACAGGTCCAGGATATCGTTGGTAACCCACGGTTGGTTCTTTTTTCCTTTCTTTCCCAAGGATCTCCAGCGCTGTCTCCTGAATGGTCTTGCTGAAGGTCTCAGTGAGGTTGTTGATGTCATCTTGGAGGAAATTCAATGCTGCAAATCTGCCCCCTATGCTCAGCTTTAAATATTTCAGCGACTTCGGGGTCCTTCAGCTTTTCCATGTTGAACCGCAAACGGGGATTTATCTTCTGGTTCTTGGTCTTCAGCTTGATCTGTAGGGTCATGAGTACCATGTCGTGGTCACTGCCAATATCAGCGCCAGGGAAAGTTCTTGTCTGGGCTTTGTTGATGCTCGACTTAAATCGTTTGGGGGCCAAGATGTAGTCAATCTGGTTGTGTATCTTTCCATTTGGTGAGTGCCACGTCGTTCTTATTGATGTCTTGTAGGGGTATAGGGTGTTGGCGACAGTAAGATTGTGACTGCTTGCGAATTCCAAAAGTCTGAGACCTCTATCGTTGGTTTCGTCCACGCTAAAACGGCCTATTGTCCCTGGCCATTGGTCATAAGCGTCAGGTCCGATCTTGGCATTCCAGTCGTCCTGGATCACGAGAAAGTCCTTCTTTAAACACTCTTTAAACAATTTATATCAGCACTACTTATCAGTGGAGGATCTTTATCAGTGTCACACACAGTTTCATAATTTTTACAGCACAAGTTACAATCACCCTCCACATCATTCTCAAAAAGTGTTACCCTCTGTGTGTCTGTGTTAACTGTATCAGGTCTATTTCATGATGTCTGAAGATTGGGCTTCTGGGAGAGTACAATGGTCGCTACACACAAATGTTCCACCAACTCTTCCTTTGTGGAATCAGCAGTACAGCACTAACCAAGGGGTTTGCATGAACAAACCTGATGGTGAGGGTGCCTCTTCACTCGCATTTTTTTAAAATAGATTATGTCTGTATGCTTCTGCCCTCCTCCTATCTCTCTCCAGCTGAGACACAGGTTTACGTTTGTACACTGCGCTGTAATCTTGGATGACAAGGGGGCTGACTGGTAACCTTCATATGTCTTCCTGTCAATCTTAGCACAACAAAGGTTTGTCTGCCTTTGCCTTCAATTTTGAAAGAAGGCAAGTTAATTCAACCAACAAAGCGTTCAACATCATTTCAAGAGACCTTGGTAATCCTGAACTGTAGTTACAGCAATACTTGATATTGTTAATTCCTGCTGTGAGAAACGCATCCTGCTGACTACCAAGCAAGGGAAGTCACAAGCGAAAGAGAGAGAGAGAGAGAGAGAGAGAGAGAGAGAGAGAGAGAGAGAGAGAGAGAGAGAGAGAGAGAGAGGGGGGGTGGAAGAGGGAGAGGGAGGGCATGCTTTGACTTTTGTGTTGTTTTCTATTCTTTTCTTTCCAGATTTCAAGGACAAAGGATCAGCACCAGCCATCTGACATAAATCAAAGATGAACAATTCAGCAAATGTCAATACTGAACTAAATGATAACACAACAGATGGAGCAGAGGTATTGACATTGTATGAAACCCCTGAATACAAAGCATCCGTGATCATCTGGAAAATCTGTTCTCCATGCATCGTGCTGTTTGGATTCTTTGGAAACATTGCCACCTTCTTTGTCATGCGTCGAATTAAGGACCATAACTCATCTCAGCATGTCCTTCTTATGGCCCTTGCTGTGTCTGATTTCACCTTTCTGTGTACTGAAGCCCCAAATAGATGGCTACAGTACGCTTTTGACCTTGAACTTTGGATTTTGCATACATCAATTTGCAAATTATCATTTTGGGCCTTCTATGTCAGTGGTACAATGTCTGCCTGGCTGGTGACCTGTGTGACAGTACAGAGAACAATGGCGGTTCTGTGGCCACACAGGATGAGGGTGATGTGCACTGTGAGAAGAACATGGATAGCTATGGTGGCACTTTTCCTCATTGCTTTTGTTTTTACCTTTCATCTTCTGCTTGGAATGGATATATCTAAGGAAAAGAGGTGTCAGACCATACCAGGTGTGTACAGATATTTTTTTGTGGTGATCTTTTCTTGGATCTATTTGTGTGTGGCCTCTGTTATCCCCAGTGTCTGTCTGTTTGTCTGTGACATCACATTGTCTGTCACTTTGTTCAAAGCAGTGTCTTCATCTTCTTCCATATCTGTACATGGTGACTCAAATATAAGCAGTGGACTAAGCGTTGACAGCCGCAGAAAAACCTCTTACAGGACAACGGTCCTGGTTCTGGCAATATCCTGTGCTTTTCTGGTTTTGACTCTTCCTAACTGTGTGTACTTGATTTGGTCAAGCTACATTTTCAAAGTCATTGGACGGCATCCAATAACAATCCCTGTGGTAAATCTCATATATGCAATTGCACAGCATTTATGGTACACCAACAGTGCCATCAATTTTGTTCTCTACTGCCTGACTGGAACCAAATTCAGAAGGGAGTTTGTCAGCTGGATCCGCTGTGGTGCTCAGCATTCCTCTGCTCCATCTGTGCATGAGACAGCTTCAGAGGCAACAAGGGGAGGAAGACACAAGCATCCTGGAAACAGTCCACTGTCCAAATGACTTCACTCTCAGTCTACACACTAGAAATAGACCAGTGACACACTTGGACACCACTCCATTGTGATCCATTTGACATTCCATGAGATGGTCAGTCAACACAGGCAGGAAAGGAACTAAGCCTTTATACACTTCGTCTGTAGATTTCACTTAAATTTTAATGTCCCAAAATTTCTTTGTGTGGTATCATTAACAGGTATAACTTAGATGACAAAACAAGAAAAGTAGTGAGAATGTCACCTTTGCGATCGGAATTAACCCTAGTTGAAACTGTCTCTGAGGTTTTTGTTAGAGATATGATAGCCAAAACGGGCCAAAGAGATACAACTCCACCCACGAGTTATCACTTACCACTCACTTGATTGGCACACTTCGATTCAGTGCTTCATCAATGCAGACACACTTGACCATCTCCAGAAAACAAGCAACAAAGCAGAGATTGTCTCCATTCCCAATACGTTTTCACTGTTTTTGCAGCTTATTATCAAGTGTGGAAATTTTTACAAACTCTCGGTTAACAGTATCTTTCTCTATCTGCATCTCTCTCTCTGTCTCTCTCTGTCTCTGTCTGTCTGTCTGTCTGTCTCTCTGTCCAAATTCAGCCAAAGCTAAGTATTTTGTGCACACAAATATCAAATATTCAAATATCTGTCACCAACAAACATACACTATCTACCAGCCTCTTGCAGTAGAACAGAAACAGACTCAAGATGGCAACACAAGATTTAAGATGCAAGATTGATGTCCTTTCACCCCTTCTTGGCTAGGGAGAATTATAAACGAAATCAACGGGAGAATAAACCTAACAGCAATACACCCAAGATAATCCCAACACCAACAGGACCTGAAAAACAAATGTTCATTGCAAAATGATAAGCTAGTATACTACAGACTCAAGACTATCTTTAAGTATACAAATTCTCTAAACAAGACACAATCTACCTTAGTAAAAGATGAGTGAAGTTTCAAGAAAAACCTGCAAAACATTTGTATTTTCACACACACACACACACACCACACACACACACACACACACACACACACACACACACACACACACCATGCACACACACACACACACACACACACACACACACCACACCACACACAACACACACACACACACACACAAGCGCGTGGCGCGTGCACCTCCAACTCCCTATACATTTGATGGGGGACTGAATGAAATTGATCCCAATCTATTAATCGGGTTATTGTAGGTCTCAAAAGCAGGGCCATTGGATCTAATGCAGCGTATGATTCATCTGGTTTGTTCTAAATGGATGGATAGTATCCTCCAGCAAATCAGTGCTCAGACCTTAATCCATATTTTTTGGAATGTGAAGATATAGTAAAAGCCGTGTGTGTGTGTGTGTTGTGTGTGTGTGTGTGTGTGTGTGTGTGTGTGTGTGTGTGTGTGTGTGTGTGTGTGAATTTCTGAGGGTTTGAAAATCTTCACGCCATAGACATTTAAGCAAATTGTGGCTGTTCATCTGCATGACACTGACTGATACAACTATGAAAGTTTAACACTCACACGCACGGTTATACAGGCTGTACACTGTACACGGTTATACAGGCTGTACACTGTACACGGTTATACAGGCTGTACACTGTACACGGTTATACAGGCTGTACACTGTACAACGGTTATACAGGCTGTACACTGTACACGGTTATACAGGCTGTACACTGTACACGGTTATACAGGCTGTACACTGTACACGGTTATACAGGCTGTACACTGTACACGGTTATACAGGCTGTACACTGTACACGGTTATCAGGCTGTACACTGTACACGGTTATACAGGCTGTACACTGTACAACGGTTATACAGGCTGACACTGTACAACGGTTATACAGGCTGTACACTGTACACGGTTATACAGGCTGTACACTGTACACGGTTATACAGGCTGTACACTGTACACGGTTATACAGGCTGTACACTGTACACGGTTATACAGGCTGTACACTGTACACGGTTATACAGGCTGTACACTGTACACGTTATACAGGCTGTACACTGTACACGGTTATACAGGCTGTACACTGGCAGACACGCACAGACTGTCTTTTTCCAATGGAATTGTAGATCTCTGCTCTGAAATTGGCTTCATCTTGAAGCCCATCTCTCTCATTATGGTTACTTAGTTCTTGCATTACAGACAGTCTCTATACACAGATGCTAGCAAACTTTCCAAACTTACACAATTTTATGACCAACCATGGTATTCCTGTAGCTGTACAACCAAAAGAGTTCAAACGGCAGTACACATTAGAGCAGATGTCAGTTACTCTCCTCTGTCTTTACCGCCTATTACAATCTCTATAGAAGAATATTTTTGCTGCAACTGTCACTGTTAAAGTAAACAAGCAAACTGGTTTTAATATAGTATATCTGCATTTTTAAAGGGTCCAAACGCAGAGAACACTGGCTGGATTAAACATATTGATCTGACAAGACTAAAAATGGACAGTGCTTGGAGAATTCAATATGCAAACCCCAACTGGGAACCTAATTGGTGCAATGTAACTTGTCACAGGTTAGTAGAAAATATTATTCGCTTTAAGTTGATTCTCCAAATGATGGTAGCATAACAAGATTACTCGATATTGCAGCCCATAAACCATCATTCATAGGCATATCTTTAATGTTGCCTGAATTGGGAGCTAACGAGTCTAGCACACTGATGATTATACATTAGGAACTGACCATTTCCCTATAGTTATTCAGTTAAAAAAAGAAGCCATGGCTGACGATATAATCCCAAAATGTGTGTATAAACTGAGATGATTTGGAACTATAGCAGTCAATATTATTCAATACAAGTTGTTATCTTAAGGATGAAAACATTTATTCATCATGATGAAAATTTTTGCATTGCCATTTTACAAGTAGCAGAAATTCCAATCCCCAACACAAGATTACACAAGACTGGAAGTACTCTGGGAATGTCTAGTGGAATAACAAATGTGAGGAAGCAGTTTCCCTTAATAAAACAGCTTCTACAATTCTATGCTAGACAGATTCTAAGCAATTAATTTCATTGATATAAAGCATGCTAAAAATCATAGAAGCAGAGTTGTTGGAATTGCAGATCTATATATGCAAACCTACCTTATCTACAACAATATATCATTGTCTCCAACAGCTATCAAGTACAAGTTTACATCAGTCCCTAAATGTGACAGGACACAATTTTTTTTCCATCTAATTGTGACCGAAAACGTAGATCACAGTGCACAAATTAAAACTGCTATTAACTTTCATGAAAGTTAAAATGTCTATTTCACCAGTGCTAAATAACATTCTGATATTATATTCCAGGGAAGCCCAAGTGAAAATCAGCAAGGATTACGTGATCTGTGATGTATCTGTGTACTTGACAAAGTCCCCTTAAGGAAAAAAAAAACACCACATAATGGGTTCATTCTTTACAAATGTCAGGGATAAGTGGCTTGTCACTGGTGATGTTAACACTCATCGCCTTTTGGGGAAAAAAAGATGTGTAACCATCACCAGTAGGCAATTTGTTGAAAACTTCGAGGATTCTTCTCTCTATCTGCTTAATAATAATAATACTAATAATAAAGTATGGGATTTATATAGCGCTGAATCTTGTAAAGTAATAAATCAAAGTGCTTGCATTCAAATCATTTACAGGCATGCAACCGTCCACAAATATCAGGATTAGCAAACATCAAATTTATACACACGATATGCTTAGGTGGGGTGGTGGAGGTGAAGGTAGCTATTGAAAAGGAGGAACAGATAGCAGGGAAAGATCTCAAGTAGAAAATAAGTGCGTTTTGAGGCTAGATTTGAAGTATCAAATGAATGCTTTTGGCAAAGTGGGAAAGGGAGATCGTTCCATGTGGATGGAGCAGAAAATAGACAAAGAGTGATGACCAACAGTGGTTTGTTTAAATCTGGGTGTTTGAAAGCACAACATATCTGCAGCTGAACGAAGGGAATGGGAAGGAGTGTACAGGTGAAGACAGTTACAGAGATAAGATTGTGCCGATTTGTGGATACATTTATTAATGATATTAATGATAGCAGTGTCACAAGGATCCCCCATATTTATACTATAAAAAAACCTAGTGCTACTGACCTGTACCTTATTTCATTCTGGTTCCTTACTGTACATGGGAAATGCAGTGACACACTTGGAAGTAATCATTACCATTTGTCACAAAGTGAGAAAACCAAGGGCTTTGTTTCAAAATATAACTATATGGAGGCTGACTGGGGTAAGTTTCAGTCCCTCTTATTATTGCAAGACACTGCCACTCTAAAATATACTGGCAACAATGTATTTTATTTCAGTTTTACAGACGGTCTTCTGACCACTGCTGATAATTCCATCCCCAAATTTTCTTGTTTGGATCTAAATAACACACAGGTAATGTCCAGTGGAATGAAACGTGCTAGAAAGCAGAGGAGAAAAAGAAAATAATGCTTAAATCCTTCTTGAGGCATGTCCTTTAGAAAATAATTTGCTGCTGAAGAGGGCTAATAAAGTGACTGACAAAGTAACAGCACAAAATGAGAAAGATTTCTGGTATAGTTTTAGTAATAAAGAGGTAAGTAGTTAAAAATATAGACAAAAAATATAGACCAAAGTTATAATGATAGGAAGCAGGGTGTAAGATTATCAATTATGTGATCAAATTTAAAGAGAAAGATTTTCTTTCTAATCTAGATGAAAGGAAGCTTCAGTTCATACATTTGCAAACACAAAGAGTGATGCAGATCTCTCTCAAGCACAAACTGCCTTCTTCAGATAAATATGAAAATGCATAAAGATAATAATTATTCGAAGATCCCATATCTGGTAACTAACATATATAATGCTCCAAGAGTAAAAGATGCCACTTAATCTGTTGATAATAAAACATCTATGGGAATAGATGCTGTAACAATGAAATAATGAAACATTTGCCAAAAAACTAGATGTGTTTGCTGCATTGATTATTTCAACAATATTGGTAGAAAGATTTACTCGCTAGCATGAAAACAATGTGTTACATTATAGTTCTGACTTAAAAACAGAAAAAACTCAAAGAAGACAAAACCAGCTACAGGCCCATTGCACTCACCTCACAAAGGGGGATACTTGCGGGAATAATTATATTAAACAGATTAGTGCATTTTGTAATAGAAACAAACTCCTTCCTGCTGAACAAGCCGGCTTTCAAAAAGGCAGATCCAGTATAACTAACTGCATATCAAGCATCAATTTACTTGAGGGAAAAAATATTGCAACATTTTTGTATGTGAATAGAGCTTATATCTGCATTCTAGGTTATTCTATAGACTTAACCCTACTGGTTTAGCTCACCATATGTATTTCAAGAATTTTCTTAGCAATAAAAACATCAATTCAGGCAATGTTGGAAACATACTCCATACCAAGATTTACAACAATGGGCATACCACAAGACAGCCATTGCCCTTTGTTAACATTCTACGTATGTCATTTCGAGGTCATTATCAACTACCAGTGCCCTTGCTCAGTATGCAGATTGTTGCATGCTAATGAAGACAACAATGAAGAAGGTAATCCCAAAAGACTCTTAAGCTACATTAGGAAAACGTGACAGCCTGAGCTTGATATGCTTGGTACTTGTATGATAGAAATGGATTGATGTTGTCTCCAGAAAAAAAACTACCATCAATATTGTCTCTTTAATAATGAGACTGACCTTCTGGTGTTGCCTACTTTCAAAATACACAATAGATGTTTTGATCATAAAACCATGGTAATTTTTGGGGTAATTATATTACTTCACAATTGACATAGAATTACCATATGAATATTTGTTAGATAAAGCCAGGAAGACTGTAACTTCCATAAAGATAGAAAGCAAACACATGTGGCTTAAGATATAGCACTCTTAAAACATCTACCATTGATATTAGGCTCTCAACTGAGACACGGTCAGGAAGTCTTAATAACACCCCAACCTATATATCAAATGATCTAAGAAGCCTAGATTGTAATTTTTTTGGCACTGCCTTGGGTGTACCCTTCCACGCTTCATGTTTGGAAACATATTATAAGGGAGTGAGAGTTTTGCCTCTGGATAACTATCAACAAGTAGCTGTAACAAAGAACATTATCCTCAGCTACTGTAAACAATACTGAACATTAGTTCAGCCTAAGATCAGATATGCAGTTTCCTAGGAGCTAAAAATAACTGCTCTCTCACCCCAATCAGATGGTTTTTTGGAAGCGAAAGGAGTTAATACCAAAGATCTTTAACAACTCATACCTTTCTTATCTCCTTCTCCATTATGGGAGCTTCAAAGTGCTCAGTTTGATTACGACTTTTCCAGCTAAAAAAAAAGAAAGTAAGAAAGAAAAGAATTATCTTCTTCTGCTTTTCTTCTTCTTCTTCTTCTTCTGATTATTATTATTATTATATAATTTTATTTATTAATTTTATCTCTATACCATTTCATTCTCACTGATACAATTCTACAGGTATCACAATGGCCAAAAATCCAACGGGTCTACATGTTTCACACTGACATAAACGATTATGCAGGTTCATACACACAGCCAAAAAGTCCTTCAGATGAGACCATAAACTGAGGTCCCATGTGTGAACGCACGCAGAACACCTTGCACACACGTTTAAACCTGTTCTGCTTTTCAGAAGAGTAGGCCAGTGTGTGTCAGTGGGAAGAGACAACAAAATTTACAAAACTGCGTACACACGGGGATGACATAAAAAGCACATGACTGCTTTTATTCTATTATCCTGAAAATAAGAGAAAAGTAAAAAGAAAAGAAAAAAGACACTACTCTACAGATTTCACTCTGTCAGATATAATGGTCAAGGTGTGACATTGACAGATACGATGGCAAATGTTTCACACTGACATACAATCATACAGGTGTCACACTGACAGATACAATCATACAGGTGTCACACTGACAGATACAATCATACAGGTGTCACACTGACAGATACAATCATACAGGTGTCACGCTGACAGATAGTATACAGGTGTCAAACTGATATATACAATCATACATGTGTCACACTGATAGATACCAGTATTTAGGTGTCACAATGGCAGATATATTTTTATAGGTGTCACACTGACAGATACAAGCATTATATAGGTGTCACACTGACAGATACAATCATACAGGTGTCACACTCATAGATAAAAGCATTTAAATTGTAGGCCATACTAACAAATACAATCAAGCAGGTATCACACTGACAGAAACAATCATACATGTGTCACACTGACAGATTAAAGGCAAATTATAATTGTAGGTATCACACTAAAAAATTAGGTATCACACTCACAGATTACAAGCATTATATAGGTGTCACACTATCAGATACAACCATACAGGTGTCACACTGACAGATACAATTATACATGTGTCACACTGTCAGATACATTTATACAGGTTTCACGTTGACAAATACAGTTTTACAGGTGTCATACTGACAGATACAATCATACAGGCTTCACACTGGCTGACACAATTCTATGGGTGTGAACTGACCTCAATCATACGTCCCAAAGGCCAATGTCAGTGACTTCAGAGGCTTCCTGCTAAGCTCATTTTCCTGTGTACAGTCAGCTGCTGGGTGAGGCTGTTGCTACTGACAAATGCATGGAGGTTTGGGTAGCAGCTTCACCCAGTGGCTTGCTGACCCTGTCCTCGTTCTTCAGTGGAGCCTGATGTGGTGTATCTACACCATGGCAGTGATCACCAGCCCTGCAAGATGTATATTGTGACTGAAAAGAGTAACGATTTACTTATAGTTGGATTTGACTCACATATTAACGTTGCACTTGTTTGTAGAATGTACACTGTGACTCAAAGAGTAAAGACTGGTCAGCTGCAGGGCACATACTGTGGCTGGCAGAGTGCAGATGTACCAGTTGCAGGGTGTATACTGTAGCTATCAGAGTAATGTTTATCGGTGATACCTTGAATGGTGTCTCCCAGGGAGTAAAGATTTATCAGTGATACGTTGAGTAGTGTTTCCAGGGAGTAAAGATTTATCAGTTGATACGATCAATAGTGTCACCCAGGAATAAAGATTTATCAGTGATACGATGAATAGTGTGACCCCAGTGTAAAAATTTGATTCACAACATAAACATCTTTCTGATTCTGGTGTGGTGGTGGAAAGATTTTGCTTTTCACAGAGTTTCTTTTGTGAATCATTGCTTGCTCGTCATCTCTGCATTGTGCATCTTTTAACGTACCCTCAGTGGCCCATGGCCTTCACTTGCAATTTTGATTCCTTTTGTGCTTTGCATGCTTGCACATTAATTTGTACTTGAATACAACTTCTCTTTTTCTTGCACTTTCCATCTTTGATCCCTTTGACCCCCTTGCTAGCTATCCTTCCACTGGCACAAAATGAGCATTACTTTCAAAGGCTATGTAAGGTTTATGACTCCCCCTTTCTTGCTCTCTGTGGGGACTTGGGGACTTGTAGGCTTCTGATACCAAATACAGCAGATCTCATCAGTTCTTAAACTTTGGATGACAGTCTCATTGTTATTCTTATCCCCTTTTTTTCCCCTTTCTTCATCCCAAAACCCCCCCACACCCTAGCACCAGGGCACTGGCCGTTTTTCCTCTTGGGCTGTCTTGGGGCAAAGGAGTAACTCTTTTCCCTTGTGGGAACTTTCCCATTTTGCCAATTCACCCCGAACAATAACTTTGGGGGGCGAGGCATGTTTGGGGGTAAAATGCTTTGTGTGTCCTCAATAAATCAGGGCTGCAAAAAGAAACTATCCCACCAATCTTCAATACAACAAATAGGCCTAATCAGGGCTCTTTTAACAAAAGCTGTTAGTTGAAACTTGAAGTCATCCATAAACGGTTTTCTCATCATTGGGTCTTATTAAAAATTATACCCTTTCTCACAAAACTTTCCCACTAAAGGAAAGGGGGGTGAACTTCTTCCCTTTTTTTTTTTTTTTTTAATTAAACTCAGTAAATCTAATGTTATTTTTTGATAGGGGCCCCGACTGACAGAGTAAAGGTTTTCAATAGGGGAGGTGTATACTGTACTTCTAACGAAAGATTTATTAGTACTAAGGATAATTGTAATTGAAGGGCAGGGTGTATACGGTGCCTCTACACAAAGTTTACCAGCAGGTAAGGTTTCCCAATTCAAAATACAGATTTGTCTGTGGCAAGGTATGCACTCCCAATTCAAAGTTAAACATTTATAGGTAGTAGTAAGGTGTATACTGTGACGAGAGAGAGGGGAGGAGAGAAAAGGGGAGAGAGGAGGGGAGGAGAGAGGGAGGTCCTTAGATTTTGCAATGGCCTCTATAATACATTTCAATCATAGCATGCAACAGTTTATGTGTTTCTGAGCCTACTGCTGTGTCAAAGACTTTCAAGGGTGTACAGGTCTGCACTACACTAACTGAGATCCATGGAAGGAGACTGCAGATTCCTGATCTCACCAACATATCCCAAGCTCTGGAAATCAGCCAAAATTGTGGAGAATGTAATATTTCCTATGTCAAGGCTGTTTCTAGTCTGCAATCCAGGTAAAAGTGAAGGAGAAGGCGGAACTACCGCCCAAGACCACAGAGCCTCACACTGGTGTGTCCTATTTTAGTAACACAGGGTTGCGCTCCTGCACCTTCCAAAAGGGAGGTAACCACTTTGAACAAAGTTAGAATTGCCAACCCTGAAAAGCATGCCCTAAAGGATGACCATTTCCCAACAGTTCTCCCTATGACAACCATTTCCAAAAACGTGTCTCTAAAAGCTTTGAAATCCCAGGACAGATTTGATCTGCGTCGACATTTTGATAGATTTGCCACTGTTTGACACCATGTTGCTGTGAGTTTCTATGTGGGCTAAGCTGTTTTCTATTGCCCACCTCATGGATCTTTAGACAGCAGTTTCATCCAGTGGCTGACAGAATGCCAACTGCATGGATCTTTAGACAGCAGTTTCATCCAGTGGCTGACAGAATGCCAACTGCATGGAACTTTACGCAGAAGTTTTCTTCTAGAGGCTGGCAGATTTTGTTTACTCTCATTCCTGTCGTCATGTCGGATATCAGTGACAAAGGTCACACTCCAGGTTAAGGTCAAATAATACAGCAACAATATGACCAAAATTATGGGGGTTTTCTCCATACTTCAGGTTTGGATGGATTTTGAATCTCTAATATTTCTTAAATACTATGGGCAAAACCTTTTGTATTAAGGAATGTCATCAGCTCCGAAAAAAGTGTCATAAACCAGTTTCATTGTCCTCTAACGTTTTCCCTTTGGCTTTTTTCTCAATGTTGAGTTTTCACAATGTGATGTGTGAACTGACGTTGAGTCTATTTATCAGTGAGTAAAAGTATAACTTTCAGTTTTTGCCTGGATATTTTTATGTTGTGTTTTCTAGATTTTTCTGAACAGCTTTTTATTATATTTTTGAAGAGAATGTGTAGAGGGAATGTTATTTGTCATTTGGCATAATACAGTGAGGAATTTTAAAACACGTTGGCCACTCTGCTTATGAGAAAAAGTAATGTCTCTCAGCTCATCTATCCCATAGTCCCTTGGGCCGTGGGAGCACTGAGGATTTTGCAGCCAACTTCCTCCACTCTCCGCGGTCCTCTGCTTTCCGAAGCAAATCGTTCCACTCAAGGCCAGTAGTCCACTCTCTGATGTTGTCTTCCCATCGTTTTCTCTGTCTGCCTCTTCTTCGTCTCCCTCCTTGTACTGTTCCCTGTAGGACAGTCTTGGCCAGTCCAGATGTTCACGTGACGTGCCCGAACCACTTTAGTTTGCGGTTTATTTTCACTGAAGTCAGAAGTTCTTCTTATGGTCCTATGGCGTTTTTAATTCTGACATTTACTTCCTGTTTAGTGGTGTGGTCTCTATATGAGATACCAAGAAGTTTGTGAAAACACCTCATCTCCATTGCCTGTATCCTCTTTTGTTTGGAAGGATGTGTGTATGTATGGATGTATGTATGTATGTATTATGTGTATGTATGTATGTATGTATGTATGTATGTATGTATGTATGTATGTATGTATGTATGTATGCACGCATTCATGAATGGGTGTATGTTTATGTGCGTACATGCTTTGTAATTTAAAATAACGAATAAAGTCAGTAAAACAAAACCACTTCAGGTATTCTAAAAAGTAAAAGAACAAAATTAATAAGAAACATGGAAGGAGGAGTATGGCCAAAAACACTTATGGCCGTACATCACAGATACGTTGACAGCTCAAGTAGTGTCTTGTAAATCGAGCTTTTCTGCTTAGTTCAACACAACTGAAAAACCCAGCTCTAGAGTGTTCGCATACGGCTTTTGGTTTATTCAAGCTTGTGGTATTTACAGAGGGGGGGGGGGGTGCGTGGGAGGATATCCTGGCGGTCAGAGTGATGTATTTGTGATCTGCTAACCCAGGTTCGAATCTCGTTCAAGAGGATTTTTCCTCTGAAGTTAACATCAGTGCCGACTCCACTCTCCCCAAAAGTCCTTCAGATGAGACTATAAACCGAGGACCTGTTTGCGAAAGCACGCAGAACATCTTGCGCACACGTTGAAACCCATTCTGCTTTTCGGAAGAGTGGGCAATGGTGTTGCCGGTGGGACGGATGACAACATTGACAAAACTGCATACATACGGGGGCTGGATGAAAGAAGCACATGAGTGCTTATTTCATTATCCTCGAAATAAAAAGAATAAATAAATAGATAAATAAATAAATAAATACAGTCTGAAGACCTGGATTCCATCCTTACCGCGCTGTTTATGTGAAGGAATTTCTTGCTGGCTCCATTCCTTCACAATCCCACAGATAAGAATGCAAACCAAGCTCCCATGTGCAAACACACGCATATTGTTTGCACACACGGGACAAAGCAAGGCAAGGCAAGGCAAGATAAGGCAAGGCAAGGCTGGGCAAGGCAAGGCAAGGCAAGGCAAGGCAAGGCAAAGTAAGACATGGCAAAGCAGACATGGAAAAGCAAGACAAGGCGTGGCAAGGCAAAGCAAAGCAGGGCAAGTCATGGCAAGACAAGGCAAGGCAAGACATGGCAAGGCAAGACATGGCAATGGCAAGGCAAGACAAGAAAAGACAAGACAAGGCAAGGCAAGACAGACATGGCAAGGCAAGCAAGGCAAGACAAGACATGGCAAGGCAAGCAAGGAAAGACAAGGCGAGACATGGAAAGGCAAGGCAAGGCAAGGAAAAGCAAGGCAAGGCAAGGCAAGGCAAGGCAAGGCAAGGCGTGGTTAATTTTCAGCATTCCGTTACAAGTGCAGAGATTGTTTCAGGTTGGAATACCTCAAATATTTTTTTTTAAAAACACTACATCGTCTGATGTCCTGGATATAGTTTAAACAATAATAGCTATGAAACTCAGAGGGGAACTCAGTACTCGGCTAGAACAATGCGACACATCAGTATTTCGATGATACCAATGAAACAGCCTTAGTACAAATGAAAACTTTAAAACAATAGGAGGGCTACAACTCGATAACTGAATTCAAACATTAGAAAATGGACTTAACGAGGAGGCAGCTAAGATCTTCATCTTTCAGTTTGCTGCACAGAGAATCTGTTGCCCTCTACCAAATAATGTGGGGTGGGAGGAGAGGGGGGAGGGAGGAGAGAGATGAGAGAGAGGAGAGAGAGAGAGAGAGAGAGGAGAGGGGAGAGAGAGAGAGAGAGAGAGAGAGAGAGGGATGGAGAGAGAGAGAGAGAGGGGGGAGAGAGGGGGAGAGAGAGAGAGAGGAGAGGACAGACAGAGAGAGAGAGAGAGGGAGAGAGGGATGGGGAGAGAGGGAGAGTGGAGAGAGAGAGAGAGAGAGAAAAGAGAGAAAGAGAAAAGTGAGAGAGAGAGAGGAGAGAGGGAGGGAGAGAGGAGGGAGAGAGGGAGAGGAGGGGGGGAGGGAGAGATGGAGGGAGAGAGAGAGAGACAGAGTCGATGGAGAGAGTGAGGGAGGGGGGAGAGAGGAGAGAGAGAGAGAGATGAGAGAGAGAAGAGAGAGGAGAGGATGATGAGTGAGAGAGGTTGAGGGGAGGAGAGGGAGGGAGAGAGGGAGTGGAGAGGGAGGGAGAGAGAGGGAAGGGAGAGAGATTGAGAGATTGATTGATTGATTGGTTGATAATCTTCATTCCAATGTGTTACAGATAAATATTGATATACTTGTTTTTGATCCGGCCCTTGCCCTGAGAAGGGACAATCCTTGTAAACCAGAGCTAATAGTTTCAAGTAACTGTAGAATCACTCACTCACTCATCCCTTGGTCGGGACGACCGTTGGGGTACCCGGACGGACGCTGCAAGTGGACCGCCAAATGGTTCTGTCCTGGGCTGCTTTCAGGAGGTTTGGTACAGTGAGGCCGGTCCACTCCTTGATGTTGGATATCCAGCTTTTGCGTGGTCGTCCCTGCCTCCTTGCTCCTTCCACCATCCCTGCAGGACTGTCTTTGACAGGCTGTTATGCCTTGTTGTGTGGCCAAACCATTTCAGTTTCCTCCGTTTGACTGTATCTAGCAATGGTTCTTGTTTGCCAGCCAGTGCCTCGATCTGCTGCCAGACGTAGTCGTTGGTTTTACGGTCTCTGTAGGTGATGTTCAGGATCCGCCTGAGGCACTTCATCTCAAAGGCTTCAATTCGACGTTCTAGATCGGCAGTAAGTGTCCATGCTTCACAGCTGTACAAGGCAATGGATGTGACGAGGGGCCTTGTAGAGTCTGACCTTAGTGTGGATTCTGATGTTATGGTTTCTCCACACTTTCGCCAGCTTAGTCATGGATGAGAGTGCCACAGCAAGTCTGATCTTCACCTCTTGTGTGCTCGTACCTTCTTTGGTGATGACTGCTCCAAGGTACTTGAAAGTTTCTACCTCCTCTAGTGTCTCGCCACTCATCTTGATGCTGGTGGGAGTGGTTGGTGTAGTACTGTTCACTAGGATCTTGATCTTTTCCGTGCTGAGCTCCATACCGTGGGCATTGGCTGATGTTTCCAGTCTGGTGGTGAGATCCTGGAGTTCTTCTTCACTGCGGCCCATGAGATCGATATCGTCTGCGAATCGAAGATTGCAGACTGGCCTTCCTCCTATTGTGATTGTGGTCTTGAAGTCAAGAGGGCCTCCTGCATGATGTTCTCCGGAACAATTGAAAAAGAACGGGGGAAAAGCGGGGAGCCTTGTCGAACTCCAACTGAAGTCCGGAAGAAAATCCCCGATTTCTCCACCCATGAGGACTGCACTGTGGGAGCTGTCATACAGCGCCTGGATGACTTTAATCGGTCCTGTCGAATTATAGTCTCTCATGAAATTGCCACAGGCTTCTTGCCAACTCGGTCGAAGGCCTTCTTGAAGTCAATGGTTGTTGTAGAGCTGTGTTGATGTTGGAGATGCTTCTTATGAGCATTTGGTTGAAAATCTGTTCGACGGCTTC
>CM054162.1:32519318-32544318 GCA_028751875.1 Rapana venosa
AATAAAATGTATGTGCAAATCTGATATTGTCTTCAAGTTTTAGTTTTGAATTTTGAATGTTCTATTTCAGATAGAGCACACTGTAAGAGAGAAGTTGGACTCTGTTGACACCACATCACTGGATGCAGAGCAAATCTGGCACACTTTTAAAACCGCTGTGCAGGACTCTTTGAAAGAAGCATGTGGTGTGAAGAAGACTAGAGGAAAATACCGAAAGGCAACAGCTTGGTGGAACAAAAAAGTGAAAGAAGCAATCAGAGAGAAGAAGAGTCTTTACAAGACCTGGATTATATCAAAGAAAGAAGAGGACTACATCAGGTACAGAATTGCACGAAGACACACCAAGAAAATAGTCAGAACAGCAAAGGAAAATTCATGGAGAAAATATGGAGAAGAGCTAAGTGAAAAGTGCAAAACCTCCACAAGAGAGTTCTACAAGAGTGTGAAAGCAATGAGAATGCGAGACGAACCCTTTGACCCCACCGCTGTAATCAACGATGCAAAAGGACAAGGCCTGAACGAGGAAGAAGAGGTAGTGAAAAGATGGAAAGAGTACTTCAAGAAACTGCTCAACCCTGCAGGACAACAGGCACAGAACACCCAGTTCCAGTTCACCCCCAACTACCCAGACCACTCAGAACCTACCATCTTGGAGAGTGAAGTCAGAAGAGCAGTGAAGACCAGCCCTAAAGGGAAAGTAGCAGGTGACGATGGCATAACAACTGAAGCCATCCATGCAGGTATAATGTGGCTCACCACCATCTTCAAAAAAGCTTGGGAGGAGAGGAAAGTACCAGAGGACTGGCAGAATGCAATAGTAGTGCCAATTTGGAAGAAGAAGGGCAGCAAGAAAGACTGCAGTAACTACAGAGGCATATCACTCCTCAGCCATGTAGGGAAAATGTATGCCAAGATCCTAGACCAGCGCACTAGAACAAAAACGGAACATCTCCTTAGTGATGCTCAGTTTGGATTCAGGAAAGGAAGAGGGTGCACAGATGCAATCTTTGCTCTCAGACAGCTGTGTGAGAAGGCGATCGAACACAACCGAGATCTCCACCTTATCTTTGTAGATCAAGAGAAGGCTTTTGACCGAGTAAACAGAGACAAGTTGTGGAAGGTGCTGAGCAGTATGCGTGAAGGGGCAGCTGCTGGACAACATCCGAGCTATCTATGCCAACTGCAAGAGCGCAGTCCGCACGACCAGTGGAACATCTGACTGGTTCCCAGTTACATCCGGGTGAGACAGGGCTGTTGCCTCTCCCCTCTGCTCTTTTCATTTACATGGACCAGATTGCAAAGGAGGCCAACCCAGATCCTGAGGCACTCAACGAACTCATGTTTGCTGATGACCGGGCAATAATACATAGCAAGAAGGCACAGCTCCAGGAGCACACAGATCAACTCAACAGCACCTGCCAGGCTATGACATGAAAATCAGTGTCAGTAAGACCGAGGTCATGACAGTCAGCAGGAGACCACACACTCTGGACATCAATATCAATGGATCCCAGTTAAATCAAGTCAGCGAATTTAAATATCTGGGCAGTGTATTTGCAGAGAACGGAAGATTAGACCGTGAAATTGAAACAAGATGTCAGAAGGCTAATGCGGTCAGTTACCAGCTCGCCCCTTTCCTGAAACATCCCAGCATCCCCATGGACACAAAGGTAAAACTGATTAACACCATCTTCCTGCCAACGCTCACGTACCAGTGTCAGACATGGCCCCTCACAAAGGCCCTCAGACGTAAACTAGTCACGTGTGAAATGAAATGCCTAAGAAGAGCAGTCAACAAGACCCGAAGAGACAAAATCAGAAACGAAGTCATCAGAGACATGGTAGGTGCAACACCAGTCCTACAACACATCGACCAGCAGAGGATCAAGTGGTTCGGACACCTGACACGGATGCCTCACAACCAGCCAGCTCTTCGGGCCTACAACACCCGGCACTCAGGATGGAAAGCCAAAGGACGACCAAGAAGAAGATGGAATGATTCCATGGCCGACACCCTAAAAGCCCACGGCATGTCCCTCCTCCAGGCTACACGCCTCGCTGCCGACAGACAGCTATATCTCCCCGCGATACCTCCGAGTATAAGCGGAAGACAAAAGTAAAGTAAGTAAGTAAAGTACTATTTGACGAGAGTATGTTTCCTGAAATGTGTAAGTACAGATATAGTTGTTCTCCTATTATATACAAAGGTGATGTTAATAACTCAAACATATATCGTGAAATTCTTCATGCAACACAATTAGTAAATATTACAGTACCGTAATTATTAGAAGACTTCAGGAATGGGTGAATGAAAACAATATAACTAGGGAATGTCAAGCTGGATGAGTAAGAAATTATTCAACAGTAGACCATGTGTTCACTCTGATTGCATTGATACAAAATCAGTTCAGTTTTAACATCAAACTTAACGTAGTTTTTATTGATTTTGAAAAGGCGTTTGATTCTGTAAAATGATAGAAGTATACTTTAGAATGCTTTGTTAAAGAATGGTTTGTGGGGAAAATTGTTTCATAGTGTCATGGGTATGTATCATTCTGTTAAAGCAAAGTTAGATCTGGTTCTTCATTAACTGAATATATAAACTGTATGTCTGGGGTAAAGCAAGGGAATTTCTGTGGCCCTATCCTATTTTCTTTGTTTATCAATGAGTTAACAATAGAGGTTATAAGGTCTGGGAGGGTTAAGGCAGGGTAAAAAAATGTGTACGTGACACTTCGGAAATGTCAATTTTGCTACTAGCTGATGATGTTGCATTGCTGTCTGAAACAGTAGTTGGCTTGCAAAAATGATTAGATAGCTTAGAAAGAGCTGCTGTTTCTCTTCATTTAAAAACTAAATATGAGGAAAAGTCAAATAACAGTGTTTAGTAAAGGTGGTTCTCTTGCTGACAGAGATAATTGGACGTACAATGGAAGTGGTATACCTATATTGAATGTTTCTTAAATATCTGGTAATTTATTTTTCAACTCGTTTGCAAGCAGAGCAGAATATACATTACTCTGTATTTTGATAAAGTTGTCTTGATTAAAGCATGATTCTTTGACCCTGCTTTTAAAGATATTTGATTGTCAAATATAACCGATGATACAGTAAGGTGTAGAGCTATGAGGTTAAGTCCCAGCTACTATAATGCATTGGAAGAGTTCACTTGTATACACTGAAAAGGTTCCTTGGGGTTTCATTGCAAACACTTAATAATCTAGTTTATGGAGAGACAAACAGATACCCCTATACTTGCGCTCTGATTTAACTTGTATGTGATATTTTGGTAAAAGTAATTCAGATGGAATTACACAGATTGCCACATACTGCTTACGTGGATATAAACAACAAAGAAACTTTGTATTAAATGAAGAATAAAAGGCAAAGAAAGATTTATTCAACAAATGTATTACATATAATAGTATAACATGGCAACAATCTTGAAGACAGTCAATACTATTGCACACAAAAAATGAACAGAGCCACAACCTTCATCAACAAGCATCATTTTTTAAAAACTCAACAAGAACATCTTATCATTCACTGCCAACGTAAGCAACACTTCACCAGCAAGATCAAAACAAGTACAAATGTCTGCCTTTCTTAACATTGTTTTGCAAAAGAAAAATCTCAAACACAATCTATCCTTTCATGTCCCAGCTATGGCAATGTATGAAGGTAGAAAACTCATAAAGCAAACAACGAAACAAAATATCATCAGGTTCTGACAATATAACAGCTTTATTTTTCCTATCAAACCTGCTCTTCCATATATTGTTGCATCTCTCACTTATATTTATAAACGATGTAATTCTTCTTTTTTTGTAAAATCATTATTTAGCGCACGTAAACGAACCCATGGCAACAATAGAGTTGTCCCAGGCAAAATTCTGTAGAAAAAACCACTCTGATAGGGAAACAATGACAATTGCAGACAGGAAAAAAACAATAATGGGTGGTCCTAATCTTTTGGCAATGTGCTTTTCCCAGGGAGAGCAGCCCAAATTTAACGAAGAGAAATCTGCCATGACTTAAAGTGGCATGAACATGAAAAAAATTATCAGAGAGCAACTCCAGAAACCCTGATAAATGTCATGATACACCAAAGACCCTCCAAGGGTCTAAAGAGCTTGTCCCTTAGCAAGAGGTCAATAGGCCATTAAATGGCCCTCATGTTTTGGTGTGTTGATCAGGTCTGGAGGAAGGGTTCCACTGTCATGTCAGTCAGCACCTGGGTGAGGCTGTTGCTACTGACCACTGCATGGAGGTTTAGGTAGCAGCTTCACCCAGTGGCTTGCAGACCCTGTCCTCCTTCTGCAGTGGAGTCTGATGGGGGGTGTCTACACCATGGCAGTGATCACCAACCCTGCAATAAGGTGTATACTGTGACTGGCAGAGTGATGATTTACCTATAGTTGGATTTGACTCACAGGATAAAGTTCTACCTGGATTGAAACGTATACTCTGACTCAGAGAGTAAAGATTTGTCAGCGGCATGGTACATACTGTGGTTTGTGAAGTTATAATTTGTCAGTGACATAGTGTGTGCTATGACCCACACAGTAAATTGTTATCATTAATAGGATGTATACTATTACCAACAAAGTGCATATTTTTCAGATGTGTACTGTAACCCACAAAAAATGTATTCACAAACCAAATGCAATATGCAATATCACAAGGTGACTGGAATTCTCAAGATCAACATGATCAGCAAACTACACAGCAAATTTATGGTGTATTGTTTCCACGTTTGTTTAAAAATAAGAATGCCACAAGAGTTCCATGTTTTGCATCATGGAGCCACTTCTTGCAAGCTCTAAATTCACCAACAGATACTCTGGGTAGTTTGAAATGGGAACCAAAATCCATTCAGCAATGCTTTCAAGTGAGGAATTACCCTGGTAGCACTGCAGGCTGAATTGATTTCTGGGTCTGCTCTTTGGAAAAAAGAAGCAGTCAAATGACTTCTGTATCATCGTGTATCTAACAGTGTAAAGATTATAATTCATTGGACAGTGTGCACTATTATTTACCCTGGTCAGGTTCAACATACTTCTTATTTGCAGTGCATGCAGAAAATCCTGTTTTTGTTTGTTGCGCAACCTGATTGACACTCCAACATAATTACAACCCGCCACAGTCTACAATTTAATTTTTCCTTAAGGCCATCTGTTGATCAAAGATCATTGTAATAAAGACAAACATTTTGTTTTCTTTGCAATGTTAGTACACATCTTACCTGTAAGAACAATGTGGTTGAAGGTAGCTAATTTCTGTTGACTGTTGATATCAGGTCCCCTTCAGCTATGTATTCAGTTAAAACCCTCTGATGCAGGTAGTTTTACGGATGACACAGTCAGTTCATTTAGTAAATGTTCTTTGTCTTTCCAAAATTGATGACTACTTGGGCGTTGATAAAGGAAATGTTCTGTCACGCCAGTGTTTTCAGTGCAGCTGTCACAATCATCTATTTGATTCAGTAACTTTCAATTTTTTAGCAACGTGTTTTTGTTCGATAAATGTTGTGATTAATTTCCCATTTCAGTTCCTGTAAATGAACTTCTTTAGATACTTTTCTTGATAAAATCCAAACCATGTTACTGAACGTGTAGTCAAATTTTCGATGCCAAAATTCATGAATATATGGTAAAACTATAACGTTTTTAAATTTGTTTCTTAACCAGTTTTCTTTTCAATTTCATTTGGTTTTTAGAAAACTGTAACAACAGAATGAGCACTGAGCGATTCTATAATTATAGTGTTTTGTGCACACTAGGCATAGAGTATGAAGGGTATATTCAGCAGGGTTATATCAAATTATTGGGGAGGGAGCATATCATTTTCTCTGCACCCTGGTAGCTTCAGAATAATCCTAATTAAACTCCACTTTCGTAGCGTAAGCATGATTTAATCATAAGATTATTTTGCGTCTATTTCTCATACAGAGAAACCACGTGAGCCTTTAGTAACCTAGTGGACATACAGATAGTGTTTGACTACTCCAGTGGTGAACCCTTTCCCTTTGTATTTTTCTTTCTGTTTTTGCTGCATCATCTTCAGTGACGTTCCTGTCCAGCTGTTCCCACGCTGCTCATTTCAACTCTGTCCTAGACATACTTAGGTTTGTTTTGTGGCATTCTCTTGGTCGGAAATCCACAGGGAGTCCATCAATGTCAGGCTGCCATGAGGCCACTAGCTAGAGAAGCCATGCACTGCTTCTGGGTCACTTTGGAAGTGTTCAATGGTGCCTGTTCAGAACTGACATACGCAGAACACTACCTACGAGACCCTCTACTAATGACAGCTAGTAGTTAACTCAGTCGTGGAGCCAGAATAAGCGAGTTGCGCACCCGAGGAGGCAGCCACCTTAACGTCCCTCCCCGTGAACCTCCATCCCCAGAGGCTTTGATACAAACTCATCCCAGGCACAGAAGTGTAAAAGAAAACCGAAAGTACCTCACCATGAGGCTGGAGCAGCTGGGGCCACTAAATCGGAGAGATAGCTTTTTTTATTGCACGATTATTAGTAATGATATCTCTATGGAAGTTCATGTGCTTTCAAACTATTTGGCAGGGTTGTACTCTATGCTTACTATCATAATATATCCCAGTGTCAAATGGGCTGAGATAATAATAATAATAATAATAATAATAATGATGATAATAATAATAATAATAATAATAAATGGAATTATATAGCGCTATATCAGAAACGCAATTTGGATTCATGGCAGAAAAAGGCACCAGAAATGCAATCTTCGCATTGAAAACTCTCATGGAAAGATCCATCGAGGTCCAGAAAGACCTGTACCTCTGCTTCATTGACTACTCAAAAGCGTTCGACAAAGTACGACACTCCGACTTGTTTGATATTCTGGCAGGGCTATACATCGACGGGAAAGATCTTCGAGTCCTCAGAAACATATATTGGGAACAGAAGGCAGCCATTAGAGTCGACAATGACATCAGTCAATATAGACCAATCTGCAGGGGTGTGAGGCAGGGCTGCGTGTTCTCACCTGATTTATTTAATGTATATAGTGAAATAATTCTATGAAATATTGAGAATCATGAGGGAATTAGTGTAAGTGGCCACATCATCAACAACCTGAGATATGCAGATGATACAGTCCTCATCGCCGACTCTGAAGAAAAACTGCAAAAGATTTTAACAACAGTAACAGACGAAAGCAAAAAGAAAGGATTAGAGCTCAATGCAAAGAAGACAGAATGCATGGTGATCTCGAAAAAAGCTGTTATACCACAATGCAACATAGCCTGTAAAGGAGAGAGAATCAGACAAGTAAACACCTTTAAATACCTTGGTTGTACTATCACCCCCGATGGCAAGTGTGACACAGAAATCAAGAAGAGAATCGGTCAATCTAAGGCAACTTTTAACAACATGAGATGCATTTTTACCAACAGTAAGATAAGCCTCAAGACAAAGATCCATGTTTTGAGAGCCTACATATGGTCCATTCTTCTGTATGGATGTGAGTGCTGGACCCTAGCCAAGGACACAGAACAGCGACTAGAAGCAGTGGAGATGTGGTTCATCCAGAGAATCATGAAAGTCTCATGGACAAAAAGAAAAACAAATGCAGAAGTAATGGAAATGGCTGGATACAAGAGATCCCTTCTCAACACCATCAGAGAAAGACAAGTCAAATTTTTCGGCCATATAATCAGGGCTGACGGACTAGAGAAACTGTTATGGAGTGGCAAAATATGTGGAAACAAGAGCAGAGGAAGACAACGCATAAAATTCACAGACAGCTTAAACAAATTCGCAACGAATAAAGAGGGCACCAACAATGAGCTCATGAGAGGGACCAAGAAGAGGGAAGAATGGAGAGCCATGATGGTCGATGTCTGCAGGACCAGACTGGACACTTGAAGAGAGAGATATCTTGTTAAAAAAACCCAACAAATCAAAGGGCTTGCATCCATTCCACTCCCACACATGCAACCAACAATGATTAACTGGTTAACAAATTCAAATATACACAAACGCACGCACGCACGCACGCACGCACGCGCTCGCGCGCGCGCACACACACACACACACACACAGGTTATATGCTTCAGCAGGATGATGGGAACTTAGGCCATTGAAGGCAAGGATAGATAATTATAAGATGAAAATGTAGGGGAAGTCTTAAGTTTAAAATAGGTATGTCTTGAGGCTGGATTTAAAAGTGTTGTAAGTAGGCTTTTTGCGAAGGGAGAGAGAGAGGTCATTCCAGATTGATGGACCAGAAACAGAGAAAGAGCGACGGCCAATGGTGGACTGGTTGAATCTTAGTATTTGTAAGCACAGGGTATCTGCAGCAGAGCGGAGGGAACGAGAAGGAGTGTACAGGTGAAGACATTCACAGAGGTAGGAAGTTGATGTTTTGTGGAGACATTTGTAACAGAGGGTACAGATCTTGTACTTTACTCTCTGTGGCAAAGGTAACCAGTGGAGAGATCGCAAGAGAGGAGTAGTATGCTCAGATTTTTTTCTTTTTGAGAACAAGTCGAGCAGCAGAGTTTTGAATGCGTTGGAGGGAATGGATAGATGATGCTGGCAGACCAGCCAAAAGAGAATTGCAATAGTCCAGACCTGAAAGAATGAGAGATGTGACAAGTTTGGATGTTGCGTCAGTGGACAGGTACTTTTGAATTGCACTTATACGCCGTAATTGATAGTAGCATGACTGACAGGTCTGGGTGATGAATTTTAGCATAGAGAGCGTGTTGTCGATAACAACACCAAGATACTTGAATGTGGTGGATAGGGGAACTGTCGTATTGCCAAATTCTATTGAGATACAGAGACCTGCAGTGTTGATCAGGTAATTTGAGCAACATCATCAAAATGGCATTCACAATGTGGTTGAAGCTCAACTGTGGTAGAAGCCGGCCAGAATCAGAAAAAAAATACTCATATCGGATTCTGACCTGAGACATTTCAGTTCTTAACCCAAGGCACACACCATTGCGCCTCTATGGAAGTCCATCTGCACTGGGACTAGCAACATGTGCACTGTGGCTTCCATGTTTTGAGGTATCTGTGCCCGCCATTTCAAGCACTATTTTAACCCAAGGAGTAAACATTTCTCTGAAATAGGATCATAAGGCTGGACAAGCTGGGTAACACTGGACAACAACTGCACCATGAATAGCGTGCTCAACTTCAAAAGACAGGATATCTATGATGACTGTGGACATCATGGTTTTTGTCTTCCTGCACGTGTTCTATGCACTGATTATCATACACAGATTGCTAGTGAAAACAAACAAGCAAAACAAACACAAACGAAGTAGCAAATAGCAAGCACTCACACACATTATGATCATCACCTAGAAAATTATCTAGCTGCAGATATCAACCCATCTCACAAACCAGCTCTTTGCAGACTCAGTCAGTGCACAAGTTTTAAACAGTGAGCGGGGTGGATATCCAGGCACCCAAAGATCAGAAATAGTGTAATGTATCTGGAGTGTAGAAGATGGATTTCATTTTGGGGATGTTTGTATGTTGTTTCAGTGTCCATGAAATCTTATCTCATCTCATCTTCTCCCGTAACTTCCTCCGGGATTGTAGGAGCACTGAAGTGACGAACGTTGGACCATTTGGCTCCATTTGCAGCGGTTGTGGGCAAGTGCCTGGGTTGTGGAGAAGCTCTTCCCGGTTCATTCAGTGATGTTGTCTGCCCATTTCTTCTTCGGCCTGCCTCGCCTTCTCTTCCCCTGCACATTTCCTTGCAGAATGGTCTTGGAGAGCCCATCTGATCTTGTCACATGTCCATACCATCTGAACTTCCTTTTCTTGACTGTGGTCAGCAGGTCTTCGTACTGTCTTACTTGTTGGGTGATGGTTTGTCGAACTTCTTCGTTGATAATGTGGTCGGTGTATGAAATGCCAAGGAGTCTTCTGGGGGCATCTCATCTCCAAAGCCTGGATCCTCCTTTGTAGATCTGAAGTTAGTGTCCAGGATTTACGCCCATACAGATCGATGCCTTAGAGCAACAGTGGTTTATCTGAAAAAAAAAGCAATTTTCAATTTGTTCATATCTTGCAAAATTTACTGAAAACTTTCAGATGACAAAGGGATAAAATAAAACTTTCATTAATTTCAAAGATATTTGAAGAAAACCGTTGTGGAACAAAATTACCCTAGCAAATTTCACAGGGTACACTGGACTACCGCACACAATTCCACTTTTCCTTTAAAGGCTTTCATGCCAAGTATCAGGGACAGGGGTCTGCAACAGCAGACATCCAGCTGTGCAAACTCTTCTTGTCTAGAAGGGATACACTTGAACCACTGGGCATGGTGTATGTGGTTCTTCCTGCCGAAAACTGGTGGCTGAAATGTGATCTTATCTGGAAAAAAGGGTCAAGCTTTGTGTCATTCCCTGCTTGCCTGCGAGGAAGTACCATGCCTGCTGTGTTACCTCTGCAAGCAAGGACATCTGCCAGTGTTGTTGCTATCATGGCAATTAGGCCTAGGCTACCATACAGGAGATTCCACTTTCTGCAGTAACATCGCCTCGAGCGGACCAGACTTCGTGGGTAGTTCCTTATGTCAGGTATGTGTGCCGTGTTCATGTACTTTACTTAGTTAACGTCAGTTTTCTTCTCTTTTCTCATACCAGTGAAATCATAATGCATTCTTCATCTATGAACGAAAATGCTTGTTGGTTAGCTGTTTGTTCATGACAATGTCAGTTCATGGCTGATTCATTTTCATGAAGGTTTTTATTTTTCTGTTGATTCATTAGTTTTGTCTGGTTCACCTTTGTTTTCTTGGCACTGTTCAATCATTTTCATTGTTTAAGGTTCTGATCCTTATTATCATCATACAAGTTTTAATAATGATAATGATGGTGATAATGATGATGATGATGATGTAGTATGCAGTTTGTAGACTGTAACTTTTGACTTATACATTCCTCCCCCCTTGCACTTTTCCTTATAGACTGAATTGTTCGTTGTTTCCTAAGAGGGATTGAAGTTTCCTTGTGAGCCACTCTTCATTGGAGCATTGAATCCACTGCTATTGCAACACCCTATTCCTAAGCTTGGGGAAGGGGGAACTGTTTGGTGTGGTCTTGTCTGTTTGTATACACGCAGCCATCTAGCTTTGTAGCGTGGAGTTATATGATAATAAGGATACTAATAACAATAATAGTAATAATGATAATAATGATAAGTGGAACTTATATAGCGCTATATCTTGCAAAGACAAACCAAAGTGCATGCATTCAACCTAATCTTACACAGTCGTGCAACCAATGACAAACAATCAATAGTTTAAACAAAGAGATATAAAAACATGGTACCCTGTATACCAAATCTATTAAATAAACATTTCAGTACTCAGATGTTTTTCAAATGCACACACACACACACACATACAGAGAGAGAGAGAGAGAGAGAGAGAGAGAGCTCATATACTTTAGCAGGGTGATGGGACATAGGTTAGTGAAGGTGGAACAGTTCTGAAGTGAAACAGGAGGGGGAAATCTTAGGTTTGAAATAAATATGTCTTGAGGCTGGCAGCTGGATTTAAAAGTGTCATAAATTAAAAAAAGGAGTCAAAAACTCCACACATCCTCATCCGCTCCTATCAAGTGAACAGCTGTGTAGGGTGGAGAAAGGACAGATTATAGTGATGAAAAAACTGGGCTGGTTGTAAGACATCATCAATCCTTTGTCCTTTGCTTCATTAAGGCTGGGCTGAGATGACAAGGAAAGCTGCCAGTCAGAGTTATTAAGCTTCGGCACTCTTTTCCTTTACTGTGACATGCCGAAGCTTAAGAATCGGCAGACTTACGAATTTAAAAAAACTACAAAGTGATGATTAACTCAAGGGAAAGTACTCTGGCCTGTAGGGCAATCATTTTTCTAAACACAGTTGCTTTTCTTGACCATAAGCTTGCCTAGTTTTTGTCTGTTGGCCAATTTTGTTTGACATGTCAACAAGTGATATCTTTGGGATTTCAGGCACTCCAGTGTTATAATTCTTTTTAAAAAAAATCTGTTATACAAAAAGTGACATCACATGGATTCAGCCAGCTTCAGGAAACTGTACTTTGGTGAAAAATCATCACATTGCTTCAAGGGGACTAGTTGATGAATAGTTCAAGCCATTTAAGATACCAGCCCTAATTTTCAAAACTTTTTATTTTTCAGCATTCAGTGACATATTTTGGAAATTTGTAAAAAATAAATAGTCATCTATTAAAAAACTGTGAAACAATCTCAAAAGAAGACATTATAAACTTTTCAATGATGTATAATGTGTATGTCATTATTATGTTGGGGAAGTCTGCTGAATTTTTCAAATATAGCCAAAATCACCCATCACCACAAAATGGCGGGATCCATTTCACTGGGACTCCAATGAGTTAAGCAGTGCTGACACCTGAGGTTCAGCAAGCCCCAAGGACTAGGCCTACATTGGTCGCCTGGAGTAAACAAGGCTGAGATTCTCTTCTGCTGTTATGTCATAGGCTGCACACCAGTATTAATTTGTGGGTCATGTAGTATCTTCTATAGAGTTCGAGTCGAAAAAAAGTGGTGATTTTCACTTTTTAAAAAAAGTATGAAAAAATGCACCGTGCACTCTTTGGGGGGAATTGAGGTAAGGTAAAGGAGGTAAAGGAGTTCCATAACCTATAAGGTCGTAGGGGAGCGAGGCGTCAGAGACCTCACTTCTCTAGGGCCAGCATATTGAGGGCGGCGCCCATCTCCTCTCCCTCGCTGCTTTACCTTCCCTGACCCTAAAGAGGGCAGGTACCCATTTACAGCTGAGTGAACTCGGGGAACTGTACTGAAGCCAAGGCGCGCAAACGGTCACCCATCCAACTGGTAACCACGCTCGACGCTGCTTAACTTGGCTGGGGGAAAGCGAGTGCTCCGACCACTGAGCTATCCCGTCCCCGGAATTGAGGAATTGAGGACATAGAGCAAAACCAGGTAGTCACAAGAAAGATGGAAATGATCATCAAATGAGGATTGCCTGTATTTCTACAGTGTTGACCTCGCGCATGCATATTGCGGTAAGGAAACTAGCAGACGACAACGGAATGAGGTGGTTAAGTGTATGCTGAAAAAATATTCAAAACTACCAAATTTGTTCAAAATCACATGCGTTTTCAGTCAGAGGCTAGTCTTTCACAAAAAAGTGGTTTTTATTTATGTGGATGCCTTAGTACGTGTGGTATGAATAATAAGAGTAACATAGAAAAACAAAAGGAAAAGAGTGATTTCTTATTTGTGGTGTGTAACCATAGCAACCTGACGTCTGATAGAGGCTTTGCCCCGGAAGTATGGCCATCTGGCATGGACGCTGCAATGTGGCTAATGATGGCTTAGGTGAGCGGAAAACACACACTCTCTCTCTCTCACGCACGCACACACACACACACACGCACACACACACTCTCTCTCTCTCTCTATCTCTCTCTCTCTCTCGATTACGTAACATAGAAGTATGGCAAATATATGATAAATATGTGCATCAGTCTGAATGTATGTATTGTAATTTGGTAAATTTGCTAGAGTTGATCATGGTCGTTTTATGTATATCAGACATAGGTAAAAGTTTGATGATTATAATTTGTAATCTGCTGATTTGTATAAAGTTTATAGGTGACACAACTGGAATGAACATAATAAAACAACGAAGATTTTTCATTTCAGGTTACTTGGACAATTTACTGTCAAAGATATTTTGTGCTTTATGTTGATCTACATATTATAAATGACATGCTTACAGATTAAGTTTTGGAACACCTGGCCACTGTTTGGCTTTGAAACTGGTGTATTGTACCCCCTTCAGTAAGGGGCTACAGCCTGAACTAAATAAACCATTTCGAGTTCTCTCTCTCTCTCTCTGTCTTATTCACACACACACACACACACACACACACACACCATATACACCACACATACACAAACACACACATACGCACACACACAGTCTCTCTCTCTCTGTCTCTCTCTCTCGCACATACACATATCAAAATAAAATTTGAAAAATAATTTTTTATCGGGGATTTTTTAAAAAAGTTTTTTAAGGGGGACCAAACTGGGAATTGAACATAAAAAACAAAAAAAAAGATTTTCATTTGGGTTTAAACTGAACCATTTATTTTCCCCAAAGGTTTTATTTGGCTTAGGGTTGGGGGGGAAAACCCCCTTCTTTTAAAAGAAAACCACAAAAGAAACACCCCTTTCCCTTTTTTTCCTTTTGAACGTTAAATTGGTACTAGAAAAAGTGCACACGAAAAAATTTTTTAATTTGGAAATTTTTTTTTCTTTTATTAAAAAAAAAAAAAAAAAATTTCCAAAAAATTTATAACCAACAAATAACAAAAAAACAACGAAACACGGGTTTTTTCTTTCTCGTTTTTTCTTTTTTTTTGCCTACAAAAAAAGACCCCTTCGTTTTTTTTGGCCCCTCCCTGTTTTTTGAAAACGTGTAAATTTTACCCCCAAAAGGGGTTAAAAAAAAAGAGCCCTTTTTTGTTTTTTTACAAACAACACACCACACCCACCCCCTTTACCCCAACACAACCCAAACCCAACAAGCACACACACACCTCCCCCCCCCCCACAAACTAAAAAACACCCCCCCCCCCCCCACGGTTTAATTTTCCCCCAAACCCCTTTAAAAAAAAGTAAAAACTGGAAAAAAATTAAAAAAACAACAACACCCCCCCCACACCCCCCCCAAACACACACAAAAACACCCCACCAAAAAACAACACACCCAGAATTCATTTTGGAAAAAAACAAAAAATGGAACAAAACCCCACACACCCGTTGTCAAAAAAAAACCCTTCCCTATAGATGAGGGAACAGGTTTTAAAGACTTTCATTTTCGGCCCAATGGGCAAAATTTTCCTTCCCTTTCTTTCCCTGCTAAAAAAAAAAGTGAAACCCTTGCGGGGGAATAAGAATTCCGGGGGGCCCAAAGGGGGGTTTTTTGGCTTTCCCTTTCCCCTGACCCTAAAAGGGGCGGGTACCCATTTCAGGGTAACGGGGGAACTGTATAAAGCCAAGGCGCGCAAAGGGGCACCCTCCAACTGAAAACAACCTCGAGCTGCTAATTTGGGCTGTTACCCACTTTTAATTTCTGCATTTGCTGTATTCATTGTAAAATGCCGATAGTAGCCCCCTTTGGAAGTTGCCAGACATGGGAACCACTTTCCCCAAGGGCTGCCGGTCGTGAACTCCTGCCTGCCGGGACTTTTCAGAGGGGAAAGGGTCAAAGCCACAAGTGCAAGGTTGGGGGATATGGAGGGTGGGGCACATTTTTAAATGACCTCCCCCAGAACCTTTTTTACAAGTTTGGGGTTTCTTTTGAGGGGGGGGGGGATTCCTTTCATTGGTATAGTTTTTTGGGCAAGCTTTAGCTTTGCACGCAAAGTTTATCCCCCATCACTTTGTTATTTTAAATGTTTTTTACTCATTTAAAGTTTTTTTTTGCTGTATCAAATTTTGGGGGAGAGAGATCTTTTTCGTCCGTTGGTTTTTTTGTAGTTTAAAAATTTGTCAGTTATAGGGCAAAGCCACTTTTACATGGGGTGTTTTGTGAGTTGTGAAATTTTGCAGGGAAGTTTTTTTGGTGAGTGGGGTTTTTTCGTTATTTGTTAAGTTGCAGAACCCCATGGTGATGCGTTTAGAAAAAGGGGAGTTGTGTGTGCAGCTCTGGTATTTGGTGTTTTTTTTGCCCAAACTTTTTTCCTGCTTGTGACTGTGTATTTGTCAGACTATGCTGAGTTCTTTGTGATTTTTGTAAATATTGTTTGTCCTGATTTTTCCTTTGTTTTTTGGGGGTTAAATGTTTTGTCCTGATGTTTTCCTTGTGGTTGTTTGGGGGTTAATATTTTTGTGCTGTGTTTTCTTGGGGTTGTTTGTGGTTAAGTGGTCACCATCATTTTCCAAAAGCATGGAAAGAGAGAAAGTACCATGGACTGGCAAAAGCAATGTGGTGCCAATTTGGAAAGAAGGGCAGCCGGAGACGCAGCACCAAAAGGGGCATTTCACTTCTCACCTGGGAAAAGTATGCAAAGATTCGGGAACAGGCAAAAAGCCAAAGAACACCTACTGAAAAACCCCCAGTTTGGTTTTGGGAAAAGGAAGGGGTTGCACAATGCCTTTTTTCGCACTCCGACAGCTGTTGAAAGGCATCGAATAAACCAAGACCTGCATACAGTTTCGTTGATCAAAAAAAGCTTTCGACCGAGTCAAAGGGACAATTTGGAAGATCCGGAGCAAAACAAACGGAAGGGGCAGTTGCTTGAAAACTCAGGCAATGTATCCCAAACAGATGACGCAGTCCGAACACCCGGGAAATCTGAGGGGTTCCTGGTTACACAGGGGTCAGAAAAGGTGCGTATCTCTCCCCTCTCTGGGATCTACATGGCCAGCTTAAAAAGGACCCAAACCCAATCTTGAGCCCGAACGAACATTATTTGCTGACCCCAGTCCTTTAATCAAAAAAAGCAGTCTAAAGAACAACAGACAATTAAACCAAGCGTAAAGGGTATCATGAAGATCGATCCCCAAAACAAATTATGTCTGTCAGCAGAATTCCAGGAAAGCGGGACCAAAATCAACGGCACCCACTGAAACAGACCAAAGAATTTAAATACCTTGGCACCCTTTCAGAAGAGGGAAAAATTTGGACAGAGAGTAGAAACAAGATCCAGAAAGCGAACGCAGTCAGTTACCAACTGCCCCCCTTTCAAAAAATTTCCACATCCCAAGAGCACCAAGGCAAAACCATCAACCCGCCCTTTTCCAACATCACATACCAGTGTCAGACAGGGGCCCTAAAAAAGCCTTAAAGAGAAAAGGGGTTACTGTAAAAATGCGGCCGGGAAAAAGCTGTAACAAGACAAGCGACAAGATCAAGAATAGGTGATCAAGACATGTGATTAACCCCAAATTCTCCCCATACGAACAAAAAAGAACAGGGGGTTTGGGGGACCTCACTAAATCCCCCCAACCCAACCAGCCCTCGGGCATACCCCACTAATACAGGGCTGGAAAGCCGGGGACCAAGGAGACGATGGAGCGACTCCGGGGCTAAACCCCCCTGCACCCCATGCCCTGCACACATCAAGCCTCTCGCTTTGCTGCAAAAGACGTCTTTCTCCCCGCGACGCCCAAAGGGCCCAGGGGCAGATGAAAGAAAGAAAGAAAAAAGAAGTTTGGGGTTTTAATATTGTTGCCCCTGATTTTTCCCTTTGGGGTTTTTGGGTTAATATTGTTGTTTTTTTCCTTTGGTTTTTTTTTTTTCCCTTTTTTTTCCGTTTATATTGTTTTAGGTCCTATATTTCCTATGACCATTTTTGTGGGGAGAGTTGACACTGTGGTTTCTTTAGTGTTGTCTTTAGTGAAGCTAATTCTTTGTTTTCTTTGTTATGTTGGGGTCTACTTTTGGGGGGCTGCAGCTGGGGATTGCAGTAGAAGCATCCGGGGGTGTTTTCATTTTTCAGCTTGATTCATTAAAAAACTACTTCAGAATCCAAATTTTATAGGGGGGAAAAAGTGGGGAGGGGATGGAAAGGGTCAAGAGGGTTGGTGACCTGATTTGTTAAAAACGGTGAACTAGATGCAAGATAGTAGGGAAAGCTCATTGAAAAAACCCAATGAACAAGAAGTACAAAACAATTTCCGAGAAAACAATATACTGCAAAAAATAATTAAACAAAAAAAAAACCAACAAAAAATTTAAAAAAAACCAAAACAAAACCTGAACCATCAACACCCCCCCTCTCCCCTCAAATTAAAAAAAATACAAATGTTTTCATCACAATCCCTTTAAGTCCTTTTCTCATAAAAGAAGTCAACGGGGCTTTGCAACTTTTTGAAAACAAAAAAAAAACCACAACCCTACTATGGTCTGCAAAAGGTGCTGAGGCGTAGATTTTTCAGAGTAGGTTATCATTTTTAACTAGAAACATGTCAAGCATGAAACAGTTTACTTTGCCCATATTTTAGGCAATGTGTATTTCTACAATTTCATTCTGAAGAAGAGGACGGGATAGCTCAGGGTTTCAGAGCACCGTTTTTCCCCCCCCAAGGTTAAGATCATCGGCGGGCAACTATTTAATGGGTGGCCGTTTCGCCCCTTGGCTTCAGTACAGTCCCCCAGTTCACCCAGCTGTAATTGGGCACCTGCCTTTTTTGGGTCGGGGAAGGTAAACAGCGAGGGAGGGGAGATGGGCGCCGCCCTCAAGGGCTGGCCCTAGAGAAGTGGGTCTTGATGCTTTCCCCCCTACACTTTATAGATTAGGGCACCTTTACCTTTTTTAAAAAAATTTTTTTTTCCAACATTTTTTTTTGAAAAAGTTGAGAGTCCATTTTCAAGCCAAGGAAATAATCTTTTTTTGCATATGTGTGTTTTTTTTTGGTTTTCTGTTTTAAAAAAAGACCAAATATTTCTTATTTTATCTTTGGATTAACATCAACCTCCCTTTTTTTTCCCCTTGGAATGGTTCTTTTTTAAAAATATGGTAGCATTTGGAGCAAAAGGGGGGGTTTTAAAAACTTAAAAATCCCCAAAACTTAATTCACCTGATTTGCTGCCAAAATTTGAACCCGGGAAACCCCCGAAGTCCGGAATAAATCAACCACCTTTTCCCCTCAGCTCCGATAAGTAATATATATATCCAGTGGGACAATCTGTGTATTTGTTTGTTTGTGGAGCTGGCAAGTGTGTCTGCATTTGGTTTTTGAACTGAATCCAGGTGCCCCAAGAAAAGGAGGGAGAGGGGGGGTCTAGGCAAAGGGCTCCTTTTTTAACTTTGTGGTCCCCCTCCCTTTTAAAAAGGGGTCGGGGAAGGGTAAAGCACGGGGAGGAGATGGGCGTTCCCCAAAAATGTCCCCCCAGGAATGGGGTCCGATGCTTCGCTCCCCACTATTTATAGTTTTGGGGACACCTTTACCTTTTTTTTAAAAAATTTTTCCAACTTGTTTTTTTTTTTACTAAAAACCCCGGGGGTAATTTCAGCTCACACCTTTGGGAAATTCAATCACAAATGTGACATTCTCCCTGCCTTCCCTTTTTTTTATCTTATTTTATTTCGTTGATAAAACCCCCTTTAAGAATTTATTTCCCAACGGGAGTGAAATCTACAGTTTTAGGAGAAAATCTGAGTTCTTTTTCTAGCTTGCTATCTAACTCTCTAAAATGTCAGTGGATCACAATGGAGTGTGCACAATCTGTGGGGTCAGTTTCTAGTGTGTAGGCTGAGAGTGAATCATTTGGACAGCGGACGTTTGGGGGATGTTGTGTCGTCCCCCCCCTTGATACCTCTGAAAGCGTCTTGGACAGATGGGCAGAGGAACCTTCACCCCACAGCAGACCGTTGAAAAAACTCTCTTTAAATTTTGGTTTCCAGTCAGCAGTAGAGGTAAAAATTGATGGCGCTGTTGGTTTTAAACCATAATTGCTGGTCATCATACCCCAGTTTAACCTAGGAACGTTAGTGGGGTGCCTATTACTTTGAAGATGAACTTGCCCAAATCAAGTACACCAAAATTTTGGCAGATTTAAAACCAGAAAAGCACGGAAGGCCAGAACGGACTGTTGCCTGTAAGAGGTTTTCCTGGGGGTTGTCTTGTTTTGTCCTGCATGACGGTTGATTAAATTGTGTAGATATGGGAAAAAAGCAGAAAAGGCTTTTAAAAAAATTTACGACAAAAATGATTTTACAGACAAAAAAAACAGCACTGGGGAAAAAAAGATCCCACACTAAATACAACCCCGGAAAAAAAAGACGACATGAAATACCTGACCCACCCGGGATGGTTTGGCACATATTTTGATTAGAAATTCATTCCTACAGAATGTGAAAAGTAAAAGCAAAAGCAATAAGGGAAAAAGGGGGGCAATAACAAACCACATTCTTTGCCCCAACACATCCCTTCCTGTGTGGCCAGAACCCCCATTTTTCCTGTACTGTCACACAGGTCACCCCCAGCAGATATTTACCACGAGGGGAAAAACCCAAAAAAAAAATTTTTTTCCCGTGCTGTAGCAAAAACTGAAAATTGAATGGGGAAAATGTGAAACAAACCCTTGGGTTTTCGCTGGATTTTAAAAAGGAAATCGACACAGCAAGGGCCATAAAATAGCATGCTGAGAGGAGTTGTGGCTTGAACGAGCATGACAAAAAAGGTGCGGGTGTTTCCAAAACCTCCCCGCAGCAAAATGCTGGGGAACGATTTCTCCAGATTGACAGAAACTTGGGAAGAGGGTGTTCATGCGTTATACATCTTTTCTCTCGGTCTGGTCCTGTAAAATCAGAAAAAATACTGGAAGAGTTGTCCATCTTTGATTTTTGGCAAACAGTTGGGGGTGGCTTTTCTTTGAAACCGGGAAAAAGAGGAATAGAAATTTTGGGAAAAGCAACAAAAGAGGGATTTCTTTTGTTTAATTTTTTGAATGAGAGTACAGACTATTATAGAAAAATAATGCACAAAAACACACCTCAGACCCAAAAAAGAATCGAAAAATTGGAAGAATACAAATAATTTAGATACATATAAAAAATATGTTTCAGCTAATACTTGAACAATACATATATCATATGTATAATACACCACACAAAACCTCATAATGACAGAAAAAAAGTTGGACAAAAACACAAAAAAAACCCCACCACATTACAACTGTCAGCTGAAAAAAGGGGGTTTTTTCTTTCAGATTGAGTGGTAACAAGGGTTTTATCTAAACTAATCTAAAGGGCAGATATGTAAACCATTGTGTGGTTTAAAACCCTTTAAACACTTTTTCCCTATATCAGCAATTTTTCTACCTCATACTTGATTTTAATTTTCGCGTAAATATTTCAACGAAGGAGATTTTTGGCATCTACTTTTTTTATATTGGAATTTGGCGAGCAGAGTATTTTCGAAATTTTTTTTCAGATTCAAACTTTTCCTTGCACCCAAAAAAAACGAGCTCTATTGAGCAGCAGATAAATGTGTTATATTTTTCATTTATCCTATTTTGGAATTTTTTCCGAATTTGTGAACAGAGGACATTACCCAAAAATATTTTGGGTACTTTTTTTTTTTCAAGTGACAAAGGAACAATTTATTTATTCCCCCTGCAATGCTTTGTAAAAAAAACGTTCTTTTTTTCTTGTATGATTCTTAACTGAAACCACTTGAGTTTCACATTGATTTTGTCGAATTTTTCAAATACTTTTGGCCATACACTATTTTGATTTAGTTTTTTTTTTTCCTTTCCCACAAAGTTGGGGCATTGTGTTTCCCTCACAACTCACAGTACTGTCCCCCCCCCCCCCCCCCCTTTGGGACGGCAATTTTTTGTCATTGAAGTGTCGTTAAAGTGTGGTATTTCTTATCATTTTCTATCTATCTATTATCGTCTGTCTTTTTCTACCTACATAAATAAGGGGGCGGATACTCGTGGGCGGAACACTCGCTTTTCCCCCCCGCCAATTAAGCAGCGTCGGCGTGGTTCCATGGGTGGGGGACCGTTTGCGCGCCTTGGCTTCAGTACGTTCCCCGAGTTCACCCCCGCTGTAAAGGTACCTGCCCTATTTAGGATAAGGGAAGGGAAAGTACGAGGGGGAGGGGGGCGCCGCCCCAATAGCGGCCCAAGAAAGGAGGTCTCTACGCCCCCGTCCCCCACGACCTTATAGGTTAGGGGCTCCTTTATATAATATTAATATTTTAAAAATGATAAATTTTTATGTGGTGTGTGGTTTTGTGTTGTTTTTTTTTTTTGGTTGTGTGTGTGTGTGTTCTCCTTAAAAACCACCCCCGTTTTTTTTCTTTATCCATCCAATCCAATTTTTCCCCAAAGGGGACAGATTTATCTTCCCAACATCCCTCAAATGGTTCAAAAGGGGGTGACAAATTCCCCCAACCTCATTTTATGGCCAAGGGGCGACATTTTTTAAATTTTTAGGGGGGAAAGGTTATTTACTCTAAAGGAATTGGCAGCTTTTATTGTTCCCTTTTTGGGGGGGGAAAGGGGGAAAAAAAACTGTTGTTTTTTGCCCTTTTGTGTTTGGTGGTGAAAATGATTTTTTCGGAAAGGGTAATTTATACGTAACCCTTTTTATTTTTTTTTAAAAAACCCTTTGGGGGGGGGGAAAATGGCCAAAGAAAAAATAAAAGTTTTTTCCCCCCCCTAAGTTTTTTGGTGTAATTTAGTTTTTTTGGGATTAAGTGATAAAAAACTTAAAATTATTAGTTTAACTATCCTTGAAAAAAACGCTTTTTAAAGAAAAAAATAAAACATTGAATAAAAAAAAAAAAAAAAAGCTTTTAAAGTGCCCAAAGGATGGAACAAACTTTTCATTTGAGGGAAAGGCATAAATTGTCCGACTTTGAGGGGATTAAAATAAAAACCTTAAAAAAAGATTATTAGTTTTAAAAAATATCCTTAAAATCACCAATTTGAAGTATTTTTAAAAAAAGGGAAACAATTTTAAATTTGTAAAATACTAAAAGAACTATGAAACCAAAGTGGCCCTAAAAAAATGGGTTCCCAAACTACCAAAAAAAAGATTGAGGGGAAAAGCCCCTAAATTTGTCTTGCTCCAACAAATTTAATTTTACAAAAAACCAAAAAGAGATTCCAATAACCACAAATTCCAGTACCATAATGTCCAATAAAAAAATTACATTGTTTTTAAGGAGATGCAAAAAAAGTACTTTGCTAAACTGGTTAAAAACGGTTTTTTTTTTAATAAATTTTGGTTTTGTAAAATCCCAAAATTAGTGCTGTTGGTGTTGTTGGTTTTAAAAAAGGGGGGTGTTCTACAAACTGGGGGCTGAAAAATATTAACCCCCTTTCCCCTGAAAAAGAGGTTTCTGCTTTTTCCTCACACCCCACAATTCCTTTGGAAGGCCCAAGAGCACCTCTTTTAATTTTTGTTTGGCAGGGGGAGGAATGGACAAAACAAGGGGGGGGGGCTGCGTTTTAGAAGAGTTGGCTGAGTGGAATGTCTTTGCGGAAACTGGTCATTATTCCAGTCCATTTGAATTTTTTTAAAAAAAAACATTGGGTTTTTTTGGGTGGAAAGATAACAAAATGATTAAGTTCTGGTGTGGTGTTAGGCTTGTTGGTGGTTGAGTGAAGGGGAACACATCTCGGCACGTGTTCACGTACAACTTGGAGATTCCTGTGACTTAATTATGTCAAAACCCCCTTTTCCATGGAAAGGAGAGGTACCCATGATCTCCATTGTCGGCACCACAGCACACAAACAGGGAGTGCAGCTCAGAGAGAGGAAGACAAAGACAGACACTCTCTGTATGTGTGCCTGGCAATGCAAGGAAAGAGACAGACACTGTGTGGGTGTGTGTGGTGCGCGTGCGCACGTGTATGTGTGAGAAGTAAGTCTGCGGCTGTAGTGATCCACTGCTGTTTAAACCTTCTGCGCACATGGATACCCCAGCTCTCTGAATTACAACACTTGTCACTGAAGTGTGCTGAACTTGCCTTTCTATAATTATCATAAACTAGTGGCAGAAATGACCAGTGGGTAGAACGTCGTGCTCGTGATCCAGAGTGTGGAATGTTCCCTTTCTAAGGATGACTTTTCTCTCTATGCTACAAGGGGGACTTTTGTGGGACTTCAGAGACAGCTACAACTTTGTGTTAACAAGGTGCAGGAATGGGCAGTGGACAGTGGATTCAAGTTTTCTGCTATGAAGACAAAGTGTATCCATGTCAATAACAAATTCAGAAAACACTAACTTTCCTGACCATGTCATTCACCTGGGAAAATCCGCCATTCTGGTAGTGACTGAGGCCAAATTCTGTGGGATCATTTTAGACCAGAGACTGAATTTCAAAAGTCACATTCAACACATGAGAATGTCCTATCAAAAATCCCTGAATCTTCGGCGGGTGATGGACTGGGGAGGAGACCGAAAGTTTGACAATGGCGCATCTCTACACGGCGCTTGTGTACCCCAGGTTGGAAAATGGCTGCCAGGTTTACGGGATTGGCAGCCTTTGTACCTGAAATCTCTGGGCCCCATTCACCACCAGGTGCTCAGAATCTGTTTGGGAGCATTTCAAACTACACCTGTTTGTTGTCTAAACGTGGAAGCGGGATAACCCTCTTTGAAGGACCACCGTCTGGAATTGACCCTGAACTACTACATGAAGCTGTAGACAGAGTACAACAACCCTGCTTACCCTTGTGTTCTCAACCCCTGGTTTCAAACCAAGTTCGAGAAATCTTCCTCTGCCCCCTCCTCTGGGGTTTTAGATCCTTTCTGATGTTCCAAGAGGCCGGTACCAATTTGGGTGTAACCTGCAGCTTCCCCAAGGTCCCCGAGATGTTTAGTGTTTTTATGTATGGCTCGTGACCCACCGGAATTTCTCTGTCTCTGAGAAAATAAAGTTCTTGAATTTGAATTTGAGATGGCCCTGTAGATGGTGGAAACCCAGGTCGTTTGATTGACCTTGCGGCTCATGAGAAGGATGTCACTAGTCTGAAGGTTTACACGGTCTTTTTCCAAGAACTATGTCAGTCTTATCCATCCTACACACGCGTGTTCACTGACAAATGCAAGTCCCAGGAGGGGTTAGCCTGCACTGCCTGCTGTTCTGCCATCAAGGGATCAACGCTTTCCGAGCACGTGCCTTCGACAGCTTCATGTACACTGCCAAACCCAGCACTCTTGTTTGGTCCCTAAAACTGATTCAGTGATCTGGGAGAAAGGGTTCTTGGTATGTGCGGATTCTCAGATCTGGAGGCTGTTGCTTGTAGGAACATCAATCATCCTAACTGCAGGAGTTCTGCAAAATGTATACTTCCTTGAGATGGGAGGATGTGATATTGTTTTGGTATGGATCCTATGGCATGTGGGCATTCAGGGCAACAAAACAGTCGACCGACTTGCCAGTTGTGTCAGAGAGAAGGACATTTCCAGGTCTACTGTGCCATACACAGATCTGAAACCTAAAAGCGAACAGTATGC
>CM054162.1:32549318-32574318 GCA_028751875.1 Rapana venosa
CAGACTCTACAAGGCACTCGTCACATCCATTGCCTTGTACAGCTGTGAAGCATGGACACTTACTGCCGATCTAGAACGTCGAATTGAAGCCTTTGAGATGAAGTGCCTCAGGCGGATACTGAACATCACCTACAGAGACCGTAAAACCAACGACTACGTCTGGCAGCAGATCGAGGCACTGGCTGGCAAACAAGAACCATTGCTAGATACAGTCAAACGGAGGAAACTGAAATGGTTTGGCCACACAACAAGGCATAACAGCCTGTCAAAGACAGTCCTGCAGGGAATGGTGGAAGGAGCAAGGAGGCAGGGACGACCACGCAAAAGCTGGATATCCAACATCAAGGAGTGGACCGGCCTCACTGTACCAAACCTCCTGAAAGCAGCCCAGGACAGAACCATTTGGCGGTCCACTTGCAGCGTCCGTCCGGGTACCCCAACGGTCGTCCCGACCAAGGGATGAGTGAGTGAGTGATTCTACAGTTACTTGAAACTATTAGCTCTGGTTTACAAGGATTGTCCCTTCTCAGGGCAAGGGCCGGATCAAAAACAAGTATATCAATATTTATCTGTAACACATTGGAATGAAGATTATCAACCAATCAATCAATCAATCTCTCAATCTCTCTCCCTCCCTCTCTCCCTCCCTCTCTCCTCTCCCTCTCTCCCTCCCTCTCTCCCTCCCTCTCTCCTCTCTCTCTCTCACTCTTTCTCTCTCTCTCTCTCTCTCTCTCTCTCTCTCTCTCTCTCTCTCTCTCTCTTCTCTCTCTCTCCCTCCTCTCTCCTCTCTCTCTCTCACTCTGTCTCTCTCTCTCCCTCCATCTCTCCCTCCTCCCTCCTCTCCCTCTCTCCTCCCTCTCTCCCTCCTCTCTCCTCTCTCTCTCTCACTCTCTCTTCTCTCTCTCTCTCTCTCTCTCTCTCTCTCTCTCTCCCTCCTCTCCCTCCCTCTCTCCTCTCTCTCTCTCTCTCTTCTCTCTCTCTCTCTCTCTCTCTCCCCTCTCTCCCTCCTCTCTCCCTCCTCTCTCCTCTCTCTCTCTCCTCTCTCTCTCTCTCTCTCTCTCTCTCTCTCTCTCTCTCTCTCTCTCTCTCTCTCTCTCTCTCTCTCTCCCTCCCTCCCTCTCTCTCCCACCCCCACATTATTTGGTAGAGGGGCAACAGATTCTCTGTGCAGCAAACTGAAAGATGAAGATCTTAGCTGCCTCCTCGTTAAGTCCATTTTCTAATGTTTGAATTCAGTTATCGAGTTGTAGCCCTCCTATTGTTTAAAGTTTTCATTTGTACTAAGGCCTGTTTCATTGGTATCATCGAAATACTGATGTGTCGCATTGTTCTAGCCGAGTACTGAGTTCCCCTCTGAGTTTCATAGCTATTATTGTTTAACTATATCCAGGACATCAGACGATGTAGTGTTTTTAAAAAAAAATATTTGAGGTATTCCAACTCTGAACAATCTCATGCACTTGTAACGGAATGCTGAAAATTAACCACGCCTTGCCTTGCCTTGCCTTGCCTTGCCTTGCCTTGCTTTTCCTTGCCTTGCCTTGCCTTGCCATGTCTCGCCTTGTCTTGCCTTGCCTTGCCTTGCCATGTCTTGTCTTGCCTTGCCTTGCCTTGCCATGTCTTGTCTTGCCTTGCCTTGTCTTGTCTTGTCTTGTCTTGCCTTGCCTTGCCATGTCTTGCCTTGCCATGTCTTGCCTTGCCTTGTCTTGCCATGACTTGCCCTGCTTTGCTTTGCCTTGCCACGCCTTGTCTTGCTTTTCCATGTCTTGCTTTGCCATGTCTTACTTTGCCTTGCCTTGCCTTGCCTTGCCTTGCCTTGCCCAGCCTTGCCTTGCCTTATCTTGCCTTGCCTTGCCTTGCTTTGTCCCGTGTGTGCAAACAATATGCGTGTGTTTGCACATGGGAGCTTGGTTTGCATTCTTATCTGTGGGATTGTGAAGGAATGGAGTCAGCAAGAAATTCCTTCACATAAACAGCGCGGTAAGGATGGAATCCAGGTCTTCAGACTGTATTTATTTATTTATTTATCTATTTATTTATTCTTTTTATTTCGAGGATAATGAAATAAGCGCTCATGTGCTTCTTTCATCCAGCCCCCGTATGTATGCAGTTTTGTCAATGTTGTCATCCGTTCCCACCGGCACACCATTGCCCACTCTTCCGAAAAGCAGAATGGGTTTCAACGTGTGCGCAAGATTTTTTGCCTGCTTTCGCACACAGGTCCTCGGTTTATAGTCTCATCTGAAGGACTTTTGGGGAGAGTAGAGTCGGCACTGATGTTAACTTCAGAGGAAAAATCCTCTTGAACGAGATTCGAACCTGGGTTAGCAGATCACAAATACATCACTCTGACCGCCAGGATATCCTCCCCGCACCCCCTTCCCTCCTCTGTAAATACCACAAGCTTGAATAAACCAAAAGCGTACGCGAACACTCTAGAGCTGGGTTTTTTAGTTGTGTTGAACTAAGCAGAAAAGCTCGATTTACAAGACACTACTTGAGCTGCCAACGTATCTGTGATGTACGGCCATAAGTGTTTTTGGCCATACTCCTCCTTCCATGTTTCTTATTAATTTTGTTCTTTTACTTTTTAGAATACCTGAAGTGGTTTTGTTTTACTGACTTTATTCGTTATTTTAAATTACAAAGCATGTACGCACATAAACATACACCCATTCATGAATGCGTGCATACATACATACATACATACATACATACATACATACATACATACACATAATACATACATACATACATCCATACATACACACATCCTTCCAAACAAAAGAGGATACAGGCAATGGAGATGAGGTGTTTTCACAAACTTCTTGGTATTTCATATAGAGACCACATCACTAATCAGGAAGTAAATGTCAGAATTAAAAACGCCATAGGACCATATGATGAACTCCTGACTTCAGAGAAAAAAAAGCCCCGCAAACTAAAGTGGTTTCGGGCACGTCACACGAACATCTGGACTGGCCAAGACTGTCCTACAGGGAACAGTACAAGGAGGGAGATGAAGAGGCAGACAGAGAAAACGATGGTAAGACAACAGCAGAGAGTGGACTACTGGCCTTGAGTGGAACGATTTGCTTCGGAAAGCAGAGGACCGCGGAGAGTGGAGGAAGTTGGCTGCAAAATCCTCAGTGCTCCCACGGCCCAAGGGACTATGGGATAGATGAGCTGAGAGACATTACTTTTTCTCATAAGCAGAGTGGCCAACGTGTTTTAAAATTCCTCACTGTATTATGCCAAATGACAAATAACATTCCCTATTCACATTCTCTTCAAAAATATAATAAAAAGCTGTTCAGAAAAATCTAGAAAACACAACATAAAAATATCCAGGCAAAAACTGAAAGTTATACTTTTACTCACTGATAAATAGACTCAACGTCAGTTCACACATCACATTGTGAAAACTCAACATTGAGAAAAAAGCCAAAGGGAAAACGTTAGAGGACAATGAAACTGGTTTATGACACTTTTTTCGGAGCTGATGACATTCCTTATACAAAAGGTTTTGCCCATAGTATTTAAGAAATATTAGAGATTCAAAATCCATCCAAACCTGAAGTATGGAGAAAACCCCCATAATTTTGGTCATATTGTTGCTGTATTATTTGACCTTAACCTGGAGTGTGACCTTTGTCACTGATATCCGACATGACGACAGGAATGAGAGTAAACAAAATCTGCCAGCCTCTAGAAGAAACTTCTGCGTAAAGTTCCATGCAGTTGGCATTCTGTCAGCCACTGGATGAAACTGCTGTCTAAAGATCCATGCAGTTGGCATTCTGTCAGCCACTGGATGAAACTGCTGTCTAAAGATCCATGAGGTGGGCAATAGAAAACAGCTTAGCCCACATAGAAACTCACAGCAACATGGTGTCAAACAGTGGCAAATCTATCAAAATGTCGACGCAGATCAAATCTGTCTTGAGATTTCAAAGCTTTAAGAGATACGTTTTTGGAGATGGTTGTCATAGGGGGAATTGTTGGGAAATGGTCATCCTGCTGGCTTTGGGGCATTGCTTTTCAGGGTTGGCAATTCTAACTTTGTTCAAAGTGGTTACCTCCCTTTTGGAAAGAGCAGGAGTGCAACCCTGTGTTACTAAAATAGGACACACCAGCGATTTGTGTGAGGATCTGTGGTCTTGGGCGGTAGTTCCGCCTTCTCCTTCACTTTCACCTGACTTGCAGAATAGAAACAGCCTTGACATATTGAATGTTACATTCTCCACTGTTTTGCATAGAAACAGCCTTACCAAAAGGAATGTTACAATCTCCACTATTTTGGCTGATTTCCAGAGCTTTGGATATGTTGTTTCACATCAGGAATCTGCAGTCTCCTTCCATGGATCTCAGTTAGTGTAGTGCAGACCTGTACACCCATGAAAATCTTTGACACAGCAGTAGGCTCAGAAACACATAAACTGTTGCATGCTATGATTGAAATGTATTATAGAGGCCATTGCAAAATCTAAGGACCTCTCTCTCTCTCTCTCTCTCTCTCTCTCTCTCTCTCTCTCTCTCGTCACAGTATACACCTTACTACTACCTATAAATGTTTAACTTTGAATTGCAGTGCATACCTTGCCACAGACAAATCTGTATTTTGAATTGGGCACTCTTACTACTGCTGGTAAATCATTGTGTAGAGGCACCGTATACACCCTGCTATCCTTCAATTACAATATATACCTTAGTACTAATAAATCTTTACGTTAGAAGTACAGTATACACCTCACTACTTGTAAACCTTTACTCTTGTCAGTCGAGGCCTATCAAAGTACATTAGATCTACTGCAGATTAATCTCAAAAACAGAAAAAAAGGAAGGAAGTTCAATCCCCATTTCCTTAGTAGGACAAGATTGTGAGTAAGGTAGTAGATGTTTAATAATGACCCAATGATGATGACACCGTTTATGGATGACGTCAAGTTTCAGACTAACAGCTTTTGTTGAAAGAGACGTGATTAGGCCTATATTGTTGTATTGAAGATTGGTAGGATAGCTTCTGTTGCAGCCCTGAGTTATTGAGGACAATCACAGAAGCATTTTACCCCGAACATGCCTGCGCCCTCCAAGTTAGATGTTCAGGGTGAAGTTGGCATAACTGGAGAAAGTTTCACCATCAAGGGAAAGAGCTACTCCTTTGCCTCAAGACAGACAACGAGGAGAAGTCGGACCAGTGTCCTGTGTGCTTAGGGTGTGTTGGTGATGAAGTAAGTTAAGGGTATGAAGCTAAGGCTTGCTATCTGAAGAAAGTGAGGATAAGAATAACAATGAGACTGTCATCCAAAGTTTAAGAACTTGATGTAGATCTGCTGTATTGGTGGTACTCACGAAGCCTACAAGTCCTCCAAGTCTCACCACAGAGAGCAAGAAGTGAGTGAGTCAGTAGAACCTTACATAGCCATTTTGAGAAAGATGAATGCTCATTTTGTGCTCAGTGAGATAGGATGAGCTATGACAAGGTGGTCAAAGGTATCAAAGATGGCAAGTGCAAGAAAAAGAGAAAGTTGTATTCAAGTACAAATTAATGTGCATGCATGCAAAGCACAAAAGGAATCAAAATTGCAAGTGAAGGCCATAGGCACTGAGGGTACTGTTAAAAGATGCACAATGCAGAGATGACGAGCAAGCAATGATTCACACAGAAACTCTGTGAAAAGCAAAATCTTTCCACCACCACACCAGAATCAGAAAGATGTTTATGTTGTGAATCAAATTTTTACACTGTGGGTCACACTATTCATCGTATCACTGATAAATCTTTATTCCTGGGTGACACTATTGATCGTATCACTGATAAATCTTTACTCCCTGGGAAACACTACTCAACGTATCACTGATAAATCTTTACTCCCTGGGAGACACCATTCAAGGTATCACCGATAAACATTACTCTGATAGCTACAGTATACACCCTGCAACTGGTACATCTGCACTCTGCCAGCCACAGTATGTGCCCTGCAGCTGACCAGTCTTTACTCTTTGAGTCACAGTGTACATTCTACTACAAGTGCAACGTTAATATGTGAGTCAAATCCAACTATAAGTAAATCGTTACTCTTTTCAGTCACAATATACATCTTGCAGGGCTGGTGATCACTGCCATGGTGTAGATACACCACATCAGGCTCCACTGAAGAACGAGGACAGGGTCTGCAAGCCACTGGGTGAAGCTGCTACCCAAACCTCCATGCATTTGTCAGTAGCAACAGCCTCACCCAGCAGCTGACTGTACACAGGAAAATGAGCTTAGCAGGAAGCCTCTGAAGTCACTGACATTGGCCTTTGGGACGTATGATTGAGGTCAGTTCACACCCATAGAATTGTGTCAGCCAGTGTGAAGCCTGTATGATTGTATCTGTCAGTATGACACCTGTAAAACTGTATTTGTCAAGTGAAACCTGTATAAATGTATCTGACAGTGTGACACATGTATAATTGTATCTGTCAGTGTGACACCTGTATGGTTGTATCTGATAGTGTGACACCTATATAATGCTTGTATCTGTGAGTGTGATACCTATTTGTTAGTGTGATACCTACAATTATAATGCCTTTATCTGTCAGTGTGACACATGTATGATTGTTTCTGTCAGTGTGATACCTGCTTGATTGTATTTGTTAGTATGTGCCTACAATTATAATGCTTTTATCTATGAGTGTGACACCTGTATGATTGTATCTGTCAGTGTGACACCTATATAATGCTTGTATCTGTCAGTGTGACACCTATAAAATATATCTGCCATTGTGACACCTAAATACTGGTATCTATCAGTGTGACAGATGTATGATTGTATATATCAGTTTGACACCTGTATAATATCTGTCAGCATGACACCTGTATGATTGTATCTGTCAGTGTGACACCTGTATGATTGTATCTGTCAGTGTGACACCTGTATGATTGTATGTCAGTGTGACACCTGTATGATTGTATATCAGTGTGAAACATTTGCCATCGTATCTGTCAATGTCACACCATGACCATTATATCTGAATAATAGTGTCTTTTTTTCTTTTCTTTTTACTTTTCTTTTCTTTTCAGGATAATAGAATAAAAGCAGTCATGTGCTTTTTATGTCATCCCGTGTGTACGCAGTTATGTAAATTTTGTCATCTGTTCCCACTGACACACAGTGGCCTACTCTTCTGAAAACCAGAACAGGTTTAAACGTGTGCGCAAGGTGTTCTGCGTGCGTTCACACATGGGACCTCAGTTTATGGTTTCATCTGAAGGACTTTTTGGCTGTGTGTATGAGACCTGCATAATCGTTTATGTCAGTGTGAAACATGTAGACCCGTTGGATTTTTGGCCATTGTGATACCTGTAGAATTGTATCAGTGAGAATGAAATGGGTATAGAGATAATAATAATATAATAATAATAATAATAATAATAATCAGAAGAAGAAGAAGAAGAAGAAGAAGCAGAAGAAGATTAATTCTTTTCTTTCTTACTTTCTTTTTTTTTAGCTGGAAAAGTCGTAATCAAACTGAGCACTTTGAAGCTCCCATAATGGAGAAGGAGATAAGAAAGGTATGAGTTGTTAAAGATCTTTGGTATTAACTCCTTTCGCTTCCAAAAAACCATCTGATTGGGGTGAGAGAACAGTTATTTTTAGCTCCTAGGAAACTGCATATCTGATCTTAGGCTGAACTAATGTTCAGTATTATTTACAGTAGCTGAGGATAATGTTCTTTGTTACAGCTACTTGTTGATAGTTATCCAGAGGCAAAACTCTCACTCCCTTATAATATGTTTCCAAACATGAAGCGTGGAAGGGTACACCCAAGGCAGTGCCAAAAAAATTACAATCTAGGCTTCTTAGATCATTTGATATATAGGTTGGGGTGTTATTAAGACTTCCTGACCGTGTCTCAGTTGAGAGCCTAATATCAATGGTAGATGTTTTAAGAGTGCTATATCTTAAGCCACATGCTGTTTGCTTTCTATCTTTATGGAAGTTACAGTCTTCCTGGCTTTATCTAACAAATATTCAATATGGTAATTCTATGTCAATTGTGAAGTAATATAATTACCCCAAAAATTACCATTGGTTTATGATCAAAACATCTATTGTGTATTTTGAAAGTAGGCAACACCAGAAGGTCAGTCTCATTATTAAAGAGACAATATTGATGGTAGTTTTTTTTCTGGAGACAACATCAATCCATGTTCTATCATACAAGTACCAAGCATATCAAGCTCAGGCTGTCACGTTTTCCTAATGTAGCTTAAGAGTCTCTTGGGGATTACCTTCTTCATTGTTGTCTTCATTAGCATGCAACAATCTGCATACTGAGCAAGGGCACTGGTAGTTGATAATGACCTCGAAATGACATACGTAGAATGTTAACAAAGGGCAATGGCTGTCTTGTGGTATGCCCATTGTTGTAAATCTTGGTATGGAGTATGTTTCCAACATTTGCCTGAATTGATGTTTTTATTGCTAAGAAAATTCTTGAAATACATAAGGTGAGCTAAACCAGTAGGGTTAAGTCTATAGAATAACCTAGAATGGCAGATATAAGCTCTATTCACATACAAAAATGTTGCAATATTTTTTCCCTCAAGTAAATTGATGCTTGATATGCAGTTAGTTATACTGGATCTGCCTTTTTGAAAGCCGGCTTGTTCAGCAGGAAGGAGTTTGTTTCTATTACAAAAATGCACTAATCTGTTTAATATAATTATTCCCGCAAGTATCCCCCTTTGTGAGGTGAGTGCAATGGGCCTGTAGCTGGTTTTGTCTTCTTTGAGTTTTTTCTGTTTTTAAGTCAGAACTATAATGTAACACATTGTTTTCATGCTAGCGAGTAAATCTTTCTACCAATATTGTTGAAATAATCAATGCAGCAAACACATCTAGTTTTTTGGCAAATGTTTCATTATTTCATTGTTACAGCATCTATTCCCATAGATGTTTTATTATCAACAGATTAAGTGGCATCTTTTACTCTTGGAGCATTATGATATGTTAGTTACCAGATATGGGATCTTCGAATAATTATTATCTTTATGCATTTTCATATTTATCTGAAGAAGGCAGTTTGTGCTTGAGAGAGATCTGCATCACTCTTTGTGTTTGCAAATGTATGAACTGAAGCTTCCCTTTCATCTAGATTAGAAAGAAAATCTTTCTCTTTAAATTTGATCACATAATTGATAATCTTACACCCTGCTTCCTATCATTAAACTTTGGTCTATATTTTTTGTCTATATTTTTAACTACTTACCTCTTTATTACTAAAACTATACCAGAAATCTTTCTCAGTGTGTGCTGTTACTTTGTCAGTCACTTTATTAGCCCTCTTCAGCAGCAAATTATTTTCTATGGACATGCCTCAAGAAGGATTTAAGCATTATTTTCTTTTTCTCTTCTGCTTTCTAGCACGTTTCATTCCACTGGACATTACCTGTGTGTTATTTAGATTCCAGAGAAGAAAATTTGGGGATGGAATTATCAGCAGTGGTCAGAAGACCGTCTGTAAAACTTGAATAAAATACATTGTTGCCAGTATATTTTAGAGTGGCAGTGTCTTGCATTAATAAGAGGGACTGAAACTTACCCCAATCAGCCTTGATATAGTTATATTTTGAAACAAAGCTCTTGGTTTCCTCACTTTGTGACAAATTGTACATGATTACTTCCAAGTGTGTCACTGCGTTTCCCATGTACAGTAAGGAACCAGAATGGAAGAAATAAGGTACACGCCAGCAGCACTAGGTTTTTTCAGTATAAATATGGGGGATCCTTGTGGCACTGCCATCATTAATATCATTAATAAATGTCTCCACAAATCTGCACCCTCTTATCTCTGTAACTGTCTTCACCTGTACACTCCTTCCCGTTCCCATCCTTCAGCTGCAGATATGTTGTGCTTTTGAACACCCAGATTTAAACAAACCACTGTTGGTCATCACTCTTTGTCTATTTTCTGCTCCATCCACATGGAACGATCTCCCTTTCCCACTTTGCCAAAAGCCTTTATTTGATACTTTCAAATCTAGCCTCAAAACGCACTTATTTTCTACTTGAGATCTTTCCCTGCTATCTGTTCCTCCTTTTCAATAGCTACCTTCACCTCCACCACCCCACCTAAGCATATCGTGTGTATAAATTTGATGTTTGCTAATCCTGATATTTGTGGACGGTTGCATGCCTGTAAATGATTTGAATGCAAGCACTTTGATTTTATTACTTTACAAGATTCAGCGCTATATAAATCCCATACTTTATTATTAGTATTATTATTATTAAGCAGATAGAGAGAAGAATCCTCGAAGTTTTCAACAAATTGCCTACTGGTGATGGTTACACATCTTTTTTTCCCCAAAAGGCGATGAGTGTTAACATCACCAGTGACAAGCCACTTATCCCTGACATTTGTAAAGAATGAACCCATTGTGTGGGTGTTTTTTTTTCCTTAAGGGGACTTTGGTCAAGTACACAGATACATCACAGATCACGTAATCCTTGCTGATTTTCACTTGGGCTTCCCTGGAATATAATATCAGAATGTTATTTAGCACTGGTGAAATAGACATTTTAACTTTCATGAAAGTTAATAGCAGTTTTAATTTGTGCACTGTGATCTACGTTTTCGGTCACAATTAGATGGAAAAAAATTGTGTCCTGTCACATTTAGGGACTGATGTAAACTTGTACTTGATAGCTGTTGGAGACAATGATATATTGTTGTAGATAAGGTAGGTTTGCATATATAGATCTGCAATTCCAACAACTCTGCTTCTATGATTTTTAGCATGCTTTATATCAATGAAATTAATTGCTTAGAATCTGTCTAGCATAGAATTGTAGAAGCTGTTTTATTAAGGGAAACTGCTTCCTCACATTTGTTATTCCACTAGACATTCCCAGAGTACTTCCAGTCTTGTGTAATCTTGTGTTTGGGGATTGGAATTTCTGCTACTTGTAAAATGGCAATGCAAAAATTTTCATCATGATGAATAAATGTTTTCATCCTTAAGATAACAACTTGTATTGAATAATATTGACTGCTATAGTTCCAAATCATCTCAGTTATACACACATTTTGGGATTATATCGTCAGCCATGGCTTCTTTTTTTAACTGAATAACTATAGGGAAATGGTCAGTTCCTAATGTATAATCATCAGTGTGCTAGACTGCGTTAGCTCCCAATTCAGGCAACATTAAAGATATGCCAATGAATGATGGTTTATGGGCTGCAATATCGAGTAATCTTGTTATGCTACCATCATTTAGGAGAATCAACTTAAAGCGAATAATATTTTCTACTAACCTGTGACAAGTTACATTGCACCAATTAGGTTCCCAAGTTGGGGTTTGCATATTGAATTCTCCAAGCACTGTCCATTTTTAGTCTTGTCAGATCAATATGTTTAATCCAGCCAGTGTTCTCTGCGTTTGGACCCTTTAATAATGCAGATATACTATATTAAAACCAGTTTGCTTGTTTACTTTAACAGTGACAGTTGCAGCAAAAATATTCTTCTATAGAGATTGTAATAGGCGGTAAAGACAGAGGAGAGTAACTGACATCTGCTCTAATGTGTACTGCCGTTTGAACTCTTTTGGTTGTACAGCTACAGGAATACCATGGTTGGTCATAAAATTGTGTAAGTTTGGAAAGTTTGCTAGCATCTGTGTATAGAGACTGTCTGTAATGCAAGAACTAAGTAACCATAATGAGAGAGATGGGCTTCAAGATGAAGCCAATTTCAGAGCAGAGATCTACAATTCCATTGGAAAAAGACAGTCTGTGCGTGTCTGCCAGTGTACAGCCTGTATAACCGTGTACAGTGTACAGCCTGTATAACCGTGTACAGTGTACAGCCTGTATAACCGTGTACAGTGTACAGCCTGTATAACCGTGTACAGTGTACAGCCTGTATAACCGTGTACAGTGTACAGCCTGTATAACCGTGTACAGTGTACAGCCTGTATAACCGTGTACAGTGTACAGCCTGTATAACCGTGTACAGTGTACAGCCTGTATAACCGTGTACAGTGTACAGCCTGTATAACCGTGTACAGTGTACAGCCTGTATAACCGTGTACAGTGTACAGCCTGTATAACCGTGCGTGTGAGTGTTAAACTTTCATAGTTGTATCAGTCAGTGTCATGCAGATGAACAGCCACAATTTGCTTAAATGTCTATGGCGTGAAGATTTTTCAAACCCTCAGAAATTCACACACACACACACACACACACACACACACACACACACACACACACACACACACACACACACACGGCTTTTACTATATCTTCACATTCCAAAAAATATGGATTAAGGTCTGAGCACTGATTTGCTGGAGGATACTATCCATCCATTTAGAACAAATCCAGATGAATTCATAACGGCTGCATTAGATCCAATGGCCTCTGCTATTTGAGACCTACAATAACCACGATAATAGATTTGGGATCAATTTCCATTCAGTCCCCCCATCAAATGTATAGGGAGTTGGAGGTGCCGCGCACGCGCTTGTGTGTGTGTGTGTGTGTGTGTGTGTGGTTGTGTGTGTGTGCATGCGTTGTGTGTGTGTGTGTGTGTGTGTGTGTGTGTGGTGTGTGTGTGAAAATACAAATGTTTTGCAGGTTTTTCTTGAAACTTCACTCATCTTTTACTAAGGTAGATTGTGTCTTGTTTAGAGAATTTGTATACTTAAAGATAGTCTTGAGTCTGTAGTAGTACTAGCTTATCATTTTGCAATGAACATTTGTTTTTCAGGTCCTGTTGGTGTTGGTATTATCTTTGGGTGTATTGCTGTTAGGTTTATTCTCCTGTTGATTTCGTTTATAATTCTCCCTAGCCAAGAAGGGGTGAAAGGACATCAATCTTGCATCTTAAATCTTGTGTTGCCATCTTGAGTCTGTTTCTGTTCTACTGCAAGAGGCTGGTAGATAGTGTATGTTTGTTGGTGACAGATATTTGAATATTTGATATTTGTGTGCACAAAATACTTAGCTTTGGCTGAATTTGGACAGAGAGACAGACAGACAGACAGACAGAGACAGAGAGAGACAGAGAGAGAGATGCAGATAGAGAAAGATACTGTTAACCGAGAGTTTGTAAAAATTTCCACACTTGATAATAAGCTGCAAAAACAGTGAAAACGTATTGGTAATGGAGACAATCTCTGCTTTGTTGCTTGTTTTCTGGAGATGGTCAAGTGTGTCTGCATTGATGAAGCACTGAATCGAAGTGTGCCAATCAAGTGAGTGGTAAGTGATAACTCGTGGGTGGAGTTGTATCTCTTTGGCCCGTTTTGGCTATCATATCTCTAACAAAAACCTCAGAGACAGTTTCAACTAGGGTTAATTCCGATCGCAAAGGTGACATTCTCACTACTTTTCTTGTTTTGTCATCTAAGTTATACCTGTTAATGATACCACACAAAGAAATTTTGACATTAAAATTTAAGTGAAATCTACAGACGAAGTGTATAAAGACTTAGTTCCTTTCCTGCCTGTGTTGACTGACCATCTCATGGAATGTCAAATGGATCACAATGGAGTGGTGTCCAAGTGTGTCACTGGTCTATTTCTAGTGTGTAGACTGAGAGTGAAGTCATTTGGACAGTGGACTGTTTCCAGGATGCTTGTGTCTTCCTCCCCTTGTTGCCTCTGAAGCTGTCTCATGCACAGATGGAGCAGAGGAATGCTGAGCACCACAGCGGATCCAGCTGACAAACTCCCTTCTGAATTTGGTTCCAGTCAGGCAGTAGAGAACAAAATTGATGGCACTGTTGGTGTACCATAAATGCTGTGCAATTGCATATATGAGATTTACCACAGGGATTGTTATTGGATGCCGTCCAATGACTTTGAAAATGTAGCTTGACCAAATCAAGTACACACAGTTAGGAAGAGTCAAAACCAGAAAAGCACAGGATATTGCCAGAACCAGGACCGTTGTCCTGTAAGAGGTTTTTCTGCGGCTGTCAACGCTTAGTCCACTGCTTATATTTGAGTCACCATGTACAGATATGGAAGAAGATGAAGACACTGCTTTGAACAAAGTGACAGACAATGTGATGTCACAGACAAACAGACAGACACTGGGATCGACAAGGCCACACACAAATAGATCCACGATAAAGATCACCCACAAAAACAATATCTGTACACAACCTGTATGGTCTGACACCCTCTTTTCCTTAGATTATCCATTCCAAGCAGAAGATGAAAGTAAAAACAAAAGCAGCGGAAAAGAGCCAACCATAGCTAACCAATTACTTCTCACAGTGCACATCACACCTCATCCTGTTGCCACAGAACCGCCATTGTTTCTTCTGTACTGTCACACAGGACACCATCCAGGCAGACATTGTACCACTGACATAGAGGCCCAAAATGAAAATTGCAAATGAATGTCATGGCAAAGCCCAAAGTTTCAAGGTTCAAAAGCGTACTGTAGTACCATCTATTTGGGGCTTCATTACACAGAAAGGTGAAATCCGAAACACAGCACGGGCCATAAGAAGGACAATGCAGAGATGAGTTTATGGTCCTTAATTCGATCGCAGACAAAGAAGGTTGGCAATGTTTTCCAAAGAAATCCCAAACAGCACGATGCAGGAGAACAGATTTTCCAGATGATCACGGATGCTTTGTATTCAGGGTTTTCATACATGCAAAACCTCTGCTTTCCATCTGTTGTGTTATCATTTAGATTCAGTATGACATTTGCTGAATTGTCATCTTTGATTTATGTCGTGGTGGCTGGTGCTGATCCTTGTCCTTAGAAATCTGGAAGAAAAAATTAGAAAAACAACACAAAAGTCAAAGCATGCCTCCCTCCTCCTCTCCACCCCCCCCTCTCTCTCTCTCAGCCTCACGGTCTCTCTCGTCCTCTCGTCCTCCTCCTCTCTCTCGTCACTCGCTCTCTCTTTCGCTTGTGACTTCCCCTTTGCTTGGATAGTCCAGCAGGAGCGTTTCTCAACAGCAGGAATTAACAATATCAAATTGCTTGTAACTAACAGTTTCAGAGTACCAGGTTCTCTTGAAATGATGTTGATCGCTTTGTTTGGGGGTTAATTAACTTGCCTTCTTTCAAAAATGAAGGCAAAGGCAACAATACCTGGTTGTGCTAAGATTGACAGGAGACATATGAAGGTTACCAGTCAGCCCCCTTTGTCATCCAAGATTACAGCGCATGTACAAAACGCACAACCTGGGTGTCCAGCTGGAGAGAGATAGGAGGAGGGCAGAAGCAATACAGACATAATCTATTAAAAAAAGGCGAGTGAAAGAGCACCCTCTCCATCAGGTATGGTCATGCCAACCCCCTTGGTAGTGCTGTACTGCTGATTCCACAAAGAAGAAGTTGGTGGAACATTTGTGTGTAGCGACCATTGTACTCTCCCATAACCCAATCTCAGACATCATGAAATAGACCCTGATCAGTGTACACAGACACACAGAGGGTCACAACTTTCTGAGAGAATGAAGGGAGGGTGATTGTAACTTGTGCTGATAAAAAATTATGAAACAGCTCCGACTGTGTGTGGACACTGATAAAGATCCTCCACAGATAAGTAGTGCGAATATAAAATTTGTTTTTAAAAGAGTGTTTAAAGAAGGACTTTCTCGTGATCCAGGACGAACTGGAAATGCCAAGATCTGACCTGACGCTTATACCAATGGCAGTGACAATAGAGGCCGTTTAGCGTGGACGGAAACCAATCGATAGAGGTCTCAGACTTTTGGATTCGCAAGCAGTCACACTCTTACTCGGCCCAACTACCCATACCCCTACAAGACATCAATAAGAACGACTGCAACTCACCAATGGAAAGATACACAACCGAGATTGACTACATCTTTGGCCCCAAACGATTTAAGTCCGAGCATCACAAAGCCCCGAGACAAGAACGTTCCCTGCGCTGATATAGGCAGTGACCACTTACATGGTACATCTCGACCTGCAGATCAAGTGCGTGAAGACCAAGAACCATAAAGATAAATCCCGTTTGCGTTCAACCTGGAAAAGCTGAAGGACCCCCGCGAACGACGCTGAAATATTTTAAAGCTGAATAGGGGGCAATTGCAGCAATGAATTTCCTCCCAGATGACATCAACAACCTCACTGAGACCAGTCAGCAAGACCATTCAGAGACAGCCTGGAGATCCATGGCAAGAAAGTGAAAAAAGAACAACCGTGGTTACCAACGCTATCCTTGGACCTGTGTGCTCAACGTAGGGAGCTCACGTCCAGCGAAGACAAAAAACCCAGACACGGCCAAGAGTATAGAAACAGTCACAGGTCAATCAAGCAGAAGAAGACCGAGGTCCATGGGGAACTGGCTTCAGAACAATGCCTCCAAGGTTGAGAAGGCAATGGCGAAAGGAGACACGCACGTGAGGCGTTACCAGACCATCAAGGTACTAACCAAGTCCCAGCAGCCAAGACCTCCGATATGGAAGACCAAGAGGGTCCAGACCCTTACAGAAGCTCACTATCATGAAGAGATGACAGATTATGCAGCAACCTGTACAACTCACAAGCTGAAGGCTATCCGAACAAACTTCACGAGCAAGAGCCCAAGACCATCAATCCCGCAAGCACACAGGTGCTGAGGAAGAGGTAGGAAGACGCCGTAAGATCCTTGAAGAGGCAGCAAGTCACCAGGGATTGACAACAACCAGGCTGAGCTCATCAAGAACGGGAGTCACAGAGATGATCAAAGGCATTAACAATCCTCTGCCAACAGCATCTGGACAGCAAAGAGTGGCCTGAAACAGTGGCTACCCCGCATCATAAGGTCCACTTCCAAAGAAGGAGACCTGAAGAAGTGCCAAAATTACAGACAATCAGTCTGATAAGCCCTCCACGGCAAAGTTATGCTACGCATTGCCTTGAACCAGACTAAACCACAAGCATAAGAAATCCTATCAGAAGAACAGGCCGGATTCCAGACCAGGTCGGAATCACGTCGCGCAATCTTCAACAGCAGAAGCACATAGAGAAGCAACATCCAACACCACTACAGCTCTACAAAACAACTTCATTGACTTCACGAAGGGCCTGTCGACGAGTGTGGCAAGAAGCTCTGTGGCAAGTCATGAGAGTCTATAACTTCGACGAAGACCTGATTCAAAGTCATCCAGGCGCTGTAATGCACAGCTCCCCCCGTGCAGTTTCACATGGGTGAGAAATCGGGAGTTCTTCCGACTCAGAATGGAGTTTCGTCAAGGCTGCCCGCTGATCCCCCCTTCGTTTCAACGTGTCCTGGAGAACATCATGCAGGAGGCCCTCCTTGAACTTCAAAACCACAATCACAATAAAGAAGGCCAGTCTGCAATCTTCGATCGCAGACGATTTTGATCTCATGGGCCGCTAGTGAAGAAGACGCCAGATCTCACCACCACCAACTGGAAACATCAGCCAAGTGCCCAACGGTAAAAGGAGCTCAAGCCCGGATAAAGAGCAAGATCCTAGTGAACAGTACTGACACCAACCACTCCCCACCAGCATCAAGATGAGTGGCGAGACCCTAGAGGAGAGAAACTTTTCAAGTACCTTGGAACAGTCATCACCAAAGAAGGTACGAGCACACAAGAGGTGAAGGATCAGACTTGCTGTGCACTCTCCTCATGACTAGCTGGCGAAAGTGTGACAGACAACCTTAACACAAACCCCCCCACACTAAGTCAGACTCTCCAAGGCACTCCGTCACATCCATTGCTTGTACAGCCTGTGAAGCAAATGGACACTTAAACTAAATACTGCGATCTAGATACGTCGAATTGAAGCCTTTTGAGATGATTGGCCTCAGGCGGATCCTGAACATCACTACAGAGACCGGCCACACCAATGACTAACTCTGGCAGCAGATCGAGGCACTGCGCGGCTGGCAAACACGAACCATTGCTAGATACCGTCAAACCAGGACACTTGAAATGGACTTTGGCCACACACAAAGGCAGAACAGCCTGTCAAAGACAGTCCTGCAGGAATGTGGAAGGACAGGAGGCAGGGACGACCACGCATAAAGCGGGATATCCAACATCAAGGAGTGGACCAGCACATGTACCAAAACCTCCTGACAGCAGCCCAAGGACAGAACCATTTGGCGGTTCCACTTGCAGCGATACGTCCGTGTGGGTACCTCCAACGGATCCGTCCCGACCAAGGGATACCAGAACAGAACAGACAAGTGTGACACTGCCTGTGCATACCTGATCACAACAGAAAAATGTGTGCAAAATGAAAATGTTCAAGAAGAAATATGGCAGCCGCTAAGAACGTCATCAAAAAACGGCCAGGCTTGTCCATCCTTCCAATGGAATGCAAGAGATGACTTCTGATCTGCGTAGAACTGTATGAGAAGTCGCCCAATCTCTATGGAGCACCCATAACTGCTGTTAGTGTGAGAAGTTTCACCTCGCAGTCAATATATTGTGAACACGTACTTATTTGCAATTATTTTTGCTAATCAAATTAATGCAATGATGTGAGAATCCATGTCATAGGATATTCCTAGTAATGTAATTTGGGATGTTTAGCTTTCATGTTTATCTGACACAAGAGCCCCCCCCCCACCCCTTTTTTGTATGGGTGGCTTAACTCTATATTTACCTCACAATCAGGATGTCATTTTTCATTCTCTCTCATCTCTCTCTCAATCTCTCTCTCTCTCTGCTCACTCAATCACTCACCTCTTCTCTCTCTCGGCGTCACTATCTCGCTCTTCGTCCTCTCTCCTCTCTCCATAACCATATAGAGATAGATTAACGCTAGATATGGATATATATATATATAATCTACCATATATATATAATATATATATATCTAGCCACCACCGGATGGTACCTCAATTCTCTGGCCATACACGCTGTAATAATGACTACATGTACTTCCATCAGTTTGTCCCACAGTATGGGATCTACAGGGAATGTGGTGACAAGACTGGTCTCAAACCTCCAGTTTTTATGCGAAAAAAAGGGTCGGTATGCCTCATGCTTGCCATTTGTAGTAAAGGCTTCAGCCCCCTCGAACTGCAAAAATCAGCCAGTCCACAGTTTGAGATTGCTAGGCCAGGAGCATATTTCTGCGTTTTTCTGCTTTATGTATGTGCAGAACCTTTGCCATCCTTTAGTTGTCCCAGTATTGGGTGTTGCTGATATTGTAGATTGTAGGAATGGTGCGTGAGACACATACATGTCCAGGAGAAATTGCTTCCAACACATCTGGGAAAGGTGATACTGCTGCAACCAAACTACAGACTTGCGTAAGAAACGCCCATTCAACCATTCTGGCTATCTACACCATACATGGTGAGAAAATTTAGACATTAATAAACATTTCATGGGCACCAACAACACTTCCATTCAGCGCTGTTCAATGTGCATTCTCTGACAGTATGAAAATATGTGATTATCTTCCACATTATCGCTCAGATGGGCAAATGGTGACCATTACAATATGTTTAGGTAACAGTAATGAAAGAAAAATTAATAAAAGATAGCGATTGCTGATTCACGTCACATGGGGCAAATCTTAGTCGAGAAGACTAGAGTTGTGCTCTAATGTATTATTTTGATATAAAAAATCGTTTGTGCTCGGCCATTCAAGAAAAGAATGACAGTCCCTGTGCAGAGGGCACAGATGAAGCTCTGACCCAGCGTCTGTCTTCTTGGCTGCAGCAATTTTCTCAGTTCTCTTTGCCTTGTTGCTGCTAATACAGTGTCTCTTGAAACTTGGAACGACCTGTCGCTTTCGGGCACTGTCTGCTCCAGTCTAAAGTCCTGAGTGCTGTTCTTACCAGTTGTTCTGGTCAATGTTCGGAGGCTGTTTAGTCCCTCTTGTTGCACACGGCTTTGACACACAGTATGTGTCTGCCTTGGATGTTTTCCACTGAACAATTCTACCTAAGGAGTCTGTAGGGATCCGTCTGGTCGTCCAGGGCATACTACATGGCAAGCCTTGCATGCATCCCTGTTCAGCACGAGTACATGATGGATGCATTCCGCTTTGCCAGGACAGGTTTTGTTTGGGAACCTTGTCTTACCAGTGATGCCCGGATGGTGCCGAACAAGCATGTAAAAGCATTGAGTTTTGCTCTTGCAGACATGCAAAGTCCAGACTCGCTGCATAGCAAGATGGTGCTCACAATGCTGTCTGTAGATCTGGAGCTTTGCGTGCTCAGGTCCAGCTGGATCCAGGATGCAACCCCTGTTTTCACTCATCTTCCGTATAGCTGGAAGGCAGCTGGTATTGAGCCGTTAACGATGACAGGTGCCTTTCATGTCTCATTGAAGGATCTCATAATACTGAGAAGTCCGGGTGGAGGTGGGGTCACTAATCTTTGGCGAAGGACCTGAAAAGGCCATCCTACTGAGATTAGATACAAAAGCCATTGTGAGGTCAAAAGGCAACAAAGAGTGACTGGCTTTGCTCCCTACATTTGGTGCCTGAAGTTGTTTTGAGGGAGATGATCATCGCCTTTTAGTGGCTCTGTTGCAAGGAAACGCACTGCAATACTGTGTAGACTTGCTTGCATAAAACCTGGATTTCCTTTAGTACTGACCGGGCAAAGTTTTTTCCCAGTGATAGCTCCACCCATGCTACAGATTATAAAATCTTGCAGTTCGACTGATAATACCCCTCTTTGAAAATGAGGTGATCAGAACTCTTTGGCCAATATATATATAAAAATATATATATATATATAAGATATATATATATATATAGATATATATATAATAGATAATGTAAAGCATTAAATTATATTCGCCCAGCTTTAGTAGAGTTTTAAGACTGTGAATGATTGATCTGTGAATGTACTTCGACCACTGGGATCTTTACACCACAAATTTGAGCCTAACTTTTCACAGGCTACTCTTTACCACTATTGTCCCTGACATCCCTACTATAGAGATGTGAACATTATTCAAATAATCAAATATTTGCTTCTTTCAACTCACTGATGAAAGCACTTGTCCAGAAATTGGGGTTGTATGAGACCGTAATGCGTTTATTGAGTTATTTTTTTTCAAAATGACGCATAAGCAAAATACTGTGGCCTGTTTAATATTTCAAAAGCAGGTAAAGAGGAACATTTTTCAAGTCTGCCTGGAGTACTTGGTGTATTGTACACTCGACTTTTCACTGCATCTGAAATGACCGAAATACTTTATATTTTACTATGTACTTCTAAATGAGTAAAGAAAGGCGAGTCCCCATAACCTTTAAGGTCGTGGGGAGCGCGGCGTCAAGACCTCACTTCGCTAGGCCACCATATTGAGGACGGCGCCAGCTCTCTCGCCTCGCTGCTTTATCTTTCCCTGAACCCTCTACAGAGGGCAAGTACCCATATACAGCTGGGGGAACTGGGGGAACTGACTGAAGCCAAGCGCGCAACGGTCACCCATCCAACTGTAACCACGCTCGACGCTGCTTAACGTGGCGGTACTTCTACAAAACTGAATATTTTAGAAAAGGGTACTCTATGCTTTAGCATTAGTTTACTACTCCCTGTTCCTCCAGCCTGCTTTGAAAGTCATTTAACATGAGGGGACTTTTAAAATTGATTAATGACGCATGGTAAGGGTGTTAAAAGCAAAGGAGACTACTCGCAAGGCGAATGAGTGAAGAACATAAGTTTTAACTCACAGCCTGTGATAAAGTCAATAGGATAAAGTGGATGAAACACAAATCAACCTAGCTGAATGTTGTGTCCCCTTTGAGATATTGAATACGTATCAACAGCCTGTCAGTATATTGTAAGTGCCCCTCCTGGGAAGATGTAAGTGTTTTGACATGACTTGACTGGACTTGACCTGGTCAGATCACAGTCCAAAAATACCTGTGGGCGCAACAGACTGCATTGACCGCAGATGAGGTGCGTGTACTGTAACAACATTTTCATGGCTCAAGAATCAAATCACTTGGAGTACAGATCTCAAGCAGTGACCAAGCTCAGCAAGCACAAGGCTTGTCCTGCCTCAGGCACTGACAGCCACAGTCTCAACTAAACCTCTGGCACTCAAAGAAAACCATATCTCTGCTGTAACTGCATAGTTGTTCCCCCAGTGTAGAGCCAGTGCTCACCACAATACAACACGGGTCATTCTCATATCCCTCAATTATTCATAGTGCTTTAAAGTACGGAACAGCCCATGTGTGTGACTTGTGGATGTACGGAAACACCAGCATCTGCTTCTGGAGTGTCGAGAGTCCGGATATTAGGCTCAAGCATTACTGCCAGACTTGCCCTAACGATCCTGTATTGTGCTATTCAACCGGACACCAGTTTTTAACTTCCTAGACGGAGAGAGAATCGGGCTTTTCTGATATGAGTGAAAGTGTTATAGCTGGTCCCCTAAGAGCAAGGTTGTTTTTAAGGACCTGGTTTGGGTTTTTATCTCTTTAGGGTGTGTTGATGTTTTTTTTTTTCCCCACAACGCGGACCCGTCCGGTTACTCTTTGGTTGAGCAGGGTGGTGATATCAGGGAATGACAGTAGAGTGGCTTTTTTTTAAACATGTTTTATTTTGTCTATATTGTACATTTTAATCTGAGATCTCAATTTTTAACGAGGTGACAGCCCTTACATGGACCCTGTGGCGCGGTAGCTAAACAACAAAGGATTGGATTGGACCACCCCCACCATCACTACAACCACCATCCTCCTCACTACTTCCATCCCTTGACCGCCTCAGTTCAGTTATCCCAGGCACAGACCAGTCACAGAGAGGGAGTAAGGAGACTGGTCTGACCACAACTCTACCGCAGTTTATATGTCTCTGGAATGAATGAGAGAAAATAGTTCACTTCTATTTGAAATACACGAACACATGTGTGTGTGAGACCACCCACACACACACACAAGTGAAGAGCACCATACAGACACACACGCGCGCGCGCACGCACGCCAACACAACGAAACAAACGCACAAACATCAAATAAATCCAAGCACACAACACACAAGCAATCACCCCACACACGCACGCACGCCTGCACGTACAGATGTTCACACGCACGCACGCCCACATACACACACAACACACGCGCGCGGGATTGCTCTTTCCAAATCCTCGAATGCATACATAGAATAAATAATTACCACACACGACATAAGCACACACAAACACACGGGCGTATTTATAAAATCCAATCTTACTTGTATTGTGCGATTGCTTATTCCATTATCCTTGAAATGAAAGATAAATAAATAAATAAAACACACACACACACAATACACACAGGCGCATTTAAAACAATCATTCTTTACTTTATTTTCAGAAATTATGCCAGGACTTACTTCATTAGCCTTCCGGTTGTTTTCTTTCAAGCCTGGATGTTATTGACTATAGCTGAGTTGATGCATGTGTTTTTCTCTCTCTCTCCATCTCTTCTCTCATCTCTCCTCTCTTCGAATCTCTCTCTCTCTCTCTCACTCATCATCATCTCCGCTCTCTCATCTCTCTCTCATCTCTCTCATGAAAAAAAAATTGAAAAGTTTGCATAATATTACCCTGTTCGTTCTTTCTTTTCTTCCAATTCCTTCTTCTTCTTCTTTCTTCTTTCTTTCCTTTCCTTGTCTCTCTTTCTCTCGTTAGTCTTTTCTTTCTTTTCTTATTCTTTTTCTTTCTCTTTCTTTCTTTCCGTCTCTCTGTTACACCTTAGTAGTATCTCATATTGTTATTTCAAGAACAACTGTAATAAATATCTAATATGGAACATACACACACAGAAGCAACCACACACACACACACACACACACACACACACACACACACACACACACAAACACACACACACACAACACGCGCAACGCTCGCACGCAACAGGCGAGCACGCAAATAACACGTGTACCGCACAGATGAGAAGAGAGAGAAGAGAGAGAGAGAGACGAGAGAGAGAAGAGAGAGAGAGAGAGAGAGAGATGAATATAAATAAATATAGTTAAAAAAAAACAAACACAATACATGAATTTATATAGCGCTAATACTTGCAACAAAACAAATTCAAAAGCGCTTCATTCATCCTAACTCATTCACATCAGTCAGTTACCGTCAAAGCGATTTTTTTTTTAAACAAGTTCAAATCTATATATCGTAAATAGACAGCTATATATATCACTCATTAATATAATAATTAAATAATATATAAATAATATATAATAATATATATATATATATAAGTATATTATAGGATCTATATATATATAAATATAGAATATATATTAAACGTATGTATGTTTTTGTCCTCGTGTTCGACGATGACCTCCCCAAAACAGCAGAGAGGCAGCTGCTGTTTCGGAAATTGGGCAGAAATTTTGATTATAGTGAGATGCCTTGCCCACAGCACATCCCCAACCTCTCCGGCCAAGTGGGCATAAGGACAGACAGCACGTGAGATGTTCTCTCATAGGCAACTAGCCCCCCAGGGCTGCAAGCACATAAGGACTGTGCAAAGTCAAGCCATCCTAGTCAAGAGAATCATGGTCGATCACTAAAGAGACTAAGCAACACACCAAGCACGCACCGAGCACACGCGCTTACAGATCTAATTATAACTAAACTTTCTATCAGATATTATAATCATACATACCTACATACAGAAGAGAGAGAGAGAGAGAGAGAGAGAGAGAGAGAGAAGAGAGAGAAGAGAGAGAGAGAGAGAGAGAAGAGAACGCCTTTGACCCAATTTTTGTCATGGCCCAAATGGCCTCTGACAAGGGGGGTTTACACGACTTTCTTTTGTAAATACAAATAAATACAAGAAAATCACATGAGGCATTTAAACGTAACGACAACCAAAAAACCAAAAATGAGCTCTTAATGAGCTCCACCGGCCCGCCCTGCCTCTTCCTCAAGACCCAGTACTCGTGGCAATCTCCTTCTGCCACGTCAGCAGAGGAAGATGGCCTCAGGAGGACACGCGCCCAGACTGCCAGAGGCACTGAACGTCATGGTCAAACCGCTGCTCTTCTTCACCCTCCTCTACACC
>CM054162.1:32576818-32579318 GCA_028751875.1 Rapana venosa
CACACACAACCACACAGAGGTTATATATGTATATATGATTTCATTATCGTTGTTGATCTAGTCAGGTATGTCGCTAAATGTTAATTGTTAAAAATCGAGCATAGATTTTTCTGGTGTTGTTTGTTGCTTTTCTTTTTTTAACTCTCTCTCACTCTCATCCTCTACTTCTTTCATCATCTCTCTCTCTCTCATCTCTCTCTCTCTCTCTCTCTCAGGTACGCTGTCTTTATTGGAGACTTAACTCCCTTCTCCTCTCTTACTTTTTTCTATTTAAAATAGCAGCTTTTGTAGAGATGCAAAATAAAGTTAAAGGCACACACACACACACACACACACACACACTCTCTCTCTCTCTCTCTCTCTCTCTCTCTCTTCTCTCTCTCTCTCTCTCGGACGAGAGGGGGACGGGGTAGCCTAGTGGTTAGAACATTGCGCTCGCAATCTGACGACCCGGGTTCGATTCCCGTTCAAGGGGGGATATTTCCCCCTGGAATTAATGTCAGTGCAGACTCCACTCTCCCCAAAAGTCCTTCGGATGAGACTATAAACCGAGGCCCCATGTGCGAACGCATGCAGAACATCTTGCGCACGCGTTAAATCCTGTTCCGCTTTTCGTAAGAGTAGGCCATTGTGTGCCGGTGGGAACAGATGACAGAATTTACAAAGCCGCATACACACGGGAACTGGATGTAAAAAAGCACATAAGTGCTTATTCAATTATCCTCGATATGAATAATAATAATAAAAAAATAAAAATAATAACAATCTCTCTCTCTCTCTCTGGTTTACTTTGTTTTTGTTTTCTACTAGCCAGAGGACGTGATTTAAAAAAAAAAAGCAATTGCTGCTTATTCTATTACCCTTTTTGATTACAAAAACACTGTGTGTGTATGTGCCAGTCTCAGTTATGCATACTTTAGAAATAAGTTTACACACCCATCACTAATAACATGCCTCTAGCAACAAAAGCGAAGCAGTCTCAACGTGATCTTACACACACATCCTTAAACATATTGCTTTGGAGGCCAAAATGCAATTTATTCCAGATGAGATGTCTTTCAGGGCATATCTAGGTGTTAAAAAGTGGACAAAGCTGGATTCAACAAGAAGGGAACAAGACTGGTGCAAAATAAATAGCTTGCATGCTCCACATATTATGGGCTCATAACTTATCCTGACCATGTTTATCAAAACAATGTAGTATGTGTTTAAGAGAGGGAGAGAGAGAGAGAAAGAAATGACGTAATTTTCTAGATTATTTTGGTATCACCTTCATGGAAGTGAAAGTGTTCATGGAAAAAACGAGAACTACCACCAAAAGTAAGAGTGCTTTGCTGAATTCGCTGGTGTGTTCATTTTTAGTAACACACAGCGTTGCGCTCTTGCTCCTTCCACAAGGGAGACAATGAGATCCCCTAACGTACAGTTGAACAAAGCAAGGATTGCCAAACCTGAAAGACAATGCCCGGTAGCTAGCAGGACGACCATCTTCCAATAATGTCCCAAGGACTCCAAAAACCTGTCTTTACAAGTTTTGTGATGTGATGACATTAACATAATCTGCTTCAACAATTAGGGAAATCTGTCACTGTGTTGTGCGCCATGTTGCTGTGAACTTCTATGTGGGTGGAGCTGTTGCCTAATGTCCACTGCATGGATCTTTAGGTAGCAGTTTCATCCAGTGGCTGACAGAATTCCCACTGCATGGATCTTTAGGTAGCAGTTTTATCCAGTGGCTGACAGAATTCCCACTGCATGGATCTTTAGGTAGCAGTTTTATCCAGTGCTGGCAAATCTTGTCCTCCTTCCACAGTGTCCTCTCTCTGTTCTCACACCCTTTAATGCCGTCAGCGCCTGGGGTTTATCACAGTTCTTGATTAAACCATTGACGCTGGGGGCAACAGCAAAGTGAGAGGCTGTATGACCAGTGGCTTTCCCATTGATGGAATTCCACTTTACAGCTTAGTCTTTAGTGATCGACTATGATTCTCTGACTAGGAGGCTTGACTTGCACAGTCCTTATGTGCTGCAGCCCTGGGGGTTAGTTGGCCTTTGGAGAATATCTCCAACGCTGACTGTCCTTATGCCAACTTGGTCGAGAGAGTGGGGATGTACTGTGGGAAAGGCATCTCCACTATAATCAAATTTCTGCCCAATTTCCGAAACAGCAGCTGCCTCCTCTGCTGTTTTGGAGGTCATCGTCGAACACGACGGTCTAACATACATACATCAGCGAGAAAGACCACACTTCAGCATTAGCTTCTGGGTAAATTGGCTTAGATATTTATTCATTCACAAACAAAACATTGGCTTATATATTCATTCATTCACAAGCAAAACATTTATAACTATTACAGAAAAATGCAAAATATACCAACAAGCTGTATAGTCCTTCAGATGAGACTATAGACCGAGGCCCCGTGTTCGAACGCATGCAGAACATCTTGCGCACACGTTAAATCCTGTTCCGCTTTTCGGAAGAGTAGGCCATTGTGTGCCG
>CM054162.1:32584318-32601818 GCA_028751875.1 Rapana venosa
AGTCACAGTATACACTGTGCTACTGGTAATGGTAAATGTTTACTCTTAAGTCACAGTCTACACTGTACTACTGGTAAATGTTTGCTCTGTCGTCACAGTATACACTGTACTACTGGTAAATGTTTGCTCTGTTGTCACAGTATACACTGTACTACTGGTAAATGTTTGCTCTGTCGTCACAGTATACACTGTACTACTTGTAAATGTTTGCTCTGTTGTCACAGTATACAATGTACTACTGGTAAATGTTTGCTCTGTAGTCAGAGTATACACTGTACTCCTGGTAAATGTTTGCTCTGTAGTCACAGTATACACTGTACTACTTGTAAATGTTTGCTCTGTCGTCACAGTTGATGAATGAACTATCCTGGTTTTGCTAAGCAGTGATTTTTTTCTTTTTTGTGCCCAGTATGTATGTACTTCTTCATAGGAAGACTGGTCTAGAGGCATGTAAGATTTTTATCTGCATGAATTATACTCGTTGTTTATAAACTGTAAACCTTTTCTGCTACAAGAAAAGATTGAAGAACCTTTCGCGAGTATTTCAAGGAAGAAAGGCTAAGCAGGGCGTTAAACCATTATTGCCCTAAAAAGTGAGGGAAGCCTTCACCAGTAATGCATAGAAGAACGGGCTAACTGCGTGGTGTATTCTTTTTGCATGTGAATGTCACTTTGCTTGGAACAATTGATGCATTTCACAAAAAATATTGTAAAGAAATAGTTTCTTGTTTTCTCAACAACTACTATTTCGTATTGTTCCGTGTATGGAAGAAAAGTCTGTTGTAATGATGTTATGTTTTTGCCTGCAATTCACTAGAATCTGGAAGATCATTTCTCAACCAAAAGAGTCTTTATAACAGTGTAGCGTTTTTGAATGAGATTTGCTAGCATCCGGGATCACTTTTCTCAAGCAAGACCTGATTATCTCTCAGTGGTCTTTTCTTCCTCAAAGTTTCACATGCAGACTGCGAGAAACTTTCAGGCAAAAACAGGCCACCAGTTGTAAACATGCTTTTATGCCCTTTCTTCTGCATGTCTTACAACATCTATACAATTACAATTACTATGATAAAGATTGCATCAATATCCATTCTTTTTCCAAAATCTGAATACTTTCATTCAGTCCTCGATTTGTTCTGACCCATCAAACTTTTCAAGTGAGTGTATCTCAAACTTTCCAAAATGGCGGCTCTGTCGACCATTCTAAGGCATCCAAATATTCTACTACTTCTTTTTCATTGTAATCGAGCAGGCAACCACCTGTTTTGGTTGACTTTGTGGTTGAGTGCCTACTGTTGTGGGTTTTGTTTTCTACTACTGGTATTTATGACAGTGTGTTCAGCTGTAAACAGTTCATTTGACCACACAACTGTCACACTTGAGCACACTGGTCAGATATTCTGACTTCTGAACTGGACATTAGTTAGTAATTTTAAAACTCTTGCTTTAGTATTCACAGTCTGATTTTCATATTTTTCACTCTTCATGTTTTCGTAATTTTACCCCTTTCGCGTTAGTTGTTGTTACTGTTTGATGTCTGTTGTAAAATCATGGCCCATCGCAGGTAACCTAAGAGCAGGCTTCCTGAATATCAACCATGTTCTCAACAAATTAGATGAGTTAAGTTCCAATTTAGATGACTCTGGAAAATCAATCTATATATTGATGCCTTAGAGCAACAACGGTTTATCTGAAAAAAATAGCAATTTTCAATGTTTTCATATTTGGTAGAATTTACTGTAATCTTTCAGATGACAAAATTATACAACAAAAGTTTTATTAATTTCAATGATATTTGAAGAAAACCTGTGTTGCACAAAATTACCCTAGCAAATTTCACAGGGTACACTGGACTACCGCACAGCATCCTGCTTTTCCTCTAAATGCTTTAATGCCAACTTAATGCCAATTATCTGGGACAGGGGCCTGCAACAGCTGTGGAAACCCTTCTTGCCTAGGAGTGGATACTCTTGGACTGGTGGGCAGGGTTCATGTAACACTGGCGGGCCTGGAGGTTGTGTGGTGGTTCCTGCTGAAAACTGGTGGCTGGAATGTGATCTTATCTGGGAAAGAGGGTCAAGCTTTGTGCCATGCCTGCTGTATTTTCTCTGCAAGCAAGGTGGTCTACCTTCACTGCCAGTGTTTTTGCTATCCTGGCCTTTACATGAAATTCTAGCCTAGCCTAGCATCGCTCTGAGAGGACCAGACTTAGTGGACATCAAAGTTTCACATGCAGACTGCGATAAAATTCCGGGCAAAAACAGGCCATCATTGTTAATATGCATTTCTGCACTTTCTTCTACATGTATTACAACATAACGATGTTAGGATAAAGATCGCATCAATACCCATTCTCTTTCCAAAAACTGAATACTTCCATTCAATCCTCGATTTGTTTTGACCTTTCAAACTTTTCAAATGAGTGTATCTGAAAACTTTTGAAGATGGCGGCTCAGTCGATAGACCGTTGTTGCTCTAAGGCATCGATATTTCAAGAACTGGAAGGTCAACCCTCTTAAGTTGACCTTGCAGATATTGTAAAAATCTCCAAACTTAATTCACCAGATAAAGATGCCAAGATTTGAGCCCAGGTTCAGAACTCCATGAACTCCCAGGACATAATTTCAAACACCCTATCCAGTCGGCTTCAATAAAGTAGATATTTATTTCCAGTGGAAACAAACTGTGTGCTGTTGTTTGTCTTGTTATGTGGAAATGGTCAAGTGTGTCGCCCTGATGTTGCACTGAATCGAGGTGCACCAAACAAAGGAGTGGAGAGGGGTGCTCAATAGGTGAAGTAAGTCTCTTTTGGTCATCATCCCCTCTGACAGATACTTCACATAGAGTTTCAACTCTTGCGTTAGGGTTAATTCATATCACAAGTGTGGCATTCTCACATGTCTTTACCATCATAACTATACCTGTTGATGAGATCATACAAAGAAGTGTTGACTTCACACTGAAAGAAAACCTATAGACTAAGGTTAAAAAGGTTTAGTTTCTTTTCTGGCTGTGTTGACTGACCATCTCATGGAATGTCAAATGGATCAAAATGGAGTGATGCCCAAGTCTGTCATTGGTCAGCTTCTAGTGTGTAGACTGAGAGTGAAGTCATTTGGACAGTGGACTGTCTCCAGGATGTTTGTGTCGTCCTCCCATTGATGCCTCTGAAGCTGTCTCCTGGACAGATGGAGCAGAGAAACTCTTCACACCACAGGAGATCCAGTTGACAAACTCTTTTCTGAATTTGGCTCCAGTCAGGCAGTAGAGGTAAAAAATTGATGGCACTGTTGATAAACCATAATTGCCTTGTCACTGTATACACAAGATTTACCATGGGAATTGTTGTTGGATGTCGCCCTATCATTTTGAAAATGAAGCTTGACCAAATCAAGTACACACAGTTTGGCAGAGTCAAAACCAGAAAAGCACAGGATATTGCTAGAACCATGACTGTTGTCCTGTAAGAGGTTTTCCTGCGGTTGTCGATGTTATGTCCAGCACTGACGTGTTGATTAACTTGTGTAGATATGGACGAAGATGCAGAAAAGGCTTTGAAAAGAGTGACAGACAAGATGATGTCGCAGACAAACAGACAGACACTGGGCATAAGAGATCCCTCACACAAATAAACCCAGGAAAAGATGACCACATAGAAATACCTGTACACACCTGGTGTGGTTTGACACAATTTTTGTTCAGAGATATTCATTCCAAGCAGAATGTGAAAAGTAAGAGCAAAAGCAATGAAGAAAAGAGCTGCAATAATAATCCACGTTCTTCTCACAGTGCACATCACCCTCATCCTGTGTGGCCACAGAACCGCCATTGTTCTCTGTACTGTCACACAGGTCACCAGCCAGGCAGACATAGTACCACTGACATATACTCCCCAAAATAACAGCTTGCAAAGTGCTGTATGAAAAAGCGTAATACCCACACCAAAAGTGCGACTCAGCCATTGATCCATGACTTCAGTAATTAAAAATGTCAAATCAGATACAACAAGGGCTATCAGAATAGCATGCTGAGAGGAGTTGCGGTCCTTGATACGATGCATTATGAAAACAGTGGAGATGTTTCCAAAAACTCCCAACAGCAAAGTGCATGGAGAACAGATTCTCCAGATGAGCACAGCTACTTGGAATAGAGGGTGTTCACTTGATGTCGATTCATCTGTTCCATCTGTAGTCTGGTCCTGTAGTTCAGCATCAGCACTGGACGAGTTGTCCATCTTTGATTTCTGTCAAACAGTTGGTGATGGTCTTTCTTCTTTGAAACCTGGGAGAAAAGAGAAATAGAAGGTAGGAAAAGCATCAAAGTATGGTATTTCTGTATGGGTATCTATCTATCTATCTATCTATCTATCTATCTATCTATCTATCTATCTATCTATCTATCTATCTATCTATCTATCTATCTATCTATCTATCTATCTATCTATCTGTCTATCTATCTGTCTATCTATCTGTCTATCTGTCTTCTATCTATCTGTCTATCTATCTATCTGTCTATCTATCTATCTATCTATCTATCTATCTATCTGTCTATCTGTCTGTCTGTCTGTCTATCTATCTATCTATCTATCTATCTATCTATCTATGTCTCTCTTCATCCTTCCATCCATTACAGTATGGATGTGACATGAAAGTAATGAAAGGACTTCCTCACACCTCTAGATTTTATGAGCAAGAGGTGTGCAATCTATATTAATTTGCATTTGTGCAAAATAATCAATCCCCCCCTCTCCCCATGCACAAAAATGGATTTGCTTAGAGTCATGAGATTGCTAGATCATGAGCAGATTAAAGTACTCCTCATCCTCATGTATGTATGGGTAGACCTGTCACATTGTTTAGTTGCACCAGATCTGGTGTCACAAACTGTTTGTAAGGAATGATGCTTGAGACATCATGTACATCTCCTTTATAAAACTACAGTTCCACTCTCTGAGAAAGTGAGCAGGAGCAACAAAATAGCACATAATGTGTACGCAACAAACTCGCTGCAATCAATGCCACAAATATGTGAAAATCTTAGAGAGAGGCTGAGGATTATCCCTGCAATGTCAGAGTAAGGTCACACAGTATGGCCCCACTTGGGGCTGTAATGTCCCAAGCCTATCGGATCACTGCCAGCCCATCCTACCAGTCCATTCAAGGTGCTGCCAGTGCTCTTCAAGATGGCCAAAGGGGACAACTTAGGGTGACAGGGAGACAACCTGGTACTGGAGGGAGACCAGCTGGCACAGTAGGTGATATCAGCAGTCCCTCACCTGTACTGTACCTGAGGCAGACCAGTCAGAATACAGCTGGTACAGTAGGTGATATCAGCAGTCCCTCACCTGTACTGTACCTGAGGCAGACCAGTCAGAATACAGCTGGCACAGTAGGTGATATCAGCAGTCCCTCACCTGTACTGTACCTGAAGGAGACCAGTCAGAATACAGCTGGCACAGTAGGTGATATCAGCAGTCCTCACTTTACTGTACCTGAGCTGCAGCAGAACACTCATATGTATCATCTCTGCTGACCTGAGGATGCACAGGGCAGGTTGCATGTCCTGGTTTGCTGCTCAATGGCAGTCACTGCATCGCATCCATGGCTGCACCCTTGGCTGTTATGCACAGGGCAGGTGATGTCAGGTTTGCTCTATGGTTAGTGCAGCATGCCAATGGTGCTCACTGCCTACTTTCACCAGGGTATATTCATCTGGACACCACCTCCTGCTTGGCCGCACAGATAAGGAGGTAATAAATGTGCAGGTAAATCTGATATTCCAATAAAGTTTTAGTTAGACTTTTCGATGTTTTATTTGACAAGGAAGGGTATATTTCCTGAAATCTGGGCATGATCAGTTGTTCTGCTATTATATACAGATGTGATGTTAATAACCCAAACAATAATCATGGAATATAGTTATGCAACATAACAAGTAAACTTCAAAGTGCCGTAATTGATAGAAGACTTCAGGAATGGGTGGATGAAAACAATAATTATAACTGGGGAATGTCAAGCGGAATCTAAGAGAAAATATTCAACTGTAGATTGCATTTATACAATAATCAGTTCAGTTTTAACATCAAACTTTACGTAGCTTTTATTGATTTTGAAAAAGCGTTTGATTCAATAATATAACAGAAGTATACTTCAGAATGTTTTGTATAAGAACAGAGTGTGGGGAAAATTGGATCATAGTATCATAAACATGTATCCTTCTGTTAAAGCTAGAGTGAGGTCTTATTATTTTTTTAACTCAAGTGTATAAATTTTGGATTAAGCAGAGGGACGTTTGTAGCCCTATCTTATTTCCTTTGTTTATTAATGATCAACAGCAGAGGCTATTAGGCTTGAAAAGGTTAAGCCAGAGTGTACATTTTGTAAATAATGGTTCAGGAATGTTTATTTCACTTCTAGCTGATGATGTTGCATTGCTGTCTGAAACAGTAGTTGGCTTGCAGAAGTAATTATATAGCTCAGAAAGAGCTGTTACTTGTCTTGGTTTAAAAACAATTAAAATTTTTTTTTTTATACCACTTTAAGTCACGAGATTTCTCTGCGTGAAATTCGGGCTGCTCTCCCCGGGGAGAGCGCGTCGCCACAAGAGCAGCGCCACCCTTTTTTTCTTTTCTTTTGTTTTTCTTTTGGTCTGCAACTGTATTTGTTTCCCTATCAGAGTGGCTTTTTTCTAAGAATTTTGCCAGGGACAACTCTCTTGTTGCCGTGGGTTTTTTACGTGCGCTGAAAATTTTGTGTAACACACGGGACCTCGGTTTATCGTCTCATCCGAAAGACTAGCGCCCAGACCACCACTCATGGTCTAATGGATGGGGAAAATTTCGGGCCCAAACGGGGTACGAACCACGCACATACCCGACCCGGACTTTTCGCATTCTAGACAGGCGCGTTACCTCTAGACCACCGATCCACCGATATGAGTGAAAGTCAGATAATAGTTTTTACAAAATGTAGTTATCTTTTGATGATAGAGAACATTGCACGTATAATGGCAGAGGTATGCCTGTAGTAGGCCTACATATTTATAAATATCTGGGAATTCATTTTTAAACTCGTTTTCTTACCTTTGTCTGCTAAAAAGCCTTGCAAGCAGAGCAAAATATGCATTACTGTGCATTTTGAGGAAGTTGGCTTGATTAAGGCATGATCTTTCAACACTGCTTTTAAATATTTTTGAAATTCTATGGATGATACAGTATGGTGCAGAGCAGTGAGGTTTACACCAAGCTGCTCTACTCACTAAAAGAGTTCACCTGTACATTCTAAAAATGCAAACACCCAATGATCTAGTTGATAGAGAGACAAACAGATATCCTATACACTTGCGGTCTTTGGTAACTTGTATTCGTTATTTTGGTAACAATAATTCAGATTGAACCACCCAGATTGCCACATAATTCTTACTTGAATATAAACAAAGAAACTTGTATTGAATAAAGTATAAAAGGCAAAAAAATACCTTCGGATGAGACTATAAACCTGAGCGCTTTGATCTGAGCGCTTTGATTTGTTGCTTTACAAGATTCAGCGCTATATAAATTCCATACATTATTATTATTATTATTATTATTATTAAACCGAGGCCCCGTGTGCGAACGCATGCAGAACATCTTGCGCACACGTTAAATCCTGTTCCACTGTTCGAAAGAGTAGGCCATTGTGTGCCGGTGGGAACATATGACAAAAATTAAATAAATAAAAAAATCATCTGAGCGCTTTGATTTGTTGCTTTACAAGATTTAGCGCTATATGAAATCTATACATTATTATTATTATTATTATTATTATTATTATTATTATTATTATTATTATTATTATTATTATTATCATTATCATCATTATAATTATTGCATATAACAGTAGAACATGGCAACAATCTTGAAGACAGTCAATACCATTACACACACACAAAAAATGAATAGTCACAACCTTCATCAACAAGCGACATTCATAAAAAAGTTAACAAGCACTTCTTATCATTCCCTGCCAACCTAAGTATCACACTTCACCAGCCAGAAAATCATGACCAGTACAAGGGCCTGCCTTCCTTAAGCTCGTTTGATATTTTTAAAACTTAAACAAAGTCTATCACTTCATGTCTCAGTATGAAGATGGGAAACTCTTAATGCGGCTGAGGAATAAAAAAAAGTCATAAATATAAATCTTTCTTTAGTCAGACTTGCTCTTCCATGTATCGTTGTATCTCTCACTTATAATTATAACTAAAGTATTATTCTTTTACGTGGAACAACTCAGACAGCAAGTCCAGAGGCCCTGATGAATGTGGTGATAATTATGTTGAAGGCCCCCCAGTGGTCTGAAGAGTTTGCCCCTCAGTGAGAGGTCAGCGTGCCTACATGTAGGTCTGGAGGAAGGGTTCCACTGTCATGTCAGTCAGCTGCTGGGTGAGGCTGTTGCTACTGACCACTGCATGGAGGTTTAGGTAGCAGCTTCACCCTGTGGCTTGCAGACCCTGTCCTCGTTCTGATGTGGCGTATCTACACCATTGCAGGGGTCACTAGCCCTGCAGAAAGTGACTGACAGAGTGATGATTTACCAATAGTTGGATTTGACTCACAGATTAAAGTTTTACAGGTAGTGGAACCTATATTCTGATAGCTGACATAGTGTAAATAGTTTTTGCTTGTGAAGTTACAATGTATCAGTGACAGCGTGTTTGCTATAAGAGTTACCATCAGTAGGATATATCCTGTGACCCACAGAGTGCAGATATATCAGATGTGTAATGTAACTCACATAAAATATATTTAATTCACAATCAAATGTAATATCACGGGGTAACTGGACTTCTCAAGATCAACATGATCAGCAGACTTTACTTAGGAAAATCATTGTGCATGATGTCCACGTTTGGTTAAAAAAAAAGAAAGCCACAAGAGTTTCATGTTTTGCATAATGGAGCCACTTCACCAACAGATACTCTGGGTAAATCACATAGACACGCCATTCAACTGATGTAAATACCCTAACACACATACACATAAACACGCCATTCATCTGATGTAAATACCCTAACACACATACACATAGACACGCCATTCAACTGATGTAAATACCCTAACACACATACACATAGACACACCGTCCATCTGATGTAAATACCCCTCACACACATACACACGCCATTCAACTGATATAAATACCCCCTCCCTTCCCACACGCATACACATAGACACACCATTCATCTGATGTAAATACCCCCCCCCCCCCACACACACACACACATACACAAAGACACACCATTCATCTGAGGTAAATACCCCTCCCCCCCACACACACACGCATACACATAGACACGCCATTCATCTGAGGTAAATACCCCCCTCCACACACACACACACACACACACACACACACACACACACACACACACACACACACACACACACACACACACGCATACACATAGACACGCCATTCATCTGAGGTAAATACCCCCCCCCACACACACACACACACGCATACACATACACACGCCATGATGTAAATACCACACACACACGCATACACATAGACACGTCATCAATCTGATGTAAATACCACACACACACGCATACATAGACACGTCATCAATCTGATGTAAATACCTCCCCACCACACACACACACATACACATTGACATACCATTAATCTGATGTAAATACCCCACACACGCATGCACATCAACACATCATTAATCTGATGTAAATCACACACAAACACATACATACAGACTTGCCATTAATCCCAATCAGCTTACATACTCACAATATGTATAAGCAGAAAACTCCCAGCAACACAACACCAGATCAGAATGCTTTGTCACAAAATCCCCTTCCCCAGTAAAATGGTGCAATATCTGATTCACTAAGCAGCGATTTTCTGATGACTGGAGTAGAAACAAGTTTTGTCTTCTTAAAGCACTACCAATTAATTAGAGGAAAAAGTATCTATCGACACAGCCGTCATTTTGAATACTTTCGCGATACTTGAAAAGTTCGAAAGCGTCAGAACAATTCAAGGATCGAATGGAAGTATTCGATTTTTGGAGAGAGGATAGTAGACTGATGTTATCTTTATCACAGTGATGTAATGCCTGTAAAGGACAGTGAATATATATACATTTACATTTGATGACCTGTCACTGTATAAACTGTCCATGCAATCAACATGACTGTGAAACTTTGAGGAGGACAAGACCAGTGAGAGATGATCCGCTTTTGCCTGAGAAAAGGTGAATAAGGTAGTAGTGCTCTGAAGCACACCAGACTCAACAAGTCCATCCGATCTTTTTTTCTGCCACTAGGATGTCAAGCTGCCTTGTGTGCAGCATTCGGAGAGTCTCGTTTGATACTTGTGGGTACAGCAATGTGTGCTGCGCCGTTATCTCTCTTTTTTAACCTGGTTTGAGATTGTCTCGTGGATCCCGGGTTACACCTGAAAAAAGGTAATCCAAATGCTGCAAATCTTCATGGGTGAACTGGAAGATAATGTCTTAGAGCTAGAGCTGGGCGTTTGTCAGAGGCATGGAGTTGGTCGACTGGATTCCCCTTGAGGCGTCTCCTTTAAGTTGTTTTGAAAGAAACAATTAAGTTTTTGTACTTAGGAAAACAGCTTTTTCTTCAGGTGATTGTTGGAGTTGTGAAAGCTTATGTTCAATTCTTGTCAGATTTTAGTCACAGTCTGGTGTTGCGCTGGTAAGGCTGAAGTGATAAAGTGTTGTGGTTGTTCCTTTAGAAATTCGTTGTTGAAGTTCTTGAGTTAGGTATGTGTTTGTTAAAAACCCGAATGTTACATCTTCTAGCTACATCGGATAAAATAATTATGATAATTCAGAAATGAAATGGGATAATGACTTTAGTTGTCAATGTCTGTGAAAGAAAATCAACTGACAGCGGAGAAGAGGATAACTCTATCTTGTGTAAATGAATGTTAAGTATTGTAAAAATGATAATGTGTTAGACGAGAGAAAAAGTATTGTGTTTAAAATATTAATAATAATAAATGGAAAGTCTTCGGTTTGAAATAGGTATGTCTTGAGGCTGGATTTAAAAGTATCGTAAGTAGGTTTTTCACGAAGGGAGAGAGGGAGGCCATTCCAGATTGATGGACCAGAAACAGAGAAAGAGCGACGGCCAACGGTGGATTGGTTAAATCTAGGAATTCGTAGAGACGGGAAGAAATACTAATATGGTAGAAATAAGAGATGAATGAAAAGAACTTTTCGAAAGGGAGAGCATTTTAGAAAAGAACAAATGTAGAAAAATAACTAACATGTAGCATAGAAAAGATAAAGGTAAGGTAAAGGTGTCCCATAACATATATTAAGGTTGTAGGGGAGCGAGGCGTCAGAGACCTCACTTCTCTAGGGCCAGCGTATTGAGGGCGGCGCCCATCTCCTCTCCCTCGCTGCTTGACCTTCCCTGACCCAAAGAGGGCAAGTACCCATTGACAGCTGGGTGAACTGGGGGAACTGTACTGAAGCCAAGGCGCGAAAACGGTCACCCATCCTATTGGTAACCACGCTCAACGCTGCTTAACTTGGCTGGGGGAAAGCGAGTGCTCCGACCACTGAGCTATCCCGTCCCCATAGGAAAGATATCTAAAGAATTATTTCCATTTATTTCACAAGATTCGAGTTGGCCAGCCAGGAGCTCCATAACAAGGCTGTGACTAGACTTAACATTAGGTCAGCAGTGCTGTGACACTAGACACTCTCTGCTCCTGTGGAGGGGATGTAGTATTACCTGCCGGAATATCTACGGGATAAGGGGATAATTGTTCCATGGAATCTCTTCAAACAAGATTGAAGGGCACACACATTCATCATCAACTGTGAACTTACTAGGGAAAGAAACAGGAAATGTGCTGTTTTTACATGGCCATGTGTGTACATGGGTGATAACTAAACTGTAGTTTTGCTGGAAAATCTATGATATGATTGAAATATATGGCACTTAATGTGTTTAAACGCTGTTCGAGTTTATGGGGAAAATAGGGGAGGGGAATACCAAAAGAATAATTTTATTTTTCCGCCTCTCGCATCTAGTGTGGTGTTACGTTTTTGTTAGTGCGTGGGTGAATGTAACACATCTTTATCCACATTCACCCAGACCACTGCCATTCTCTGATAGACAATTTCCCCAAAGGCATGTCTATTGAATAAATAATCAATTTTGTTAATGACTGTATCCTTTGCTGCTCTACCCAACCAAAATGTTATGGAAGTAAAGAGTTAAGGTAAAGAGTGAAAGGAGAACTGGGTGGAAGGCAGATATATAAACAAAAACAAGCTGCAAGATGAAATAAACAGATTACCATCAAGAAGAAAAGCAACTAAACACACAACAACAAAAATCAGCCAACACATAAACAAACAAAACTTATCAATTAAACAAACCAATAATCATACAGCACAGAAAAAAGATAAGATAGTTTAGTTGAAACAAATAGAAAAATGTTAAGCTATCATAAGTGTGGTCAAACATTGAGTATACTGTGATCAACCGTACTGTACCAAATATGTGTGATGATTTGACATGTAAAAACGCTTTGAATCCATACAAATTTGATGGACAGTTTTTAATATAAAGGTAGTTGTAGTGGCCACATATCAAGTTGGGAGGTATGATCAAAGCTGTACAAGCAGGAGCACAATTATAATGTGGACATTAAAGCAAGTAGTGTTCAGCTGCCTCTTGGGCATTGTCACATCCCAGACAGGATCGTTTTCTATATGTTGATAAAACATGTCAATTCTCAAGTCACTTTCCAAGACAGGTGATAATAAGTCCCTTGTTCCCTCCTCTCCTAAAATAAAAGTAGATGGGTATCACAGCATGTTCAGCACAGTGCGAAAATCCAGCATAACTCATTCAGGGCCCAGTGGTAGAATTAGCCCTTTCCTTTTACCTAGTCCAAGTGCCGTCAGTTTCTGTTATAATTAGCACCAGCTGGAATGTAATGGACAGCAGCTGAGAGTAGCTGAAAGTGGAAACTGACAGCTGTGTCAGCTGACAAATACTCTTTTACTTTCCAGCACTTAGCTCAGGTACATGTCTTTTCAAGTACTTCACTATGAATGTTTGGGTTGCTAAGTGACAGATGAAGTCTCGAGTCATCAGCAAATATCATAATATTAAACTGAATGCCATTAACAATATCATTTATCTAAATAAGGAATAGAACTGGGCCTAATACCGAGCCCTGTTGAACGCTTGCCAACACTTCTTAAAATCAGATTTATCACTTTTATTGCAAGTGCTTAAATACGATCAGAAAAGTAATTTGTGAACCACTCCAAGCTTTTGCCACAAATGATGCTTGCATTTCAGTTGTGTAGAAGACCATTGTGCCATACATTATCAAATGCTCTGGATATGTCAAAATAAAAAGTTTACCTTGTTACTCCATGATCCCCTACAGAACAGATATTTTAGTTAATACACAAAACTTGGTTTGAGGTAGAATCACCAAGGGTAAAACCTGACTGGGAGGAGGATAGAGTCTGATTTACTGAAATAGATTAATACTCTCTTTTTGCATATGTATCTTTTCAGGACCTTTCAACACAAATGAGCACTGAGATTGGATAGCAGTTACTGCATAATTATTTCTTTGGAGGATTTCTTTTGTAGGGGATTAACTAGGGTTGCTTCCCTAATGTCCTGAGACTTCTATTGAACAGACTGGTTAAAGGGTTTAAGAGGGATTGCAAAGATGGAATTAACAGTTTGTCGTGATTAAAACTGGCTCTGCTGCTTTGTTGTTAATTAGCTGAAGAATAGCATCTTTGATATCAGAACATATCAGAGTTATTTTGTTCAACTCTACATCAATAAAAAGAAACATTAGGCAAATCATCTTTATTTTTCTTTAAGACTAGACTGCTAAGCGAAACGTCATTGAAAACGTCAGCTTTTTCTTTGTTTCTAAAGAATATTTTGTCAGTAAATACTATAGTTGGAATTTCATTTGAATCCATACCTTTCTTTTTTAGGAATAACTTGGTAAAATGATTAAAGTTTTAGTTAGCATGCATAATTTTGCATTATTTATTAAAATGTTGTAAAATAATTCATCGCTATCATGTATTGTTTTACCATAAATAACTTTGTTCCAATGAAATTCTTCAAACAGATAAAAAAATATATTGGTATCTAACCTGCTATGCTTGAAAATCGTTCTCCTGAATGACTGCTCTTTAGTAATTGTGATCACTACAGATGAATGAGGTACCTCAAAGAATTCAACAATGTTAGTCTTAGGTTACAGAGAAGACAGAAGAGGAACATAGATTACCAAGCTACTTGAAAGTTAAGAATGTAACATCCTTCTAAGGTGAGGAATACAAGTCCTAACTTGGCAGTCCCAGAAAAATTCATTATAATTTCTGAAACAAATAATTGAAAAGTATGGGTATAACATGGTTTTGTAAAAATGTATGAGATGTTTACTTTACAGCCACAAAGATGCATGATTATTGGAATGACACTGCACAATTGATTCATACTAACTTGTGGCTTTGAAATAAGTGTCATGAGTTGAAAAGTTTTCACACTTAACAAAATGAAAATGTGTGACCTCTAGACATCTCATGCGTGACTTCGTGGTATGATTCAGTCACTAAAAATGTATACAGTACTTTCATTAGGAAGGTACAGTAATCACGATTACGAGGTTATTGACAGGAAGGATAAGTTACGCGCCCTTCCTGTCAGTTGCCTCAGCTGGTCGTGTGACTTGCCCTTCCTGCAAGTCTGGCTTTACCAGCCCAGAGGCCACAGGAAGATCTAAATCCTGACATCCAGATGCTTGCCAAGCTCTGTATTCACTCACAAGTAATTTGTGCTTCCTGTCACTAACCTCACATAATCGTTATTATACACATATGACGGTTTTAGAAGATTTGCATTGTCATATTGTATACTGCTCAAGCACAATCTATGGAGAAAACTGTCATGTAAGGACAAAGTTCATAGCATCAGAGTCTACATACGCTTTATACGACATTGAAGACATACCTTTTTGAGCTAGATGTTTATGTCCGTGGTTTATATAAGCATCCTATGTAATGTCAGCTTCAATGGTAACACACAGAACCATGTTATAATTAACTTATTCATGCCCAAGTTAGATATACTGGGCCTGACTTGTCAGACACTTGATGGCAGTCCAGCAATGTTTTGCTCATATTACAACAATACAAGTTGCTGTCTGAGCGTTGGACGAAGTGGAAGAAGGAGAATGAACTCCTACCAGTTTCTCTTTAATATAAATAGCTGGAAGCAAAGATATCATATTTTGGTATTATTGCTTTAGAGACATAAACATTAGCTTTGGATGGCCCAGTGGTCAGAGCTTCTGCTGCCCCTAAGCCTTTGTTCAGCAGCAGTGAGCGTGGCTACCTCATGGATGCGTGATTGTTTGTGCACTTTGGCCGCCTCAGCAGAGTCCCCCAGTTTATCCAGCTGTAAATGGGTACATGTCCTCTTTAGGTAAAGGGAAGGTAAAGCAGCGAGGGAGAGGAGATTGGTTCCATAAAGCAGCTGACACCTCTATCATCTTGCTCCCCAATGATCGTCTATGTTATGAAACACCTTGAACTTTTTTACATTGACTTTTTATTTTATTTTGATAAGTTATCCAAGTTATACCAGTCATGCTGCTTTGTAAGCATTAAATTGTGAGGACTGAGATGTGCCGCTTATCATCATTATAGTGTTTTGCATGTATGGCTATGTCATCACAAAAGGTCACATGATTAACTGAAATATAAAGTAAGATCGTAAACACAAATCCAAAATAAAAGGGATCCAAGAACTGTACCTTGAGGAATGCTATATTTAAAAGTCTGGGGATGATGCATGTGTCATTTCTGTGTTAGTGCTTGAATGTATAGCCAATAACACAATTTATGCTCTTTTAATGTAGATATCTGCTAAGCTCATGCCACCACTTTTACATAACTAATGTCTGAGGTGTTCCGACAAGGTGCTTAATGATTTGCTTTTTTTTACATATTGATTGAAGGTGGAAATCATTTGGACAGTGGACTTTTTCCAGGATGTTTGTGTCGTCCGCCCCTTGATGCCTCTGAAGCTGCCTCATGGACAGATGGAGCAGAGGAACTCTGAGCACCACAGCAGACCCAGCTGACAAACTCCCTTCTGAATTTGGTTCCTGTGAGGCAGTAGAGGTAAAAATTGATAGCGCTGTTGATGTACCATAATTGCTTTGTTATTGTAAATACAAGATTCACCATTGGAATTGTTAGTGGATGTCGTCCTATTACTTTGAAAATGAAGCTTGACCAGATCAAGTACACACAGCTAGGCAGGGTTAAAACCAGAAAAGCACAGGATATTGCCAGAACCATGACCGTTGTCCTGTAAGAGGTTTTCCTGCGGTTGTCAATGTTACTTCCTCTAGTTGCATGTTGGTCAGTGTGTGCAGATATAGCAGAAGATGAAGAAATTGCTTGGAACAGAGTAACAGATAATACGATGTCACAGACAAACAGACAGACACTGGGGAAAACAGAAGCCGTGCACAGATACAACCATGAAAAGATGACGACATAGAAATATCTGTACACACCTGGTACAGTCTGACACCTTTTTTGCTCAGAGATATCCATCCCAAGAAGAACATGAAAACTAAGAGCAGAAGCAAGGAAGAAAAGAGTCACAATAACAATCCAGGTTCTTCTCACAGTGCACATCACCCTCATCCTGTGTGGCCACAGAACCGCCATAGTTCTCTGTACTGTCACACAGGTCACCAGCCAGGCAGACATTGTACCACTGACATATACTGCCCAAAATAAAAATTTGCACAGTGCTGTATGCAAAAGTCGAAGATCTACATTAAAAGCATAATCCAACCATTGATACGTGACTTCAGTAATTAAAAATGTCAAATCAGACACAGCAAGGGCCATAAGAATAGCATGCTGAGAGGAGTTGTGGTCCTTGACACGACGCATGACAAAAAAGGTAGCGATGTTTCCAAAACCTCCCAGCAGCAAAATGCATGGAGAACAGATTTCCCAGATGATCACAGATGCTTGGTATAGAGGATGTTCATGCAGTGTCAGTACATCTGCTCCATCTGTGGTGTTGTTCTGTACTTCAGCATCAGAACTGGACGAGTTGTCCATCTTTGATTTGTGTCAAACAGGTGGTGGTGACCCTTCTGCCTTTATACCTGGGGGGAAATGGGAAATAGAAAAAGAATCAAAGAGTTTTATTTCTATCTATCTATCTATCTATCTATCTATCTATCTATCTATCTATCTATCTATCTATCTATCTATCTCTCTCTCTCTCTCTCTTCTGTCTGTCTGTCTGTCTGTCTGTCTGTCTGTCTGTCTGTCTGTCTTTCCATCTTTCTATCCATCTACCAATCTCTCATAAAATAACCTCTGTTAAGTTTTATTGAGTCTTTGATTGCAGATTAAAATGTTCTGTGAATAGTTACTT
>CM054162.1:32604318-32639318 GCA_028751875.1 Rapana venosa
CTAACCACTAAGCCCCTGTGTGTGTGTGTGTGTGTGTGTGTGTGTGTGTGTGTGTGTGTGTGTGTGTGTGTGTGTGTGTGTGTGTGTGTGTGTGGGGTGGTGGTGTGTGTGTGCACGCGCTCGCGTGTGTGTGTGTGTGTGTGTGTGTGTGTGTGTGTGTGTGTGTGTGTGTGTGTGTTGTGTGTTTGTGTATATCAGTGTGTGTTGTTGTTGTTGTTTGCTTTTACTGTGTTCTCTCTCTCCCCCCCTCCCCCTCTCTCTCCTGTCAGTTTTCTTTCCTCCTTCTATTACATGATTGTGCAATATTGTCTTCTGGTTGGATAACTGATACAGATGTGTGCATAGAATATGTTCCTTACATCTGGGATGATTCAATATATTTTCCCCATAGAATAAATTCTCTTGATTGTTTTGTGCACAGAGGGCTTGTAAGAAAGTTTGTTTGCTTATGCCATTACCCTATTTAGATAAAAACGAATTGACTAGTCAATCATTCAATCAATCAATCCATTACCCTATTTAGATAAAAACGAATTGACTAGTCAATCATTCAATCAATCAATCAATTAACCAACCCATTAATTATATCATTTAGTCAAATTATTAATCAGTAAATTAATCTACTCATTCAAAGGGTCTAGTCGTGTCAATTATAGTTAGCAGTTTGTGTTGATAGGTATTTTCAGTCCAGTGCATCATATCATTCAGCAGCACCCTAATTTAAACAGTAAAGATGACTACTACCTCCTCCCCAGAGAAGACCAAGCAACAACTGTGAGACTGAGGACTGGACACTGCAGACTCAGACATCACATGTTTACCAAGTTCCACATGGGTGATTCTGGGGCGTGCCCCTGTGTGTGCACTTCTCCCATGACAGTGGAGGAACACTTCCTCCTCCAGACCTGTCTGTCCAACACACCAAAACCTGAGGACTGGCCGATATCTGGCCTAGTGACCTGCTGATGAGGGACAAACTCTTCGGACCCCTGGAGGGCCTTCAGCACACGGCAACATTTGTCAGGGACTCAGGAGTTGCTGTCTGAGTGTTCGACGATGAAGAAAAAGATATCTAGACTTACATAGCAATGAAAATGGACTGGCATTTGGAATCTATGGTGTCTAGGTTTGGAATATGACTTTTTGTGATCTTTCTCCTCATTGCCATTGTTCTAACAAGCACAGCGATGGTGACCTCATTAGTCCTTTGTGTAGCAGTGCTGAGGACAATGAAGTTCATGTCTGTTCTGTGGTCTGGCCTTGAGGAATCTCAACATAAAGTTCCTTCCTATGAAAACTTCACCACAGCCTACTCTGCACAGTTAGAATATCAATAACCTGGTATCTTAGTTCAAGCTACCACTCTTACTGCACATCAAAACGCCGTGTTCTACTTATCCATACACCATGTAAAGGTAAAAGGTAAAGGTGTCCCATAACCTATGTGGCCCTAAAGGAGCAAGGTATCGGAGACCTCAGCTTCTCCAGGGGCCAGCATATTGAGGATGGCGCCCATCTCCTCTCCCTTTCTGCTTTACCTTCCCTGACCCTAAAGAGGCAGGTACCCATTTACAGCTGGGTGAAATGGAGGACTGTGCGGAAGCCAAGGCACACAAAAGTCACCCATCCACTTGGTAACCTCACGTGATACTGCTTAACACTGGCTAGGGGAAAGAGAATGCTCTGTCCACTGAGCTATCCAGCCGTGAAATATTAAACAAAAAGCAAAAAAATAAACAGAAAACCCAACAACAATACATTGTGTTCAGTCCAAAAGAAACAACACTTAATGTTAGCTGAGTTAATCCCCTTCTAAATGAGTTCTTCCCCTTTAACTGTGAGTTGCTTTGTGTGGCCCCTTTTGAACTTTCTCATAGACTGCTGTGCCCTTGTTTGGTCAGTGTTGCATCCTTTGGCATTGCAGGTTCAGTGCTCTTCTGGCGGGTGGCCCCATGGCTGCTTAAAATTGATAAGCTCCCTGTGGACTTCTGACCTTGAGAATGTGACATTGTAGACCTGGGTATTTATCTTCTTTTCTTTTCTTATTTTATTTCGAGGATAATGGAATAAGTACTCATATGCTTTTTTCATCAGTCCCCATGTGTATGCAGTTTTTGTAAATTTTGTCATCCATTCCCACTGGCACACAATGGCCTACTCTTCCAAAAAGTGGAACGGGTTTTAACGTGTGCGCAAGATGCTCGGCGTGCGTTTGCGCACGGGGCCTTGGTTTATAGTTTCATCCGAAGGACTTTTGGGGAGAGTGGAGTCTGCACTGATGTTAACTCCAGAGGAAAAAAAATCCTCTTGAGCGGGAATTGAACCCGTGTCAGCAGATCACAAGCACATCACGCTAACCACCAGGCTATCCCTTGAAGTTGAGAGGTTGACATGAGAGGTGTTGAAGTAGCAGGGTAGACGTGTCACAGATGATGGACTATCAACGCAGCATTTTGCCTGCAGATGCCGAAAAGGTGACCTGTTAGGTCCAAAATAGGTCAAGTGTCTCAGTGGTGACATGTCGGACATGTCCAAAATAGGTCAGGTGTCTGAGATGTGACATAATATTAGACAGGTCCAAAATAGGTCATGTGTCTCAATGGTGACATGTCAGACATGTCCAAAATAGGTCATGTGTCTCAGGGGTGACATGTCGGACAGGTCCAAAACAGGTCAGATAGCAGTGTCATGCTACACATGTCCATGAGACGGGTTTCATTTCATTTCATTTATTTTATTTATACCACTTTAAGTCACGCAGATTTCTCTGCGTGAAATTCGGGCTGCTCTCCCCGGGGAGAGCACGTCGCCACAAGAGCAGCGCCACCCATTGTTTTGTTCTTTTTTCCTGTCTGCAATAGTATTTGTTTCCCTATCACAGTGGCTTTTTTCTACATAATTTTGCCTGGGACAACTCTCTTGTTGCCGTGGGTTCTTTTAGGTGCGCTAAATAATTATGTGCAACACACGGGACCTCGGTTTATCATCTCATCCGAAAGACTAGCGCCCAGACCACCACTCATGATCTAAGGGATGGGGAAAATGTTTCGGGTCCAAACGGGATACGAACCACCACACACTTCCTACCCGGACTTTTCGCTTTCTAGACAGGCGCGTTACCTCTAGACCACCGATCTATTCCTATCCAGATGTTGTCATTTCTGATGTTGTGGATTACATCCCTGAGCTGCTGAAGCTGTCTGAGAGTGTCCAGCACACTCAGGTTATTTTCTCAGGATTATAGCTTCAAAATGACGGACTGTTGGGGTGTATACACAACAGAAATGCCAAGCATCATCAGAGAGATTCACATTGACCAACTCCACCCCAAAATCCTTCGGATGAGACTATAAACTGAGGCCCCCGTGTGAGAACTCAGGCAGAACATCTTGCGCACACGTTAAATCCTGTTCCGCTTTTCGAAAGAGTAGGCCATTGTGTGCCGGTGGGAACAGATGACAAAATTTACAAAACCGCATACACACGGGGACTCGATATAAAAAAAAGTCATCTGAGCGCTTTGATTTGTTGCTTTACAAGATTCAGCGCTATGTAAATTCCATACATTATTATTATTATTATTATTATTAAAATGCTCTTCACGATGACATGCATCATTCTCAGGTGATGCTGTAAGTGTTCGAAGGTATAGAGATACTTTTCTTTGGATAACAGCTCAGAACTGACGACATTTTGGCTGACAGGGAGTGCTCACAATGACTTAAATAACGTGTGTGAGTGTTTGTCTGGCCTGAATCAGATTGCTGTGTTTGATTCATTTTGGATGCAGATGCCATGAGGCAGGACCTGCTGGATGCATTCAAAGAGAGACAGACTCACTATGACATGCCACCCAATGTCCTCACAAGGATTTGGATGTATCAGTTCAAATAAGATCATTCCCAATGATGTGCTAGGCTTCCTAAGCCTGGTCAAGTCAATGCAGAACTTTGTGCAGTGAGGTCCGGACTTGCTGTTTCCAAAACCTTCACTCCTGACAGCGGAGGAACTTTCTCGTGCCAGAAATCAGCAAATTTGGGCCCGTCAGCTACTTCGGTATTAACCACAATGAAAATGTTGAGTCTGGTTTGGCTACATGTGGACCTGATAGATGTGTAAAAAATCTGTCTCACACGAAATAACGTGTGACACATGTCATCTCACACATCTGGGTGTAGTGAATAAAACATGTCATTCTTACTGACATGCGTTGCAGCCTTGTACTGCTATAGCCATTTGAAGGTTTCTTTTGGCTCAAAACATTAAAATGATAGGTTTTTAGCAGATGAAAAGTACTCAGGACTATTCAGAGTGACATCCACATTTGTTGTCAAAAAACTTTTGCGTGACCTATATTGCTACTTTGGGTCAGTTTTGGCATGATGTAATTAAGAAGGGAACATTCTAGACGGTTCAAAATGGGTCCATCAAATTGTAATATGCCACAAATGTCATCACACACCTGTGTGTATGTGTCATCTCCAAACATGACCTTTCCCAATGATGTGCATCCGTTCCCTGCCTTGCTACAGTCCATTGAAGGCTGTGTACAAACTCTAGCAATGTTCGTAGGTCTATGGCTCTGAAATGATGGAATTTAGGACAGAAAATGAAATACACCCAAAATGATTGAAAACTGTATTCGCATTGAATGTCATTTATTGTCCTGAATGGATTCTTCACAAGAAGAAGAAGAATTGCGAAGAAGAAGAAGAAGAAGAAGAAGAAGAAGAAAGAAGAAGAAGAAGAAGAAGAAGAAGAAGAACAAGAAGGAAGAGGAGGGGGAGGAGGAGGAGGGGAGAGGGGAAAGGAGGGAGAAGAGAGAAGAGAAGAGAAGAAGAAGAAGAAGAAGAGAAGAAGAAGAAGAAGAAAGAAGAAGAAGAAAGAGAGGGAAGAAGAAGAAGAAGAAGAAGAAGAAGAAGAAGAAGAAGAAGAAGAAGAAGAAGAAGAAGAAGAAGAAGAAGAAGACGAAGAAGAGGAGAAGGAGCAAGGTGAAGATGAAGAGGATAATAACAATGATAACAACGAGGATAATGATGAAGATGAGGAGGAAGAAGATAATCATTACCATCCTCATCATTGTCAAGGTTGTTACAAATAATGGTAATGAGTGACATCTTAGAAAGCATTCAATTCAATTTAACATCTGTTCACTCTTAGTTATATTAGTTAGAAAGCATGATCTAGTAAACATGTTTTTGTTATTGTTGTTGTTGTTATTTTTCTTGTACTTTGTCTTCTTCCTGGTATCTTTTTTGTATTTTACTTTGCATTCTTCCTCTGCTCAACATGTCCTCAGTCTTGTTTGCATTATATGTCCTCTTCGTATTTGTCTTCTTCTCATTGTTGTTAATTTTGTTATTGATGTTGTTGTTGTAGTTAACATTAGGATACAGACCAGAGATGCAGGCCTCAGTCAGGTGTTGTGAGGTATTCCCTGCAAGGTGTTCAGTGACCACATTGCCTGGAATGTCAGCATGACCCAGACTCCAACCAGCACCAACACATCAGTCTTCCTGATCTAAAGCAGTACACAGCACACACACACACACACATCTTCCATATCATCTCTTCTCCTCTCTAGCAGTACACAACACACACATCTTCCATATCATCTCTTCTCCTCCTCTTCTCTCTAGCAGTACACAACACACACACATCTTCCATATCATCTCTTCTCCTCCTCTCTAGCAGTACACAACACACACACACATCTTCCATATCATCTCTTCTCTTCTCCTCTCTAGCAGTACACAACACACACGTCTTCCACATCATCTCTTCTCCTCTCTAGCAGTACACAACACACACACATCTTCCACATCATCTCTTCTCCTCTCTAGCAGTACACAACACACACATCTTCCACATCATCTCTTCTCCTCTCTAGCAGTACACAACACACACATCTTCCACATCATCTTTTCTCCTCTCTAGCAGTACACAACACACACACTTCCATATCATCTCCTCTCCTCTCTCCCAGAAACTTCTCCTTGAGGAATCGTTGGGGCACCACACTGAATTTTTCAGACCCTGTCTCCTGGGCAATTTGAACCTGGTGGAGCCCATCCCTCTCCAGGTAAAGGGTGCATGCTGGGCATGTTTATGTAGGTGTCACCCATCCAACACTGAAATGAACTACAGGACTTTTGACGTGCACGTTAATTTGATCTTCTGTAAGCGATTATACAAGACAAGAATCAAAGCATTGACCCTGTAGATTGTACCCCCCCCTCCTGAATTCACCAGACGCTGCTGCGAGATGGACCCCCCCCCCCCACCCCCGGACTTCATGGAGCCAAAGTGATGCAAGTCATCATCTTTCTTCAGTCAGCTGCACCGTTTGTCCAGAGCGTGCTACCTTTGAAATGTCAGCCATCCTTCGTCTTCAGAGCAACCAGCAAAAATCCAAACATGTCTGTGTCAGGATTAGTTTCCTATACCGCAGCCTATCCAGCACACTTTGTTTGATATACTGGTATGACATGTCTGTCATGATGTTAAACAAACGTGTTGGGTGACAGCTGTTTTGAAAAACTCACATCTTAGAAGGAAAGCTATAGAACACAGTAAGCAGAGAAGACACTGCCATCATGTCGTGTTATCTGTAAAGAGTCCAGATTGTCAACCTCTATATGGTGCATATATAAAACCCCCTTCCCACATATCCCATTTCAATTCAGACAACACAAAACAAACACAAAATTAATACTTTCAAACATTTATCATACAATCATCCAACATCTACTCAAACACAAAGGACAATATTCACTCGCACACTATTACAAACTCAATCTACAACATCATCTTCAAGTTCAGTAATGAACGTGAACACAAAGTGTTCAAAATATTTTCATACCAACAACCAATTTAAGACCTCAGTATCAACATCAACACACAAAATTCAAGCCTGTGCAACCAAATGAACCAAACCACAATTAATAATTAACAGCATACACTGGTAACACTTCACGAACTCCATATACAGAATTCTCCTCTTCCAGGCTTCACATAAAAAAAATCCACCTCTGAAGATAAAGTCCAACTGTCCTCTGGCACAATACCAGTTATAAATCATAGATCCAAAGAAATATGTTTTCACAAAAAAGACCATGCTGAAAATAAGTCCAACTGTCCTCTGGCACAACAGCAGACCAACTGACCCACATTACAAAAAACAAAATTTTTTCACAATCCAAACCAAACAGATGTTTAACAAAACATCTCCACAATCCAAACCAAACTGATGTTTAACAAAACATCTCCACAATCCAAACCAAGAGAGCACACACCCCCAGGCCTTCTTCCCTCACAATCCTGGCGTCAAAAACAACACCCCAACCAACCGTCACTCCACCCACAGCAGCGTGAACTAGTATCTGGTCACAAACCACAACACAATATCCCCACAGCCGCAAAGACCAACGCAGCTGACAACTTTACCTGAGGAAGAGTTGCCACAAGGGAAACTCCAGGCTTATGTAGACTGCATGGATCTAGCTGTCACTCAACCTCCAGGTCGGGATGGCCTGGTCATTAAAGTGATGCGTGTTGCGCTTGTGATCTGCTGACCCAGGTTCAAGTCCTCTGGAGTTAACATCAATGCTGACTCTACTCCTCCCCCCCCCCCCAACCAAAGTCCTTCAGGTGAGACAATAAACAAAGGACCTGTGTGCCAACAGATGCAGAAAATCTTGTGCACCATTAAAACCCGTTCCGCTTTTTGGAGGAGTAGGCCATGTGTGCTAGTGAGAATAAATGACAAAATTGACAAAACTGCATAAACACGAGGACTGGATGTAAAAAAGCGCATGAGTGCTTAGTCCATTATCCTCCAAATAGAAGACTACAATAAATAAAATAAAAAACCAAAAGAATAAGAGTGGCCCAAGGAAGAACAGCAAGAAACACAGATCTCGATGACACAGAACTGACATCACTGAACACTACAAAACAAACAACAGCTGTCAACTCCTCCTCTGAGGAGCTTGCTCAAAACTAACAGCCCATGAACATAGAACATAGACATCAGTGTCTCCTGAAGACTCCTGCAAAGTCCCTAACAGGCAACGGGTCAGACAAACTGACCCCAACATACTAGAGCACCCTTACCTTAGGAGTACTGTGAACAGCACTGACGGACAAAAACTCTAAACCTTACAAAGAAAACTGTCCCATGATAAACAACAAGTCACATGACCAAATCTGGCTGCCCCAAGGCCAGACAAAGAAAAATCACAATGAAGCTGACTAAGCACAAAACCAAAAGCAGGACCAACACTTGCTGAGAAACAATCCCAGAAATAGCAACAACTTCCCTGAAACAACAAATACTACAATAAACAACCCGGAAATAGCACCAACTTCCCTGAAACAATAGATACTACAATAAACAACCCGGAAATAGCACCAACTTCCCTGAAACAACAAATACTACAATAAACAACCCCAAAATAGCACCAACTTCCCTGAAACAATAGAAACTACAATAAACAACCCCAGAAATAGCCCCCAATTCCCTGAAACAATAGATACTACAATAAACAACCCCAGAAATAGCCCCAACTTCCCTGAAACAATAGATACTGCAATAAACAACCCGGAAATAGCACCAACTTCCCTGAAACAATAGATACTACAATAAACAACCCGGAAATAGCACCAACTTCCCTGAAACAATACATACTACAATAAACAACCCGGAAATAGCACCAACTTCCCTGAAACAATACATACTACAATAAACAACCCGGAAATAGCAGCAACTTCCCTGAAACAATAGATACTGCAATAAACAACCCGGAAATAGCACCAACTTCCCTGAAACAATAGATACTACAATAAACAACCCGGAAATAGCACCAACTTCCCTGAAACAATAGATACTGCAATAAACAACCCGGAAATAGCACCAACTTCCCTGAAACAATAGATACTGCAATAAACAACCCGGAAATAGCACCAACTTCCCTGAAACAATAGATACTACAATAAACAACCCCAAAATAGCTCCAACTTCCCTGAAACAATAGATACTACAATAAACAACCCGGAAATAGCACCAACTTCCCTGAAACAATAGATACTGCAATAAACAACCCCAAAATAGCAGCAACTTCCCTGAAACAATAGATAATACCACAAACAACCCCAGAAATAACACAAACTTTCCTGAAACAATAGATAATACCACAGACAACCCCAAAATAACACAAACTTTCCTGAAACAATAGATACTAAAAAAATTATTTTTACAAACACACCAACTTCCCCAAAACAATAGATAATACCACAAACAACCCCACAGTAACACCAACTTCCCTGAAACAATAGACACTACCCGCCAGCAACCTTCCCCTAGTAGTAGTAGTAGTAGTAGTAGTAGTAGTAGTAGTAGTAGCAGTAGTAGCAGTAGTAGTAGTAGTAGTAGTAGTAGCAGTAGTAGTATAGCAGTAGTAGTAGTAGTAGTAGTAGTAGTAGTAGCAGTAGTAGTAGCAGTAGAAGTAGTAGTAGCAGTAGTAGCAGTAGTAGCAGTAGCAGTAGTAGTAGTAGCAGTAGTAGTAGTAGTAGTAGTAGTAGTAGTAGTAGCGGTAGTAGCGGTAGTAGCGGTAGTAGCAGTAGTAGTAGTAGTAGCAGCAGCAGCAGCAGCAGCAGCAGCATCAGCAGCAGCATCAGCAGCAGTAGTAGTAGTAGTAGTAGTAGTAGTAGTAGTAGCAGTAGTAGTAGCAGTAGATGTAGTAGCAAGTAGTAGTAGTAGCAGTAGTAGTTAGTAGTAGCAGTGTAGTAGTAGTAGTAGTAGTAGTAAGCAGTAGTAGTAGTAGTAGTAGTAGTAGTAGTAGTAGTAGCAGTAGTAGTAGTAGTAAGCAGTAGTAGAGTAGTAGTGTAGTAGTAGAGTAGTTAGTAGCAGTAGTAGTAGTATAGTAGTAAGTATAGAGTATAGAGTAGAAGTAGTAGTAGTAGTGAGTAGCAGTAGCAGAGCAGTAGTCACAGAGACAGCAGCAGATAGTAGTAGTAGCAGAAGTAGTAGTGTAGCAGTAGTAGGTAAAGTGGTAGTAGTAGTAGTAGTAGTCAGAGCGTAGCAGCAGCAGCACAGTAAGCTAGCAGACAGTAGTAGTAGTAGTAGTAGTAGTAAGTAGCTAGTAAGTAGAGTAAGTAGATAGTAGTAGTAGTAGTAGTAGTATAGAGTAGAGTAGTAGAGAGAAGTAGAGTACGGTAGTAGATAGTAGCAGTTAGTAGCAAGCAGCAGCAGCAGCAGCAGCAGCAGCAGCAGCAGTAGGTATAGTAGTAGTAGTAGTAGTAGTAGTAGTAAGTAGTAGTAGTAGTAGAGTAGTAGTAGTATGTAGTAGTAGTCAGTAAGCAGCAGTACAAGTAGTAGCAAGCATAGTAGTAGTATTAGTAGTAGTAGCAGTAGTAGTCAATAGTCAGTTAGCAGCTACAGCAGCAGCACACACCAGCAACTAGCATGCGCATGCTAGACATCAGTAGTATATATTATAGTAGTAGTAAGAGTCAGCAGACTGTAGTAGTTGTAATTATTGCTCTCATGCTAGCATCCACCTCAGCAACTCAGCACGCACATTCTTCATCATGTATAATTAGCTTCGTATTAGATAGTCTATTCTTCTTCAAATTCTTCATATCGCAATTCTATCATCTTCAGCATTCTTCGTCATTCGCATTTGCTTCTTCTTCATACGTTCTTAAATTCTTCTCGTTCCTTCCAATTCTTCTTCTTCGCAATTCTTCTCTTCGTAATTCTTCATTCTGTTTTCGCAATTCTTCATCTTATTTCACATCTCCTTTTCTTCTATCTCCCTCGCAATTTCTCATCTTTCATTTCATCATTCTCGCAGATCTGTCTTCTCTATTCTTCTTCTTCTTCTTCTTACAATCTCTTCTCTCGCAATTCTTCATCTTCGCAATTCTCTCTTCGCAATTCTTCTTCTTCTTCACAATTCTTTTCTTCTTCTCTCTCCAATTCCCTTCTTCTTCGCAATTCTCTTCTTCTTCGGCAATTCTTCATCTTCGCAATTCTCTTCTTCTTCGACAATTCTTTTTCTTTGATCTTCCTCGCAATTCCTTCTTTGCAATTCTTCATCTCTTCGCAATTCTTCTTCTTCTTCTTTGTAATCATCTTCTTCGCAATTCTTCTTCTTCGCAATTCTTCTCTTCTATTTCTTACGCTTCTGCTTCTTCTCTTATTACTTCACTCTTCGCAATTCTTCTTCATTCTCCTGTAATCTCGTCATCTCGCAGTTCTGTCTTCTTCGAATCTTCTTCTTCGCAATTCTATTCTTCGCAACTTCTCTACATTCTTGCATTCTTCTTCTTCCAATTATTCTTGAATTCTTACTCTCTTCTTCGCATTCTTCTTCCTTTCACATTCTTCTCTTCTTCTTCTTTCTCTCTTATCCTTAAACTTACGAGAGCAACGGCTGATTGCTTCTGCACAATTCTTCTTATACTATCATCGCAATTCTGCTTCTTCGTCTTCTTCTTCACAATTCTTCCTATACTTCATCGCAATTCTGCTTCTTCTTCTTCTTCTTCTTCTTCTCCTCCGCATTTTTCTTTACATTTTTCTGCATTCTTCAAGTTGGCATTGTGCCAGGGCTGTAGCTGCGGCACAATGAGAAAGAGTGGGAGAGAGACAGAGACAGAGGCTGAGAGACAGAGACAAAGGCTGAGAGACATAGACAAGCAGACAGAGAGACAGACAGCCGGACAGACAGACAGAGACAGAGAGACAGACAGGCTGACAGGCTGTGTCCCTTTAAAGCCTGTCCATAGGGCAAAAACTGTTAACACAGAAGACAGACAGAAGAAGCTCTCTCACTGCACAACATCGACAGCAGCAACAACAACAACAGCAACAACAACAACGACACACAGAGAGAGAGAGAGAGAGAGAGAGAGAGAGAGAGAGAGAGAGAGAGAGAGAGAGAGAAGAGAGAGAAGAGAGAAGAGAGAGAGAGAGAGAGAGAGAGAGAGAGAGAGAGAGAGAGAGAGAAGAGAGAGAGAGAGAGAGAGAGAGAGAGAGAGAGAGAGAGAGAGAGAGAAAGAAAGACAGACAGACAGACAGACAGAGAAGCTCTCTCACTCCACAACAACACACACACACACACACACCACACACACACACACACACACACACACACACACACACACACACACACACACACACACACACTGACAAACCAATCAATATTTTTAAAAGACACAGCCCAACACACTTCTGAAGTCGTGGGTGCATTCTGGGTGTTTTTTGGTTGGGGGGGGGGGGGGGGGGGGGGCTCCATAACCCTCTGTATGGTCTAGTATATTTTAGGATCTTAAACGTGCATAATTGTTCATCTGCACGTGTGTTTACAAAAAATAAAATGATGAATCGGTGGTCTAGAGGTAACCCGTCTGCCTAAAAAGTGAAAAGTCCGGGTCAAAAGTGTCGGTTCGAATCCTGTTTGGGCCCGAAACTTCCCCCCCCCCCCCTCCATGAGACCATGAGTGGTGGACTGGGTGCTAGTCTTTCGGATGAGATAATAAAAACTGATGTCCCGACTGTTACACAAAATTATTTAGCGCATGTAAACGAACCCTCCGCAACAAGAGAGTTGTCCCTGGCAAAAGTCTGTAGAAAAAAGCCACTCTGATAGGGAAACAAATACAGTCGCAGACAGAAAAAGAACAAAATGGGTGGCGCTGCTCTTGTGGCGAGGCGCTCTCCCCGGGAAGAGCAGCCCGACTTTCACGCAGAGAAATCTGCCATGATAAAAGTGGCATAAATATAAAAATAAGACATGGGTAAGCCTGCATAATGTTAATTGTCCAGGGGGGAAAAACTCGGTTTAATTTTTGATTACTTTTTCATTTTTATTCTTCTAATTGGAGGAAAGTGGAATGAGCACTCTTTTTTTTAACATCTATTTCCCATCTCTTTGCAGTTTTTTTCAATTAAGTCATTTGTTCCCACCGGCACGAAATAGCCTACACTTTCGAAAAGTGTAACAGGTTTTAACGCAAGATGTTCTGCATGCGTTCACATTCAGGACCTCGGTTTTAAGTCTCATCCGAACGAATTTTGGGAGAAGTGGAGTTGGCACTGATGTTAGCTGTTAAGACAGAATTCGAATCCGGGTCAGCAGATCACGAGTGCACTGCAAAACGCTCTAATCAACCAGCTATCCCGTCCCCACTTTATAATCAACCAGGGGCAGTCAAGACTCAAACCCATGACCGGTGACTCCAGCACCATCAGGATCAGAAGGCTGTGACCTTATCCACTCAGCCATTCAAACAGTCCTTCATCATGGTTTGGTTCTAGTGGACTGACGTGGTATTATGAGGGATGTGCAGACACAGATAACATTTTTCTCTCTTTGTTTTCTTCTTCTTATTTTTCTTTTTCTTCATAGTCTTCTTTTACAGCACTGTTTAGCTGCAAGTACAAAAGTGTACATCAGAATATACAGCAGCATCTTACACAGCATTCACAGACATGTTATACAGCTTACTCCCATCCTAATTTCTGTACACACATCACCAAGACAAAGCATACACAACATATGTTTTATTGCTCATCAAAAAGATAAATTACTATGTGAAAGTAGAAGATATCATGATCAAAACATTTTAAGAATTAGCATTATCCAGCAGTCCTTTTCAGAGAGAAGACAAGGTCAGACACTGAATACAATTCAGCCATGCTGCTGATATCTCCACTGACCAGGATTGTCACTGAGCTGAAGTTAATATTCATTAGAATTGTAAAAAATATCAACATACACACACACACACACACAGAGTGTTCTGTCACCCATACCACTGGCCAGAACTGCCAGTCTCTTCAAGGAAAGGTGGATGGGTTTTCCATGTGTGCTGAAGAGGGTGTACCTGCATTGACACACAGTGCTGGGTTTATAGCTTCCTCCCAATGACTGGAAAAAGACCACAGTCAAAATGAATGTCACCTCTGTGAAATATGGCCTCAGACAGAGGGTTGAGCTGTGACTGAGACTGAAGCCTGTGCCATTCAGATCACCGTGGCATCTCTGAAACAGCTGAGCTCTGTCACCCCCACCCCCCTCTTTCACATGCCATGCCACCACAGACATATTAAGACAAGTGCTCTAACTTGCCATATATATAAAGACAAATCGGACATATATATCAAACCAGTTAACACACTTTGATAGTAACCTTACATTAACTAGAACTAAAGCACACATCATAATGAATCGACTTCAATATCTTGGTTGTTCTGATTACAACTGCATGAAAAGCGACAAACTAAATAAAGATCTCACAACACAAGCTGCTGGCTTCTTGTTGCTATGCTGATTACTTTCGTTATGTTGTGTTTGTTCCATGCTTATAAATGGACAATATTTTTAACCACAAACTTCTCAATAAGCATTCAAAAGAACTAGTAATAAAAAATATATTTCTATAACAAACTTGACAAATTCTATTGAAAGAGACTGGTTGTGGAAAAAGGAAGGGAAAGAGGATAAGCGTGAAGAAGATAAGAGAGAGACAGGCAAGAGAGATGAGAGAGAGAGAGAGAGAGACAGAGAGAGAGAGAGAAGATGATGAAGGAGAGAGATGAGAAAGAGAGAGAGGAGAAGAGAGCAGAGAGAGAGAGAAGAGATGAGAGAGAGAAGCAGAGAGAGAGAGAGAGAGAGAGATGGAGAAAGAGAGAGAAAGAAGAGATGAGAGAGAGAGAAGAGAGTGATGACAGATGACGAGAACGAGACCAGAGAGAAAGGATGGAGAGTAGAGTGGGAGAAGAGGGAGACGATAGAGAGCACGAGACAGGCAGAGAGAGAGAAGAGATGCAGCAGAGAGAGAGAAGAAGAGCACGAGAGAGAAGAAGCACCGGAAGAGATGGCAGAAGAGGTGAGGCTGAGAGAGAGAAGCGAGATAGAACGGAGCAGATGAAAAGATGAGGCCACCCCTTAGAAGAGCCAGACAGAGAATAGACAGAGACTGCAAAAGAGAGAGAAAATGGAAAATATCAGACCAGTAGAGACGATGAAGGACTGAGCATAGAAGAGAAGAGACACACATAAGAAGATCAATAGAGTGATGATAAAAGAGAAAAGAGAGAATAAGAGAGACAGGCAAGACGAGCTGTGGTTGGAGGATATTGTAGAGAGTTTGTCCAGAGAAAGAGAATTTTAGAACATATCCAGTAAGATCAAAAGGAACTAGAATAAAAATGATTATAAGCAACTGAAGATCTAGAAGAGAGTGAGGAAAGAGAGAGAGGAGGAGAGGAGAAGAGAGAGAGAGACAGAGGAGAGAGAGAGAGAGAGAGAGAGAAGAGAGAGAGAGAGAGAGAGGAGAGAGAGGAAGACAGGCAGAGAGAGAGAGAGAGAGAAAGAGAGAGAGGAGAGAGAGAGACGAGAGAGAAGGAGAGAGAGAGAGAGAGAAAGAGAGAGAAGAGAAGAGAGAGAGAGAGAGGAGAGAGAGAGAGAGAGAGAGGAAGAGGAGAAGAGAGAGAGAAGAGACAGGAAGAGAGAGAGAGAGAGAGAGAGGAGAAGGCAGAGAGAGAGAGGAGAGAAAGAGAAGGAGAGAGAGAGAGACAAGAAGAAGGAGGGGGGGGTAGGGGAGAGACAACAGACAGAATGGGGGTGGGGGAGGGGGTAGATAGACAGACAGACAGAAGAAGATAGACAGAAAGACAGAAGACTAGAAGAAGACAGAAGATAGATAGATAGATAGATAGATAGATAGATAGATAGATAGATAGATAGATGGATAGATAGATAGACAGATCAGATCAGAGGATAGAAAAGACAAAGAAGACAGAAAAAAAAAATGCAGAGGAAAACACTTTTCTTCCTCTTCACACCCTATGCTTTGTGTTGTAAATGTCACATACGAAACTCTTATTCAAGCAAACTTTATGCTATCACTGCAAACTCTCCACATGCTTAAGATAATCCTGAAGGCAAAGCAGTCAATGTGGTGACACTTCTCATTGTAGAAAGTAGTTTCAGCTTTGCTGTATCAGACAGGAGACTTTTATATCCATTGTAAGACATGCATGAAGGACCAGCATTGCATTTTTGACACATGCACACTCACATGCTTACACACGCGTGCATGTCTAGGAGCCCATAAGAATGAGCACACACAGACACACACACACACACACACACGCACGCACGCACAGCTCACACAAACACAATCAGCCATTCCTTTCCATCATCAAAACACTCCCTCCCCTGCAAGCAACCCACAGGCGGTCATGCACATCCACCGTTATTGCTGTGGGTTGAACAATGGAGGGACAGCGAGCACTCAGGTATCCAGCAAAGTGCATAGTGTCTCCACTGATTTTGACCACGTGGATAGAATCAGTTCCCTCGTCTGTAACAAGGAGTACGTTCTCCCCGCTCAGTGTGTAAAAGCAGACATCTGAGGGCCGGCACTCTTCTGCAGGAGGGGTGTACGTGCTGACTGCCTTCTCCACTGACCGTCGGTACAAATGGACACTGCGCCAGGGTGTGGACTCTTTGGCTTCCTCCACCACAGCAAAGTACTGCTCTGTGATGTCCACGTCAAATGCACGGTGAGGGCCCACCTGGATTGTGAACTCCTTTTTTTTCTCTATTTTGTCTGGGTGGTTGGATGTCACTGTTTCTCTGAAAATATGTGCCTGGCCTGTCCGGTTGTTGTTCAGGCTGAAGGGAGCAGTAGTCAGTGATTTAGAGAGAGTAGCAAATATGCCTGACCCTAGAATACGAGCCATAACTCTTCCTTTAGCAAAACGTTTGAAGGGCATTTTGCCCACATGGTTACTAGTGAACACAAAGACCCCTGACTCTGTGAATGCCTTGACTGGGGTGTCTTTCTTCATGCCACACCATTCATATGACACCAACACTACAGGTGGATCTCTATCAACATGACACAAAGAAAAGACCTCCACATCAGGGTCCTGTGCACACTGTAAACGCTCTGTCACCTTTGCTTCATGAACCCTCTCCTTCATTTCCACCTGAAGCACTTTGCCCAGGTAGTTGTCTATCACCTGTGTCACCTTGTCAGTGCTGACATCACACGGTAATATTGGTCTATAGAATGGTCTGTCTAGTTGTGACGTCATTTTGTTTATTGCTCTTAGACTGCCACACCCACTTTTCATCTCTGTGGCAACATCAATGACACATTTTGCAATATTTGTGGTGAGGGCATTGTCCAGTTGATGGAGAAGACCGGACAACTCTGCCTTGTGGCCTTCTTGCTGGTCAATATCACGGACAACGCCACTGTCCAGGTCTGTGTGCACTGACTGCAGTGACCTCAGCGCTTCATCTCTCTTTCTGTCAGCAGCAGCCACTATGAGGGCGTGACGGTTAAGAATGTTTTTCTCCAGTGCTGCTCTCTTCTTCTCCAGATCTTGTCTTTCTGTCTGCAATGACGTCATGGCTTTTGTTACATCAGACATAGCACGCTGCAGACGTTGCCGGTCTACTTTCATCTCTGTTTGCTTTTTAGAAATTGCTGCATATAGGTCTTCATGTCTGTGTCCTTCATGGTTGGTTACTTTACAACTTGTACATATTGCTTGGTCACATGGCACACAGTAAAAATCCAGTTTCTTTTCATCGTGAATCTTACACACGTTCTGGTGACTTGACTTCTGCTGGATGGAGTAGTTCCTTTTCAGGGAGGCAACTCCTCCAGGAGAAAGGGAGGTTATCTTCCGGCACTTAGGCAAGGAAAACCTTCCCCAATTGTGACTGGCAGCAAGATTTTGAATACACGAAGCACAGAAGGTGTGGTGGCAGGGAAGAAATCTGGGGTTCCAGTATTCACCCAGACATATAGCACAGGTGCTGATGTTCTGTCCACTGCTTCCTGTGGCCATTGTAGGGGACGTGTGGAGGAGCTGCTCAGAGGTCTGCAACACACAGAAGTGCAGCAGTGATACCTCCACACTACCACACACAGCAGTGCAGCAGTGATACCTCCACACTACAACACACAGCAGTGCACCAGTGATACCTCCACACTACAACACACAGCAGTGCACCAGTGATACCTCCACACTACAACACACAGCAGTGCACCAGTGATACCTCCACACTACAACACACAGCAGTGCACCAGTGATACCTCCACACTACAACACACAGCAGTGCAGCAGTGATACCTCCACACTACAACACACAGCAGTGCACCAGTGATACCTCCACACTACAACACACAGCAGTGCACCAGTGATACCTCCACACTACAACACACAGCAGTGCACCAGTGATACCTCCACACTACAACACACAGCAGTGCACCAGTGATACCTCCACACTACAACACACAGCAGTGCACCAGTGATACCTCCACACTACAACACACAGCAGTGCAGCAGTGATACCTCCACACTACAACACACAGCAGTGCACCAGTGATACCTCCACACTACAACACACAGCAGTGCACCAGTGATACCTCCACACTACAACACACAGAAGTGCAGCAGTGATACCTCCACACTACAACACACATGGTTACAGCACCACTATCTGTACATCCACTGTTATAGTGGATCAGTGATCTACACGTAACCCAACTGCCTAGAAAACAAAAAGTTCAGGTTTTAAGTGTGTGCTGGTTTGATCCCGTTTGTGCCCCAAACTTTTCCCACATCCACTAGACCGTAAGTGGTGGTCTGGGTGCTAGTCTTTTGGATGAGGCAATTAAGTGTGGTCCTGTGTGTACGTGCAATACTCATTCAGTGCAGGTAAAGGAACCCATGGCAAGAAGAGGGTTGTCCTTTTCAAAATTCTGTAGAAACTCCCACTCTAATAGGAAACCAAACACAAATGCAGACAGGAAAACAATAATTAAGGGTGGTGCTATTACCTAGTAGAACAGCCCAAATTGTACATAGATAAATCTTCCATGACTGAAAGTAGTATTCAGTACATTACAAAGGAATACAGTGCAATGCAATACAATACAATACAAAGGATACAACACAATGCAATACAATACAATATAATGCAATAAAATAGAATACAACATAATACAATACAATGCAATAGAATACAATACACCACAATACAATACAATGTAATACAATACAATGCAATGCAATACAACACAATACAATATGGTACAACATGACGCTGTTGCATGCAGGTATGCAGGCACAAACGCATTCACATGTAAATTGTATTGTATTGTATTTTGAGTTGTATACAATACAATATACGTGTGAATGCGCTTGTTCCTGTTCTTCATATGGCCTGGTGTTTTCTATTCTGGATTTTACATAGTTGTAGGTTATGCAATCTCTATATATCAAATACCATGACACATGACACACATTTAGTGCAGTTCGAAAGTATCTGTCCACTGATGCAACATCCAAACTAGTCACATCTCTCATTCTCTCACGTTTGGACTATTGCAATTCTCTTCTGGCTGGTCTGCCAGCATCATCTATCTACCCTCTTCAACGTATACAAAACTTTGCAGCTCGACTAGTCCTCAGAAATACAAAATCTGAGCACATTACTCCTCTCTTGCGATCTCTCCACTGCCTGCCTGTGCCACAGAGGATAAACTATAAGATCTGTACCCTCTGTTACAAAAGTCTCCACAAAACGGCACCTTCCTACCTCTGTGAATGTCTTCACTTGTACATTCCTTCTCGTTCCCTCCGCTCTGCTGCAGATACCTTGTGCTTAAGAATACCTAGATTCAACCAGTCCACTGTTGGCCGTCGCTCTTTCTCTGTTTCTGGTCCAGTGATCTGGAACGACCTCCCTCTCTCCCTTCGTCAAAAGCCTACTTATGATGCTTTTAAATCCAGCCTTAAGACGCATTTATTTAAAACCTGAGATTCTCCCCTCTTCTTTCATCTCATTTCTGTCCCTGCCCTCAATAACCAACTCCCCCCCCCTCCCCATTAGCCTGCCCGAATGTACAACTTGTGTGTGTGTGTGTGTGTGTGTGTGTGTGTGTGTGTGTGTGTGTGTGTGTGTGTGTGTGTGTGTGTGTGTGTGTGTGTGTGTGTGTGTGTGTGTGTGTGTGTGTGTGTGGGCGCGTTCGCGCGTGTGTGTTTACATTTGTATTTGTAAAAAACTGTTAATTGTGCGCGTGTGTGTGTTTACATTTGAATTTGTAAAAATCTATTAATCGTAACTGGCTGCGTGTGAAAGAATGAGATGAATGAGAGCGCTTTGATTTTTTTTGCAAGATATCGCGCTGTATAAATTCCATGTATTATTATTATTTATTATTATTATTTCTGAATGTCCTGAAACTAATTCCAACATATATTTTATAAAGAAAGTCTCCTTCTGGTTAAAACAATTATTCACAATTGTTTAGGGGGGTTTTGTAGTACATTTTTCTGTCCAGTCATTTGTGAAAATTGTGATGTGTGATGGAATAGCAAAATATCAACATTGCTATCTCAGGAGATATGAAATGAACTAAGTTTGGAATTTTTCTTTTATTACAATATCTTTGTTCTGCAGTTTTCTATAAAGGAAAATATGCAGTGATTTTTATTTTACCTCTAACTCGTATGTCTGTCTTTCCCTGTCTGTCTCTGTCTCTGTCCCTCTGTCTGTCTGTCTCTGTCTGTCTGTGTGTCTGTCTTTCTCTTCCTTGCTCTCCTCTCTCTCTGGGGGTGGGGGGGGGGGGGGGGTGATGGGGGATGTTTTTAGGGTTTTGTTTTATTAGTTTGCTTTCGGGGGGGGGGGGGGGGAGTTGTTGGGGGGGGGGGAGGTTGCTTTGAAAAGGGTTATTTCCCCATGTTTCTACTGTGATACTGTATAAGTGTTGGGTTATTATTAAGATGTATCCCTACGAGCGGGGACTGGATGTAAAAAAGCACATGAGTGCTTATTCATTATCCTCGAAATAAAAGAATTTGTCATTGTCATTGTCATTGCCATTGTCATTGTCTTTCCCTCTGTCTGTCTGTCTGTCTGTCTCTCTCTGTGTCTGCCTGTCTGTCTGTGTGTCTGTCTATCTATCTATCTGTCTATACTGTCTGTCTGTCAGTCTGTCTGTCTGTCTGTTCTGTCTCTCTCTCTCTCACTTCTCTCTCTCCCCAACCCAAAGTCAGACACTCTCTCTCTCCTCCCTCTCTCTCTCGTCTTCTCTTCGGCTTTCTACTGTTTGAAATATGAGTACGATGCATTTTCAAGATGTGACACCCACGGGCGGGGACTGGATTAAAAAAAGCACATGATACATTATTCATTATCCTGAAACAAAGAATTTGGTTTTCTATTAACGTACAATGTTTAGATGTTCTTTTTATGACTTTATGGCTTTTTTCCCCCCTCTCTATAATGTTGAGTGTATGGGTATTGCCTTATTATTATCACGACAATTCAGTTTTATGAGTATATTAAAAAGTGTTTGTGTGCCGGGTGCTAAGTGAGAATTACACTATTTAGTATTATCCCGAAAGAACACCCCCCCCACGACCCCCCCCCCCCCCCACACACCCACACACTCACACACACACACCACACACAACACATACATACACACACAGCCACACACAACACTCACAAAACTCACTCACTCACCATAATTCTCTCCCTCAATGACTGTAAAGTTTGGATTCTTCTTTGTTTTGGTTTCTTGTTTTCTATTGTGTGATGTATGCGCATTAAATTAATTCATTATCATACATATAATTTGAAACAAATATAATCAAAAAATGAGCGTTGATGGATCGCATATATTGTTTTTGGTAATTATATCTTGGGAATATTATGCTGAGATACCCACACACACACACACCTCTGTCTCCCTGTCTCTCTCTCTCGAACCTATTAACGTCTTCTTATAGTTAAGTGTAATCCTGAAGACGGATTCATATTTTATAACTTTCATTACTTTATTGGACTTGCTCTGACTTAAGTTTTTAATGAGTCCCTATTTTCAATATCTTATAGTTAGTGTAAAAAGTATGTGTACCATTGACAATGTGTAGATGTTTTATTTCATGACTTATTAATTTTGTGTTTGGTTTATTTTCTGGCTCAGTTGTTAATCTTGTTGTTGTTGTTTGGCTGTTTTTCTCTTTTTTTATCTTCCTTCTGTTGGTTTTGGTTTTTCTTTTCTCTTTTGTTGTTTCTGTTTGGTTTTGGTTAGGAGTTTTTTTGGGGGATGGGGTGGTATATTCATAGGGTTTTTCTTTTATTTGCTTCTTGGGGGGGGGGGGGGAAGGGGGTGGTTGGGGGGGAGCTGTTTTGAAAAGGTTATTTCCCCTGTTTTTTTAATTGTGAGAGCTGTATAAGTATTGGGTTATTATTATTAAGTATGTATCCCTAACAGGCGGGGACTTGGATGTAAAAAAGCACAGTGTGCTTATTCATATCCTCGAAATAAAGAATTTGTCATTGTCATTGTCATTGTCTCTCCCTCTCTCTCTCTCTCTCTCATCTCTCTCTCTCTCTCTCTCTCTTTCTCTCTCTGGTATCCCAATCCCACCCCGCGAAGGAATAGACTTATTCAAACATTTACCTTCTCAAGATTTCTCAGGGCCCTATGCTGTGGAACTCCCTGATTCAGTTAAACAACATCAATCAATAACAATCTACAAAACTCTCTTATCTTACCAACTTGATACATCAACAATAACGAACCACACTCCATAGCCTTGGAAACAAAGTTCACCCTTGCTTATCTGCCCTTTCCCTTCACCAATGATAGCTTCCTACAAACAAGACTGGCATGCTTGCATAGAAGAATCAGAAAAGTATAACTGGAAACTAGCTTCCGATTAAAAGTTTTTTCAAACAGAAAAGTATGTACAGTTTTAACCACAGAAATGCATAGGAGTTACTCTGCTCAATTCGGATTAAGATCTTTTAGCTTTAAATGCCAGCAAAACATGGTTTTTACCACTGACACATTATCTCACAGTCCCCATGGCCCATGTGGGAGCGCAGATGAAGATGAAAAAATGCATTTTTTGTTTGATTGTAATTCGTAGTACCTGTTGCTCTGTGTATCAAGCCATTTTGTTTGTAGAAGCAACATTTCAAGTTGCAGAGACATTGGCAGTGAACACGAGGCGCCGAGAGGAACGACCCCCCCCTGGTGCTCCTGAACTATTAAAATCCAGCTGAAACTAGATCAACTAGTCTACAACATCAGCTAAAAGTCAACCAAGCAAGATTGAAGGACCCTACAGACGCAAAAGCCTCCAGGCAAAAATAGGTTGAAAATTTGCCTGCCGCACATACACTTGATAAAGATGCAGAGACAATAACCAACAGTTTCACTGCAGTGATGACGGAAAACAGCAAAGGAGCACTTGGCAAGCACAGCCAGAAAAAACCACAACCTAGATTCACTGATAAAATCCTGATATATGGTCATAAACGAATAATTGAAGAATGCTCAAGTACACAACAGGAGCATGGGAATACAGAAGATCAACAAAAAGATCAAGAAAGACATGAAAAAGCCAAAGAAGAATGGATTGAGAAACAATGTTCAGATATATGAAGAAAATTTAACCAGGAAGATCACAGCCTAAGACCAACAAATTGTGAAAGCTCACACAGGCAGAAACAGACATAGTTCACCTCAATCAAGCCAAAGACAAACTGCCTCACATAAAAACAATCATTAACAGATGGACAGAGTACTGTTCAGAGCGCCTACAACCATACAGACACAAGGTGACATCCCAGGTACTTAGAAGTCAGTACCGTCAAAGATGATGACTTTCCTATCCTACGTCAAGGGTGAGGAGCACCATCAAATCACTGAAAAAAGGGGAAAGCTGCAGGCATAGACAACATCCCAGCAGCAAAGCTGAACAAATACTGTGAAGGGGGGGGGAGGGAAGTGACAGACATCCTCACAGAAATTTGCAACAAGATCCTCAGACGGGGAGAATACCAACACTGTGACCCAATCACTCATCATCATGCTCCCTCAAGAAAGGCAATCTACAGCAATGCCAACACAATAAAGAACGATCAGCCCTCGTAAAGCCTGCCAGAAAGTGATGTTCAAAGTCATCTTGAACAGACAAAGCACGGGCAGAAAGATCATCGCTGAAGAACCGCAGGCTTCCGCCCAAACAGAACACCACAGAACCAAATATTCAATTCAAATTCAGTGCGAGACATACAGCAAGCCACCACAGTAAACTGTACCACGTCTTCACAGACTTTCAAAAGGCGTTGACCGTTAGGCACACGCATTATGGGCCACGATGAAAAATACAACATGGGACAAAAAACATTCGACCAATTAAAGAGCTATAACACAAAAGCCACCCAGCCAGTGCTTTTCCTGCATAGTTGGAGAGTATTTTCCGTACCTCAGTGGAGTTCAGTCAAGGCTGTCTCCTATTCGCCAACAACTGTTAAAAATGTCTTTCCTTGGAGCGCATTGACTGATGCAATAGAAATCACACTGGCACAGTCCATTATTGAGGCGATAATCACCAAACTTCAGGTTTGCTGAGACTCGACGGACTTGCAGGAAATTAACCGGAACTACTCCAACCAGTTACCACCTGGACAAAACCAACCTCACAGAATATGGCATGGAGATCAGTCCGAGAAAAAACATACACTCATGACAAACAGTGTCCCACCAAATACTACCAAGATCCAAAGAGTCAGTGGATAAGAACGTGAGGTTGTAGATCACTTCAAGTACCTTTGAACTATTATTAGTGAAGAAGATCAAAACCGAAATCCTCGCAAGAGCTGCACAAACAAAAGCAGCAATGGCAAAGCTCAAGACTATCTGGAAAGACCGAAAACATCCTCTCAGACCACTCAAGTTTACTGCATGCACTGTCATCGTTACTATCTGGATGCGTGCGAATCCTGTGGACATGAATGCAGATCTACAAGGCGGATCCAGCTCTAAAGATAGATGCCTCAAAAGTATCCTTGGCATTTATACATGGAACCACACTACCAAACAACGAAGTCCTACAAACCATCACCCACAAGTAAAGCACAAGAAAAACCTGTTGACCACAGTCCAAGAAAAGATCTCAGATTGTTAGACATGTGACATAATCCAGATGGGCTTCTCCAAAACCATACTGCAGGAACATGCAGGGGAAGAAAAGGCGAGGCAGTGGAAGAAATGGCAACACGCATCACTGAGTTGACGGGAGAGAAATTCTCCCACAACCAGGCACTTGCACACTAAGCCCCGCAAATGGAGCCAGTCTGGTGCAAACGATCATCCTGGCGACAGTGAGCACGCGCCGACCCCCGCAGGATGGCGTCTATGTGAACACGGAGAGCACAAAATTACAGAGACATTCGTGAAACCGAAGCATCCTGTCCACAAACCCGAGCATAATTATCATATACTTGAAAGTGAACACTGTCAAACGACAATATGTCTATACGAGACAATAAGTTATCATTCTCGACTCTGAGGGAACAAGATACTGAAGAAGAGATCTATAACACATCACACACCCGACAGAAATTATTATCTCACCTTACGCTCTATCTGGGCTCCTGCGCAGGAATCAACGACCAAGACATCACAAGCAGTGACTATTGATATACACTTTTCTCAATGCTTACAGACATTATTTTGTTTTCCCATATTTGAGTGGACTAAAGCGATATGTCCATTAGCTCAAGTAGTGATCGCTTACTTGTTAGTAACGTGAAGGAGACATTGGTCGATCCGTCTTGTCGTCTCTTACTCGATTAGATGCGATGGATTATACGAGGTAACGCAGATGAGGAGTGTCGTGTGTGGTGGGCTGTGTTAGTATCGTGTTGTGTGTCTGTTGCCGATCTCGTCTGCCGTTGAAGTCGTTGAGATGTATAGTTGGTGTAGATTGTCATTTGGTGCTCTCTGCGTGGGTTGTGCCTTGAGTCCACGCGCCTGTGTTGTTGTGTGGAGTGTACACACTATCTATACCTTACTAGGCATGTATGATAGGATTAATGACTGTATCAGGAGTCACGTGATTTGAGTACACATATCGAGATGCCTCTACTTCTTATATCCTACCAAGTTTCGCTGTATTCTAACAATTATTACTCTTGGTGCAGAACATGCAGTAGTGTTGCACTATAGTGGTGAATCTTTCATTAGAGGGTGTGCATCTTGTGCTCTTGGCCGCATAAATAGATGCTTAGGATTTGTTGAGACGAGTGTCAATTATCACACCTGTCGCGTGAGTCAGAGTGCGTCCAGTGTTCGATAGCGTGTGTCCAGCATAGCAGTTAGCGAGCTCCTCTTCCTCTGTCTCATATTTTGCGACAATTTTTTGTACGAGAAACACACTCAGTTATAGTGTCTGGGATTGACACTAGAAACTTGTGTTGGTTTGGTATGTTTTTAATACATTATATTAAAATGAACAGACTATTCTTATCGAAAACTACTTTAAATTGTTAGTCTGTAAGTATAACATATCACACAAAGTGACATTTGGACTGCGTGGTGCTGGAGTTGAGGGATTGAGGCGCGAGCAGATCGTCTGTGATAGTTTGGTTTCTTATAGTGTTATTTGTGGTGTTCATTGTCTTCATCATTAGGGTGTGGAGGTATCTGGAGGGTTGCTTTTGCGGGGGGGTGCTTTGTCTACGTTATTCAGGCTTTGTTTGTTTTGTTAAGATGTCTCTATACTATTTACACTGTTAGAGTTCTTATTTCTGTTGAGTCTCTATATGGTGAGCGATGTTCGTGGCTTATTGATATATATACGTCATCAGAGCTGCACAAGGCTGAAAGCTATGTATACAAAAGCAAGAAGCAACTGAGAACAGGGAACTCTACCATGGTAAGCCACTAGCCAACACAAATTAACGACTACATTTTTATAGTTCGACTGTGAGTGTGCAGGTTAGCACTCAATTATCTATAGCTAGGATCCTAGAGTAAGGGGTATTGTGGTTTTGAGAACATCTCATTTCACGATACTAATGTAGTTGGAGGAGGAGACACACGCATAATCAGCACCGCTACCATGGATATACGATGTGTTATGGCCTTGGGGAGCAAATTGAATCATCTGCTCTATATCTAGCTGGACAGGATTGGGCATGAAGACTGAGCATTGAGGCGTGGATGTTCAACAGTATGTTACTAAACAGGTGGAGGGAAGATAGCTAGTGTGACACGGAGGAACGTGATGGACAGGACGTTTCGACTGTGTGTTGAATAGGTAGTTCAGAAATGTAATTGCACGAGGGTGGTCTGAGGGCTGCCACAGTGGGGAGCACGTCGGGATGTCAACAAGAAATTTAGCGAGGTAAAATTAGTCTAGATGTTTCTATGCGGCTAGTCTATTGAGAAGGAGGGCATCGTGAACGGCAGCTTCGGGTGGTACAGACAAATGAGCATATGTCTTACAGTATCAATACAGGTGTTCTGTAACATGGAGGACAGCGGAGTGGACAAGTTGGAAGTATTGTGTGACAGCGAAAGCAAGAGAGAGTAGTGGGGTGAAGAAGGATTGCAGAGAAGTGGTTAGGAAAGTGATGGGGGTGACTATGAAGGAAAGGGATGATTATTTGAGTTCTCGGAATCTGGTAGAGATCGTATGGGTCAGGTGAGATTGAGAGAATTCATTTAGATATAGGGCGAGGGGGAGAGAACACACATAATATATGTAGGATTAGGTGGCTGACAGGTAGATTTGGACTCATATGATCAGATCGGTCAAGGCTATGTTGAGGTTGAGTGGAGGGTCTAGTGTAAGGGGTGTCTATGTAGTGGGAGAGGTTTAATAGTTGGGAAGTTTGATAGGGGATCTGAGGTGTGGAGGGGATGCTGATAGTGGGATGATGTAGGGAATTGGAGGCTTAGACTGATGTGCTGTAAACAATATTACAGAGAGTTCTGTGTATTAGACAGGGGAGTAGACAAACACATAATGATCTGGAAGATTTGGTGCACTTTGGTAGTGGGGACTTATTAAGGGTACTCTAGGGATACATGAAACGTAGGTGTGATTTGTTTTTGGATGGATGAGTGAGGTTTGAAGAGGTTGGGAGAGGGGAGGACATCTTTAGAGGGTGGGCTATGTGGGGGGGGTGAGAGGCGTTATGCGGTACCATGAGTAGTGGGAGACTTATGAGACAAGGCATCATGTGTTACACACACAATTGGAATACAGAGACATAACAGCGAGGGGTCTGGACTCTAGGATGGGCGGATAACTTGGGGCGAGTGATAGTAGACGAGTGACAAGTGGCCGCATTTCAACACAGAAGAACAGACTTAAAGATGCAGACCATGCAGTAAAGAGGCTTTAAGTGGAGGGAGGGTTGGCGTATCAGACAAAAGATAATACTGACAGTAGTCTACGGGGAACTGCAGGTATGACAGCAGAATTACACAGGATTCTGAATTGTGGGGTGATATAGATCTGTTCTGGGGTTTGTCGTTGAAGGGAGCTATGAGCACTAGTTAAGACTATACTAGACAACCACAGTGGACTGATTAATCATTTAACGTTATGCGTTATGAGATTATACAATGGAACATAATATATTATAACAAGTGAGAGAAATCGATCTACATGTAATTATATAAGATAACAAGTAGGTGGGGACAATGGATGAGGGATTAATTGCGGGTGGGGAAAGGTTCTTGGGGGGGGGTGATGAGGAGGGAGAATTATGGTTGGGGGATGGTGTGGAAATATGTGAGGATGGATGAATAGAGTGAGCTGGAGTAAATAGCGACTACATTTTTTAACTTATTGTACTGTTGGAGGATTGTACAGCAGCATATAGTAGGGAATATAAATATATAGAGGACTACAGGAGTGATAGACACTTATATGTTAAAAGTCTTCAGGAGTTTGTGCATATAAGACGATACAATAGGTAGGAATAATAGATGAGAGCGGGGATACTTTCAGAGAGGGATAAAGGACAGACATACAGTAAGACAGAATTCTAGTACACAGTAGCAAGGAGGACAAGGGGGGGGAACAGAAGTTTACTGAGTGACTTAGCTAGTGACACTCGGGTTGGACATAAGTGACTTAAGATAGGATCTTGGTTAGCGTCTCACACGATTAGACATGATTGACGGGAGGGGTGGGGTGGGATAGGACAAGAGTGAACTGGGAAGGGGGATAGGAGTGGTATCTGACATGGACTGATTGAGTACGGGTAGGGGTGGGCATTTGGTGGAATAGAGCATAGAGATGAATGGTGAGGCAAGGGGGGGAGGAACGTGTTCTAGGAAGTTGTAGTTGTGACTCGGGAGACACATTCTAGGGATACTAGAACAAATCAAGGCAGGTGGGAGGAACAAGAGGTAGCGAATTACATGGGTGGGTAGGATTAAGTGAACTTGTAGTGGCGTGAAGTCAGAGGACACACACATCTGATTACGATTTTAGAGTATATATGAGTATGACTAACGAAGTTTAGGGGGTTGTAGGGTGGGAGGGTGAGAGTGGTAATGTGAGGGGGTATGTGAGGGATTGGTAATGGGTGTTGGCGAAATTGAGTAGGGTTGTACATGGTGATGTGTATGGAGGTTATGGTGGAAGGATATCAGGATTAGTAAGTGAAAGGATCGCGGACCGGGACAGAGAGGGTGGTAGCAGACAAAAGTATGGTTGGTTTAGGTTTTTGGTTGTTGTGTGTAATGAGATATTTGGTGAATTCTTGATTGTATGTGGGGGGATAGGGAAATATGAGGACTAGATGGAAAGAGAGGAGGAAACTGGAACTAGGAACTGAAGTATTGGTGGATCGGTTAATAGTCTGTGGGTTCTAGGAGTGTGATAGGAGGGACTTGATGGTCTAGGTCTCTGAATTGTGGGGAGTATATTTAGGTGAATAAATTAATCTAGTGGTCTTAGATGATAGAGAGCGTGTTCGTGCTGAGTATGTTAGTGGATGGGGTTGAAGTGGGGGAGGCGAAGAAATTGGGTTGGATAGATGAAGTTCTCCGTGATGTTTGGATTTGAATTTGGTACAGGGGGTGTGTTGTAGATATGACGATTTGGGTGGGAGGTTGGTGGTGGTTTATTGGTGATTTATATGATGGTGAAATTCAAAGTCACTACTGTGATGATATTTTTAATTGGTAAGGGTGGGAATGGATGGTAATGAGTGGTTGGTGGTGGGGGGGTGTAGGTGATTGTAGTATTATTTGTTGATATGTGGTATCTATGTTTTGGGTTTCTAGTTGTGGGGGTAGTGTGTGGAGTTTTGGGGATCTGTGGTGGGTGGTGGTGGGGTTGTGTGTTGGGGCTGGGGGGGGGGAGGGAGTATGGACTAGTTGATGATTGGGGAGGGTTGTTTTTAGGTGGTGGTGGTTTAGGTAGAGGGGTAAAGGGGATTTGATGTTGAGGGAGATGTTGGTGGTTGATTGATTGTGTTGATTGGTTATTTGGTAGTGCATGGATTTATATGGGGATGGAGGGTTGGGTGTGTGAGTGTTGTAATCTGTTTGAATGTATGTATGTTGGGTGGAGTAAAAATTTGGAGTAGGGTTAGGGGGTGTTTAGGATAGGTGTTGGTTGTGAGTTATGGTTCGGGAGGAAAGGGATGGGGGAATATGGTAGGATTTTATGTTATTATTGTGGATATTATATTATGGTATATTATATAAAATATATGGTATATTGTGTTAATGGGGGGGATATTATTGGAGATATGGATACAGGAAGGTAGATGTGGTAAGTGGGGGAGTATGTTGTTGTAAGTGTATCATGGGTTGTTATCATTAGGATTTGGAATATGGGATGGTGGTGGTAGTGGTCTGAGTGTGTAACGTAGGGATGACTGGGTTTTAACATGATTGGGAAATAGGGGTGTGTGGTGGAGGTTTGTAGGTCTGTGGTTGCGTGGTATTAATGAAAGTGGCAAAGTGTTGGTGTGAGGGGTAGTCTGAGGATTGGGGTATAGGGTTCTCTCTTAAGAATTGTAGATCACTATGATTGAGTGGGATGGGGACAGATATTGGTATAGGTGGGTTTATTGGTAATTGAATATTTGTATCATAGTTGGGTGGTGGTCGGGTACTTAGGTAGGTGGGTAAGTGGGTTATCTTAAATTCAGTTGGGGAATATGGGGGTGGTGGGGAGGGTTGTAGGGTGTGTTTGATTGTTGTATCACTCTTGGACAGTGATAGGTGTATTAGTTTGTTGTGTGGATATCTATGGAGGGTTGAGGATTAATCTGTGTGGGGTGTGGATAGGGGAAGTGATGGGCGGACATTGTGTAGAGGGCTTCTTGGAGTTCTGGGCATGGGGTTTAGTAATCTTGGGTGGTCTATGTCGAGGGGGACTGACTGGGGATACATTTGAGTCTGGTTTTGGGTGTTACTTGGTGATATATGGGTAGGGTGTGGGGTGTAAATGGATGAGGTAAATGATATTAATGTTCTGGGGATTCGTCAGGAATTGGTGGGGTATATTTGGGGATTTTAGTGCAGGGTAGAGTGGACTGGGGATTAGGGTATAGGGATATAGGATGGAGTAATATGTGTGGTGTACACTATGATTGGGAGTGATGATTTGTTGTGTGTGTGTGTGTGTGTTGTTGGTTTTGTTGTTTTTAAAAGTAGGTTAGGGGAAAATATGGGAAGGTGTGGAGAGGGTATAAGGGAGGAAGAGAAAATTAAAAGTGAGAATGTGGAGGGATGGTGAATTGTTTAAATATAGAGGGATTGTAATTGATGATTGGGGGAAAAGGTGGTTTTGTAAATGTGGTTAGGAGGATAGAAAGGTTTGGGTTGTGAGGGTGATAAAGAGGGGAAATTGGAATTGGGGGTTGAATGATGAGGTGAGGGGGGTAATTGGGTGGGGTAGAGGAGGAGGTAAGGGAGGATGGGAGAGGTGAAAATAGATGGGAGATTGATTGGGGTTGATGATGAGGTAGGGGGGGGGTAATTGGGGTGGGGGGGAATTAGGGGGGGGATGTAATGGGGGAGGATGGTATGAAAATAGGGAGGGGATATTAATGGGGTTATGATGGGGGGTAGGGGGTAATATGGATGGGGTAATTATGGGGATGTTCAGGGGGAGTAATGTTATGGTAAAATAATGGTATATTAATTGGGGTTGCATCTTTGGAGCGTTGGTGATCAAGTGGATGGTGACCACCTTTGTGTACCTTGGTTTCAGTACAGTCCCCTCACTTTCCCCAAGCCAATGTTAAGCAGCATCGAGCGTGGTTACCAAGTGGATGGGTGGGTGACCGTTTGCGTACCTTGGCTTCAGTACAGTCCCCTCGCTTTCCCCAAGCCAATGTTAAGCAGCATCGAGCGTGGTTACCAAGTGGATTGGTGGGTGACCGTTTGCGCGACTTGGGTTCAGTACAGTCCCATCTCAATTCACCCAGCTGTAAATGGTACCTGTCCTCATTAGGGTCAGGGTAGTACAAGCAGTCGAGAGAGAGGAGATGGTCGCCGCCCATCAATATGCTGGTCCCTAAGGGGGGGAGAGAAGTGAGGTCTCTATGCCTTGTTCCCCTACGACCGTATAGGTTATGGGACACCTTAAATTTTACCTATACCGTTTAGCTGTAGCCCTGGAATGTCAAATGGAAACGAAAGCCACCGCCACAACAACAGAGAGCGTGAACGATCATTCTGAGCTGGGTACTATGCTCAGATATGAATGAAGACCTGGTCTAAAAACGATGGAATATTGTACAATTCATGACACCACATTTCAATTTTGTTTTACACATTGCTTGACACATTTAGTGGTTTGTAACACCAAATCCACTAGGGTGGTATGTGTGTGTGTATCTTATTTTATATTTTATTTTATTCTTATATTTCGAGGATAATGGAATAAGCACTCGTGAGCTTTTTTTCCCCATCTAGTCCCGGTGTATATGCAGTTTTGTCAAGTTTGTCATCCGTTCCCACCGGCACACAAGGGCCTACTCTTCCGAAAAGCGGAACGGGGTTTAACGTGTGCGCAAGATGTTCTGCGTGCGTTCGCGCACAGGATCTCGGTTTATAGTCTCATCCGAAAGATGTGTGCGCGTACGTGCGTGTGTGTGCGTGTGTGTATGTACGTGCGTGTGTGTATGTACGTGTGTGTGTGCGTAGGGTGGCGTGTGTGTTGTACGTGTGTGTGTGATGTGTGTGTGTGTACGTGCGTGTGTGGCAGTGTGTGTGTGCTACGTGCGTGCGTGTGTGTATACAGACACAGGAGAGGCAGGCAGGCTATGATGTGAGGGTGTATGGCAGCCACCCAGGCTGTAAAAGCAAGCAAGGACGTACCCTGTCAGGGTGGGCCCCCCAAAAAACCCATGCAGTCTTGGCCATTTTCCTGCACAAAAAGTAGGGGGGGGGAATAGATAATGTATGCCATTACACGCTGACTTGGCCATAATTATGTCCCTGGTTGGCACAGCGCTTCGCCATTTGTATGCTGAATGGCAAACACACTTTGTCCAGTGTTAGTCACCCCGCCCCCTGCCCGCCCCCCTTCATCATTTTCTGAAGATTTTTTTACTGCACTGACCAGCATTAAAGCGTGCGGATTTTGACTGTAAGCACGACCCATCTGACGCTAGTTTTACAGTCTTCTTTTTTCTTCTTTTCTTCTATTCTTCTGTTCTCTCTGTCTTCTTGTTCTTCTTTTCTATCATTCCTTTGTCATTATTACTTCCAGGCGACCTTGACGATTGGCTTTCCATCTTCTTCTGTTTTGTTCCTCCTTAGTTTGCCCTTTCTCTATCTCTGTCAATACAGCAGTCCAGTTTTGCTAGGTCTTCTTCCTTTGTTCTTTTCCATCCACTAGATTCTCTTCTTTTTATGTCGGTGGTCTTGCTTTCCGTTGACTGCCTCTCAAATCTCATGTCTTTGTCATGTTTTACCTGAGTTATATTCAGGACTTCGTCATCAATTTCTACCTGTTTGGTTAAAACTGACTATCTTGGCCTTTGTTCTAGTAAATCATATCACATAGGAGATTTTTTTTATAGTGAACTCCCTTACGGTTCTTTGCCACACTGGAGAGGAAGTTTATAAACAACTAAAGGTAAGGAAATGCGTTGTGTCCCAAGCTAATGGCAGTCTGGGGCAGTGTCAGAAATCTAACTTCTCTGGGCCGCATATTTGAGGGCGGCGCCACTCTCTTTTTCCTCGCTAGCTTAACATCCTGACTCATAGGTTGCCTTTTACATTTAACTGAGTTTCTGGGGAACTGTATGAAGCCAAGGTCAACTAAACGGTCAAAGAACCATGGAGGCAACCACTCAATTTGCATTGGACAGAAGTTCAAGATCTCAAGCCTGGGTTCGAGCCGCAGTTTGAGATGACCACTAACATGCCCCGTTCAGTGATCCTTCCCCTCCCCCATCCCAGGGGTATAATATATTATCCCCGAAGTTGAGTCGGATGAAACTGTATGAAGGCCAGGTGGAAACGGTCACCAACTGGGCAACACACTCAACGTTGCATTGTACACTAGACAGATTCAAATGATTCTAAGGGCCTGGGTTCGAGCCCGGGTTTGAGATACCACTGAAATGCCCGTTCAAAGGGATCCTCTCCCCCCCATCCCCCATCCCCTGGGGGTATAATATATCAGTGCTATTCCCCCGAAAGTTCTTCGGATGAAACTATTAATCGAGGTCCCGTGTGTGAATGCATGCAGGACATCCTGTACATACGTTCAAACCTGTTCTGCCTTTTGGAAAAGTAGGCCATTGTGTGTGTGGGGAAAAAGGACAGACTTTACAAAACTGAATGCACGCAGGGATTTGATGTAAAAAGGCGCGTAAGTGCTTAATCAATTATCATCAAAATGAAACAATATCTAATAATAATAATAATAATACTAAAATGATAAATGGAATTTATATAGCACTGCATCTTGCACAGACAAATCAAAGCGCTTACACAGTCATACAACCAATAGCAAGTAATAGCTTAACAAGTCCAAATACACAACACAACACACACACACACACACACACACACACACACACACACACACACACACACACACGAGAGAGAGAGAGAGAGAGAGAAGAGAGAGAGAGAGAGAGGAGAAGAGAGAGAGA
>CM054162.1:32644318-32646818 GCA_028751875.1 Rapana venosa
GCGGCAAGGCAAGTCAGGGTTCCCAGTTCCCAGTGGCCACTTGGTCCAACAATCTCCATGTACAAGCCCTTCTTGGTCACTTAGCTGGAGAGAGGCCAGAGGGCAACGAGAGTGCTTCTCATTAAATTTGTACGTTGTTGTACGTGTGTACCAAGCTAAGCTATACAGTTCTAAGTAAGTAAAGTAAGTAAGTAAGTAAGTAAGTAAGTAAGTAAGTAAGTAAGTAAGTAAGTAAGTAAGTTAGTAAGTACCACCTAGCTTGGCTTGACTTGATTGTAGGGGCGAAGTGTGAGCGTGTGTGCGTGTGTGTGTGTGTAGGTGTGTGTGTGTAGGGGTGGGGGTGTGGGTGAGGGGTGGGGGTGTGTATGGGGGTGGGTGTGGGGAGGAGAGGGGGAGGAAGGTGTGTGTGTGTGATTTATTTTTTATATCATTTATTTTATATGTTATTTTATTCTTTTATATCGAGGATAAGGGAATAAGCACGCATGTGCTTTTTTTTGTTTGTTACATCGAGTCCCCGTGTGTATGCGATTTTGTAAATTCTGTCATCTGTTCCCACTGGCACACCATGGCCTACTCTCACCAAAAGCGAAAAGCGGAACAGGATTTAACGTGTGCGCAAGATGTTCTGCATGCATTCGCACACGGGGCTTCGGTTTATAGTCTCATCCGAAGGACTTTTGGGGATAGTGGAGTCTGCACTGATGTTAACATGAGTGGAAAATCTCCCCTTGAACGGGAATCGAACTCGGGTCATCAGATTGCGAGCGCAATGTTCTAACCACTAGGTTATCCCGTCCCGTTTTATTTTTATGTGTATCCTGTGGCGTTTTGTAACAAATACAAAGTATAGGGGTAAGATGGACAGCGTGCTATGCTTAGGTATATTGCACGAAAAGAAAAAAAATAAGGAAAAACAAGAAAAAGAAAAAAACCACCCCAGACAATCAATCACACCAAGTAAGATGCACACAAAGTCAATCCACGAAATCATTTGTCTGTCTTGTCTTGTCTTGTAGCAAATACGCTGTCCCCTGATATAAAAGAGCCATCTGAATTCCTCTCAAGTAAATATGCCCCAAATTTGTCTTCAAAGTAATACAACTCAATAACTTACAGTCTATCACAAACTTGCAGAAGCAAAAGAAAAACGAAACAAAACGAAACAACAACCTCAACCCCTCCCCCCCTTCCAAATAAACAAAAAACACAACAAACAAACAAACAAAACAAACACCAAAAAAAAGAAAAGAACACGGACAACACGCAGTACTTTGTACGCTTGAAACTCCCAAACACACCTGGGCTTTCAATAAATATCTCTTTCCCAAACTTAACATTCTGCAACTTCCGAAGATAATTTTCTCCTCTTAAAAACACTTGCTATAATTAATTCTAGCTGGCTCTTGACAAAAGCTTATGGACTAAAACATCATTGTTCCTTTGACGTATTTTGAAGCTTAAAACGCCACCCCCTCCCCCAAGTGTTTTGACGTCATTGTCTCAACGTAATAATACTGCGTAAAATTTTTCTGTAAAGTGGTCTGAGTTTTTGAGAACAAAGTTACTGGGTAATATATATAGAGGCTAACCCTCTTTACTTGTACTGGAAAGTGAAAATAGAATATTCTATTATTGCAGTGTCGAAAACACCATAATCATTATGCTCACTTGAGGCTGTTTGTAACTTAAGAGTAGATTGATCCATATTTGTTTTTGAAGTTAGAGGGAAAAAAAAGTCGTGTTGCATAGTTGGGATTAAAAAAAAAATTATCTGCATATTGCTTTTTCGTCTTATACAGATGACACACGTGATGCAGAATTTTTTTTTTTTTACTAGGACCATGAATTTGTAGGTTCACAGACAAAAAAAAGACAACAACAGCAGTAACAATAGCAAGAAAACCCCAATGAAAAAAAATCGTGCACTATTTGTTTAGTTATTAAAAAAAACCCCGCGCTTCGATCATTAAAAATAACTTGCACAATTGTTTAAAATATTTTATTCTTTTATATCGAGGATAATGGAATAAACACTTGTGTGCTTTTTTTTACATCCAGTCCCCGTGCAGTTTTGTAGATTTTGTCATCTGTTCCCACCAGCACACAATGGCTTACTCTTTCAAAAAGCTTAACAGGATTTTAACTTGTGCGCAAGATGTTCTGCGTGCGTTCACACACGGGGCCTCGGTTTATAGTCTCATCCTAAGGACTTTTTTGGGGAGAGTGGAGTCTGCACTGATGTTAGTTAACTCCAGGGGAAAATAATTATTCCCTTGAACGGGAATCGAACCCGGGTTGTCAGATTGCGAGCGCAATGTTCTAACCACTAGGCTATCTCGCTCCCCCTCCCCCCCCCCCCCCCCCCAATCATATCACTAAAAGAATCAAATCTTTAACTGATGCAGTAAAAGGTTTTGACCATCTCTGATGCACTGGTGCGTAAGCTATGTCTATCTTCACCTCACCTTCACCTTCACCTAACTCGTAGACCGTGGGC
>CM054162.1:32651818-32654318 GCA_028751875.1 Rapana venosa
TATTTTTATAATTTTTGTTATAATTTGTTGGAAGAAAATTCCAATTTATACCATTGTATTTTTTTATATTTTAGGTTTACCTGTGTGCACTTTTGCACCTTTCTCAGTTTCTGAGATATCAGTGTGCTATTTCAGTCTTTAAAAGAAAAAAAAGTGTCCACACTGTCCTCAAATCAAGTCTGTGCCAGAGTTGTCCTCTTCTGCGTTTGTTTTCTGTTCGTGCCTTGCTTTCTGCTTTCTGTTATCTCCGTCCTGCTTCGTTTTGTTGCCTTAGCCGTTCATTTACCTGACTCTTTTGCTTTTTAGAGTACACACACGCACGCGCGTGCACGCACGCACGCACGTGTCTGTCTTTCTGTCTCTGTCTGTCTGTCTCTGTCTTTCTCTGTCTGTCTGCCTGCCTGTCTATATAATTATATCTGTCTATCTGTCGGTCAGTCTTCCTGTCTGTATGTCTTTGCCTGTCTGTCTGCCTGTCTATATATATAATTATCTGTCTATCTGTCGGTCAGTCTTCCTGTCTATCTGTCTGTCTGTTTGTCTGTCTGTCTGTCTCTGTCTCTATCCTTTCTCCACCCCACCCCCTCTCTCTCTCTCACCCCTTCTTTCCCTGCGTCCCTCTCTCTGCCTCTCCCTCTTCACCCCTCTCTCTCTCTCCCCCTCTCCCCCCTCTCTCCCTTTCTTCTTTCTCTCCCTCTCTATATACCCTCTCTCTCTCCCTCCCCCTCTCCCCCCTATCTCCCTATCTTCTTTCTCTCCCTCTCTATATCTCCCTCCCTCTTCCCCTCACTCTCTCCCTCCCCCTCTCTCCCTTTCTTCTTTCTCTCCCTCTTTATATTTCCCTCCCTCTTCCCCTCACTCTCTCCCTCCCTCTCTCTCCCTTTCTTCTTTCTTCTCCCCCCCCCCCCTCTCTCTCTCCCTCTCCCTCCCTCATCCCCCCCCTCCCTGTCTCTCTCTCTCTCCCTCCCCCCCCCCCCATCTCTCTCTCTCTCTCTCTCAATAACATGACATCTGTCCTCATTCGTGTTAGGCACTAAGTCAGTCAGTCAGTCAGTAAAGTAAGTGAGTGAGTCAGTCAGTTAATCAGTCAGTCCACATCATAGACACGAGGATAGGCACGCACACAATGTCCATCCATCCTGCCTGCCTATGCCTATAATGCAATTTACCCGCATAAGTCCCTGTCCATCCACCCGTACTGGAATGGAAAGACACGGACGTACCCTAAAAAATAAGGACATACATACACTGACCCTCCCACCTCATTCACAACCTCTCTATCATGATTCGTGTTTTTTCGGGGTTTTTTTGTTTTTTGTTTTTGGGTTGGTTTTTTTGTATTTAGGTCTACCAGTTCAGTTAGAAGCTTTTAGATTTTTTTTCTTTTTTTACCAGTGTGTCCGGGAAGACGGGATAGCTCAGTGGTCGGAGCACTCGCTTTCCTACCCCCCAGCTAAGGTTTAAGCAGCGTCGAGCGTGTTTTACCCGTGTGGATAGGTGACCGGTTTGCGCGCGCCTTGGCTTCAGTACAGTTCCCCCTCTAGTTCACCCAGCTGTAAATGGGTACCTACCTGCACCTTCTTTAAGGGTTCAGGGAAGGTAAAGCAGCGAGGGAGAGGAGAGGAGAGGAAAGGAGATGGGCGCCGCCGCCGCTGCCCTCAATATTGAATGCTGGCCCCCTAGAGAAGTTGAGGTCTCTGACGCCTCGCTCCCTCTACGACCTTATAGAGGTTATGGGGACACCCTTTTACCTTTTTAGCAGTGTGTAAATAAAGCAAGGGACGAAGGTAAGAAGATGAAGAGAGGAGGCGAATGATTGAGGTTTTACGCCTAGTTTGTCCCCTTTGGTGCGGAGTCATCCAGTTGAATGCATACCCCAGCGCTTTTTTTTTGGTCGTCTGCTGTCTGGGGGTATGTTTGGAGAGGCGGAGGTTTGAATAATGAGCTTGGGGGTTAAAAGGTCGATTTGACAATTTTTTTTTGAATTGCCGAAATAGTTGGGGTGGTGGTGGCGAGAGGTGGGGGTGGGGGGGGGGGGAAGATGTGGGGGGTTGGGTGGGTGGGGGGGGGGGGGGGGGGGGGGGGGGGAAGCAGGGAGAAGTGACTGTGTTAGTTGATTAAGATGTCATGAATTACCACAGTTGTTGTTTTTGTTATTGCTGTTTTCATTATAAAGATTATCGTTGTTTTCATCCAAAGAAGAAGAAGGAGAAGGAGGAGGAGGAGGAGAAGAAGAAGGAGGAGAAGGAGAAGAAGAAGAAGAAGACGAAAAGGAGGAGGAGGAGGAGGAGGAGGAGGAGGAGGAGGAGGAGGAGGAGGAGGAGGAAGAGGAGGAGGAGGAGAGAGAAGAAGAAGAAGAAGAGGAAGAAGGAGAAGAAGAAGAAGAAGAAGAAGAAGAAGAAGAAGAAAAAGAAGAAGAAGAAGGAAAAGAAGAAGAAGAAGAAGAAGAAGAAGAAGAAGAAGAAGAAATACAAAGAGGAGAAGAAGATCTGCTGCAACG
>CM054162.1:32666818-32674318 GCA_028751875.1 Rapana venosa
TGTGTGTGGGGGGGGTGGGTGAGGGTTGTGTGTGTTTTGGGGGGGGGGGGGGGGGGAAGTGTTGTTGTGTTTGTGTGTGTTGGGGAGGAGTGGGTGGGTGTTGGTGTTGGGGGTGTGTGTTGAGGGTGGGGGTGTTTGTGTTGGTGTGTGTTGGGGTTTGTGTGAGTGTGTATGTGTGTTTGTGTGTGTGTGTGTGTGTGGTGTGTGTGGTGTGTGTGTGTGTGTGTGTGTGTGTGTGTTTTGGGGTGTGATGGGGGAGGGGGATGTTGGAGTTGGGTGTGTTGGTTGGGGTGGGGGGCGTTTGTGTTGGTGTGTGTTGGGGTTTGTTGGAGTGTGTATGTGTGTTTGTGTGTGTGTGTTTTGGGGTGTGATGGGGAGAGGGGGGGGTGTTGGTGTTGGGTTGTGTGTGTTGGGGGTGGGGGGCGTTTGTGTTGGTGTGTGTTGGGGTTGTGTGAGTGTGTATGTGTGTTTGTGTGTGTGTGTGTGTGTGTTTGAGTTTGCGTGTGTGTGAGAGAGAGAGAGACATAGGTAGAGAGAGAAATATCTCTCTCTCTCTCTCTCTCTCTCTCTCTCTCTCTCTCTCTCTATATATATATATATATATTATATATATATATTTATATATATATATATATATATATTATATATATATAGAGAGAGAGAGAGAGATGAGAGAAGAGAGAGAGTAGAGAGAGAGAGAGAGGAGAGAGAGAGAGAGAGAGAGAGAGAGTTGTGCGGATGGATAGATTAGGTCTTGGAAGTGCGGAAGAAGGGTTGGTGTGGCTGCAGGACATTGATGCTTTCCGATTGACCGTCAATGCATGACACATGGCCACTCTTCTGTATGCTCTGAATGGCTCTGCTTCTCTCCTCCTTCTGTGTGTGTTGTGTGTGTTGTGTGTGTGTGTGTGTGTTGTGTGTGTGTGTGTGTTTGTGTCTGTTTGTGTGTCAATGACAAATTGACATGACAAATTATTTGATTCGAGGATAATGAATAGGCACCCATGTACTTTTTTTTACATCTAGTCCCGCCCTTAGGGATATATATGAGAGAGAGAGAGAGAGTGAGAGAGAGAGAGAGAGAGAGTGAGAGAGAGAGAGAGAGGAGAGAGAGAGATGAGAGAGAGAGAGAGAGGAGAGAGAGTGTGTGTGTGTATTGGGGTGGAATTGCACCTAAGACTGTTCGAGTTTTTTGTCCCCTGTTTGTGTGTCTGTGTGTTTTTATCTGTGTGTTTGTCCCTCTGTCTGTTTGTCTCTCTCTCTCTGTATGTCTGTCTGTCTGTCTCTCTGTTCTTTTTTGTGTGAATATCTCTCTTGCTGCCTGTCTGCTTGTTTATAATATGTCTGTCTGTCTGTCTATCAACTGACCTGTGTCATACACACAAAGTTTCAAGATTCAAGATTCAAGATTTAATTCCTTTCACCCCTTTTGGAGTATGGACGATTACAAACAAATTGAACAGGAGAATAAACCTAACAGCAATATACCCCAAAAATAACATGAATACTAACAGGAACTGAAAAGCAAGAGTTCATCGCATAATGATAAGCAAACAGTATTAATGACTCAATACTATTTTTAAGTATACACACTTCTTTAACAAGACATAATCTACACACGTGAAGACAATTGAAATTTCAAGAAATACCTGCAAATCTTATGAATTTTGAGAGCGACAGGAGAACTTTTCGAGATTTGCATTTCATTAGCCTACAAAAATTATAACTGGACATGGGTTGAAGAAAATGTCGGGGAATAAAATCTTGTCATAAATGTTTGAAGTGGGGACATTCCATGATGAAATGAAATTCATCCCCTAAAACAGACATATTGCATTTTGAACATACTCTTTCTTCCCTTGGTACATTACGGAAACGTCCAACCTCAATAGGAAGCTTGTGACAGCTACAACGGAACTTCATAAGAGCGTAAACATAAACATCTGGTAGACAAGTTATATAATATTTTCCATACCAAAATCTATCTGATAGTTTTTTATAATAAAGGCATCTACTATTACTCCACAGCTCAGTTCTATATTCATTAACAATTTTTTCTATTTAGAACACACATACACACTCACACACACACACACTCACGCTCTCTCTCTCTCTCTCTCCTCTCTCTCTCTCTCTTTCGCTCTCTTTTCTCTCTCTCTCTCCTCTCTCTCTCTTTCTCTCTCTCTCTCTCTCTCTCTCTCTCTTCTCTCTCTCTCTCTCTCTTACATCTCTGTCCACTCTCTTCATTCACTAAGTCCTGGCTGTGCCTTTAACACCCCCTAGCCACCAAACATTGACAGTGCTCATTGTCACCTTGATCTCTGACTGAACAAAGCACGCAGTTCACGCGAACGGAGTCTCCCAAAAGCCCGCGGAGAAATCAAACGAAGGCACTCGGTGACCGGAAAACAAATTTCAACCTCCACCGCACACATTGTTTGCACAAAGTCCGCCTTCTCGGAGATCAACTTCACATTGTTTTCATAACTTTGGCTTATAGTAGATTAGTTTCATGAATCCTCATTGAGTTGTCGGCCACCTTGCATCTACATTATAACCCTGACAATCTTGGTGATAACATTTGTGTAGTGCATTTTCCTTCCTCGCATCTTTCGCATAACCCCCCGACAATCTGGATGATAACATTTGTGTATTGCATTTTCATTCCTTGACATCTTTCGTATAACCCCGACAATCTGGATGATAACATTTGTGTATTGCATTTTCATTTGCGGGTGGGTGGGTGGAGGTGGGTGGGTGGTGTGGTGTGGTGTGGCCTTGTGGATAGAATTTCGTGTTCGTGATCTGATGGTTACTGAGCGAACGGGTTCGAATCCCTGGTGTGGAGTTTTTCCTGCCTGATTTAAATACCGGTGCTGGCTCTATTTCCATGCAAGGTATTTTTGGTTTTGTTTTTGTTTGTTTTGTTTTGTGTTTGGTACAGGCGAACCTAGATCGTGATCCTGTGTGTGAGTGCGTGGAGAGTATCTGGCGCACATGTGGAAAATCTGAATGTCAAAGTCCTTCGGATGAGACTATAAACCGAGGCCCCGTGTTCCAACGCACGCAGAACATCTTGCGCACACGTTAAATCCTGTTTCGCTTTTCGAATGAGTAGGCCATTGTGTGCCGGTGGGAACAGATGACAAAATTTTTGAAAAACGCATACACACAGGGACTAGATGTAAAAAAGCACATGAGTGCTTATCTAATTATCCTCGATATAAAAGAATAAATAAATAATAAATAGATAAAAGTAAAAGTAAAGGTAGATGTGTCCCATAACCTATGTGGTCGTAGGGGAGCGAGGCATCAGAGACTTCACTTCTCTAGGGGCCAGCATGTTGAGGGCGGCGCCCATCTCCTCTCCCTCGCTGCTTTACCTTCCCTGACCCTAAAGAGGGCAGGTTCCCATTTACAGCTAGGGTGAACTGGGGGGACTGTACTGAAGCCAAGGCAGCACAAACAGTCACCCATCCAAGTAGTAACCACGCTCGGTGCTTCTTAAACCTTAGCTGGGGGAAAGTGAGTGCTCTGACCACTGAGTTATCCCCGTCCTGTGTTGAAAGTACCATCCACTTTTTTGTGGGAGAGCACATTTGCTATGGCTGGTTGGGGGGGGGGTGGGGGTGGGGGGGGGGGGGGGTGACAGCAATATGCCCAGCATGCATCTGCTTCCTGGGAAGGGATGGGCTCCGCCAGGTTCCACTGGGCCACGACACACTGTTTGATTCACTCCAATGCAATGTTCCGCATTCCGACTCCTTAAAGAGTTGAAGGAGAAATTCAGTCGTCTGCTATGGTACTGTGTTGTTGGATTGTGTTGTAAAGAATTGTGTTGTGTTGTATAGTATTGCATTGTGTTGTATAGTGGTGCATTGTGTTGTATAGCATTGTGTTGTGTTGTATAGTGGTGTATTGTGTTGTATAGCATTGCGTTGTTTTATAGACTACTGCATTGTTTTATATACTTTTGCATTGTTTTATATAGTAATGCATTACGTTACATAGTGCGACAACGTTGTACATAGTACTGCCTTGTCTTATATAGTATTGTATAGTATATATATACATATATATTGTTTGTTTGTTTTTTGATGAGAGAGTTATGCCACAGACAACAACTCTCCTGTTCCATTTGCTTTCCCTTAGTGCCCCAAAATACTTATTGTAGCATGCAGAAACTCGGTTGGTGGGTTGGTCGACTTATCCCAAGATAATGTAATTAGCTGTTGTTCTTCTCTATGAGTTAGCTTTCACATAGATAACACAGTTATACAGACAGCATGAAATGTGGCGCTTGGCAGAAACCATTCCAGAAACAATGGGCTCTTCCTGGGGAGAGGACCTTGAATCACATCTAGAGGACTGTCCTGATAATTATGATAAGTCATACTCAGAATATACCAGACTCGGAATAAACCAGACTCGGGATAAACCAGAATCGGAATAAACCATAATCGGAATAAACTAGCTCGGAATAATCCAGATTCGGAATAAACCAGACTCAGAATAAACCAGACTCAGAATAAACCAGACGCAGAATAGACCAGACTAAAAATAAATCAGATTCAGAATAAATCAACCAAAGCGGGTCAGGCCAGCTGAGATAAGAGAAAAACAAAACGAAAGTGAACCTGATTAGTTTCTGTCTTTGACACGATTCACACAATAGACTTGAAACCACTTGAGTATGACACTGGACCACTTGCTGCTTAAGTGTGTGTGTGTGTGCGAGATGAGAGAGAGAGAGAGAGAGAAGAGAGTGAGAGAGAGAGGAGAGAGAGAGAAAGTGCGGAGAGAGAGAGCAGCAGACAGACAGACACACACACAAACAGACAGACAGACATAGAAGCAGAAAGAGACAGCAGACAGGCAGAGAGAAGACAGAAACAGAGACAGAAAGGGAGTTGCAAGAAAACAAAGAAGAAGAAGAAGAAGAAAGAAGAAGAATTGTGATAAAGAATTGAGAAGAATTGCGAAGAAAAGGAGAAGAAGAAGAATTGCAAAGAAGAAGAAACAAGAAGAAAAAGAAGAAGAAGAAGAAGAGAAGAAGAAAAATTGTGAAGACGAATTGCGATAGAATTGCGAAGGAAAAGAAGGAGAAGAAGAAAAAGAAGAATTCCAAAAAGAATTGCAAAGAAGAATTGCGAAGAAGAATTGCGAAGAATTGCAAATAAGAAGAAGAAGAGGAAGAAGAAGAAGAAGAAGAAGAAGAACTGCGGAGAATAAGAACTGCGAAGAATTGCGAAGAATTGCAAAGAATTGCAAATACAAAGAATTGCGAAAAAGAATTGCGAAGAAGAAGAAGAAGAAGAGAGAGAGGCAGACAGACAGACAGACAGACAGACACAGTGACAGAGACAGACAGAAACACAGAAACACAGACAGACAAAAACACACAGACAGACAGAGCCAGACAGAACCTCCAGACAGGTAAGCAGGCAGACAGACAGAGAAGGCGGGGACAAGAAGCAAAAAAAAAAGACTAGGAGAACAGACCCCGGCCCTTGCGGCACCCCACAAAGAACAACCATAAAAAATGATGCCCGGGCCCCACACATCCATCTGCACAGTCTTGTGTTCTGTCTGGAAGGAAAAAACAAATCAGAATCAAAGCTCTGCCAGAGAGAGAGAGAGAGAGAGAGGGGAGAGAGAGAGAGAGAGAGAGGGAGAGAGAGAGGAGAGAGAGAGAGAGAGAGAGAGAGAGAAGAGAGAGAGAGAGAGAAGACGTTCCCCACATTGGAGGCATTGTTTCAGGGGGTCTATGGGTCTCCTTCCCACATGAACCTGGCGTCAAACGCGCCTCACAAGTCTAGTGGGGACCATGACTTTTGCAGAGGAAGAAAAAAAGGAGGGAAAGTTCGTTGAGTGGGTTCCCTGGTTTCTTGACCTATGAAATGTTCTTATCCTATATCGTAGAGGAACGGTGGGTGGTGGTTTTGTTTTGTTTTTGGGTTTGTTGTTGTTGCTGTTGTTGTTGTTGTTGTTGTTGTGGTTCTGGTTTTCGGTTTTTGCTTTGGTTTTGTTTTCTTGAAAGTTAGGCATTGTTAGATTATTTCTTTGGTTCTACTTTAGTATTTGTTTTTTTTTTCTTCTAGCCTGTAAGCTTTTTGCTTAAAATTATCTTAAAAAAAAAAAATCCTGTAATAGTAGTAGTAGTGGTAGTAGTAGTAGTAGTAGTGGTAGTAGTAGTAGTCGTAGTAGTAGTCGTAGTAGTAGTAGTAGTAGTAGGAGGAGGAGGAGGAGGAGGAGGAGGAGGAGGAGGTGGTGAGTAGTAGTAGTAGTAGTAGTTGTAGAAGTAGTAGTAGTAGTAGTAGAGGTGGTGGTGGTAGTAATAGTAGTAGTCGTCCTTGTGGTAGCAACAGCAGCATCAGGAGCAGCAGCAGGAGCAGCAGCAGCAGCAGCAGTAGTAGTAGTAGTAGTAGTAGTAGTAGTAGTAGTAGCAGCAGCAGCAGCAGCAGCAGCAGCGGCAGCAGCAGCAGCAGCAGCAGCAGAAGCAGCAGTAGTAATAGTAGTGGTATACAATGCTACTGCTATTGCCGCTGCACTTTTTATGGTGACCATTTTAAATTCTTCTGCCACTCAGCTAACTGAGAGCTAGGCCTACTGTCGTCGATACATTTCCTTCACTTCTCCTCCGTCTATACTCTCTCTCTCACTCACTCCTGCTGCTACTACTACTACTACTACTACTACTACTACCACCACTACAACTACCACAAGCACAACACAGTAACTGCCTTACACTTACAGCAGTCTATCAACCTCCACTGCTACTCTAACTAGGAAACAAGGTAAAGCACTCGTGGTGGCCAGCTGTCAAGACCCGACCAACAGTCCGTCAGTCAAATCCTTTCCGGCTTGCCGCAAGAATACATCATAAATCCCCTCCTAGCTTCCCCCCCCCCCCCCACTCCTCTCCCCCCCCCCCCCCCCCCCTCACCAGGCCCCCCTTGCTCACCTCCTTCCCCCTCCTCCTCCTTCTCCTAACTCCCTCCCGACTTTAGTCCAAAAATGCTCTTTACCCCAACTGAGTGTGTGTGTATAGTGTAGAAAAGACAACTTGCATTGTGAAACTGTAAAAAGAGAGAGAGAGAGAGAGAGAGAGAGAGAGAGAGAGAGAGAGGAGAAGAGAGAGAGAGACAGACAGACAGACAGACAGACAGACAGACAGACAGAGACAGACAGAGAGAGAGAGAGAGAGAGAGAGAGAGAGAGAGAGAGAGAGAGAGAGAGACAGACAGACAGACAGACAGACAGACAGACAGACAGAGAAAAAGAAGTACGTACTACACTCTGTTAGATAAACTTAGTCACTGAGAGGGAGAGAGTCAAGTGTGGCTTGGTGGGGGTGGTGGTGGTGAGGTGGGGTGGGGGTGGAGGGGAGGGCGGGGAGGGGAATGGGAAGGGGTAAGGGTAGGGGTCACCTGGAAGGCTTAGCCATGGCTGAGGTACTTTCAGCTCTTCCAGGGCTCCTCCGCAAAAAGGGAGAAGTCC
>CM054162.1:32689318-32701818 GCA_028751875.1 Rapana venosa
CACTTTTTTCCCACACAGATGATTATTGTGTTGATTTTTGTTCCATACCCCGTTGCCTTTCAAAATCATGCTGGTTTCTTAGTACATGTTTATAGAAAAATAAGTTTGTTTTGGGGTGTGGTTTTGCTGCTGTTGTTGTTGTTGTTGGGTGGTGGTGGTGGTGGTGGTGGTGTGTTGGTATTGTTTGCTGTTGTTGTTGCTGTTGTTGTTGTAAACACTTCGTGGAATGGGTGATTCGTTCAAAGTTAAAGAAAGACAAGCATTCTCTGTCTCTGTCTATCTGTGTGTCTTTCTGTCTCTGTCTGTCTCCGTTTGTCTCTGTCAATCTGTCTACTTGTATGTCTCACTGTTTGTCTGTGCCTGTCTGTGTTTTTGTCTCTCTCTCTCTCTATCTCTCTCTCTCTCCTCCTGTTTGTATCTCTCTCCCTCTCTGTGTGCCTCTGTCTGTCTGTCTGTATCTTCCCCTCTCTCTCTGTATGCAAGTATTTCCACCTTTCTATGTATGTCTGTTTGTCTGTCTCTCTGTGTGTCTCTGTCTGCCGTTTCTCTCTCTGTGTGTCTGTCTGTTTGTTTGCCTGTCTGTGTGTCTGTCTTTCTGTCTCTCTGCTCTCTGTTTCTATCTCTCTTCTCTCTCCCTCCCTCCCTCCCTCTCTCCGTCTCTCTGTCTGTCTGTCTCTGCCTCTGTCACTCTCTTCCTCTCTCTCTCCCTCCCCCCTCCCTCTCCTCCCCCCTCCCCTCCTCTCCCTCCGCCCCCTCTCTCTCTCCCTTCCCCTCCCTTCTCTCCCTCCCTCCCTCTCTCTCCCTCCCCCTCTCTCCCTCTCTCTATCTCTCTCTCTCCCTCTCTCTTCCTCTCCCACACCCACCCACCCACACACACTCCATGTCCATTTTCTGCTTTCATAGAGGTGACAGTCCTGATATGGGGTGCGAGCCATGGTCAGTGGGGCTGTTAGTGTCACCATAGATTGTCCGGCTGGCTGATTGATTGATTGACTGACCGATTGATTGACTGATTCCCTCTTTTCTCTGCCTATTTTTGTGGGTGCATTTGTCTTTTCTGCCTTCCTGCTCGACTGCCTGCCTGCCTGCCTGTTCGCACGTACGCTCGCGCGCGTACTCATGCAGGCACGCATGCACGCATACAAACACATACATACATGCAGACAGCACATATATAAATACATACAGACAGATAAAGACGCAGACACACAACACAGACACACAGACACACATAGACACACAGCCACACACCTAGACACAGATACAGACACAAACACACACAAACACGTACACATACAAACACACATACACACACACACACACACACTCACACTCACACTCACACACACATTCATATTAAACACGCATACGCACGCACGCACAACACAACACATACAAACTCATACAACAAATAACTCTTTCTTTCTTTCTTCTTTCTTCTGTCTGTCTGTTGTCTTCTTTCTTTCTTTCTTTCTCTCTTTCTTTCTTCTTTCTTTCTCTGTGTCTTTCAGTGTTTCTGTCTGTCATACTGTCTCTCATGCTGTTTGTCCGTCTGTCTGTCTGTCTGTTCTCCCTCCCTCTTCCCTCTCTCTCCCCTCTCCCCTCTCTCTCTGTCTCTCTCTGTCTGTCCTCTCTCTCTCTTTCTCTGGTAACGTCAGCTTTCAATTTCTTGCGATCTCTACATGTGTTGACATTAATTTTATTCGGAAGTAAATGACAAAGCGGAACACATTTTCGGTTTTTTTGTTTTTTTGTTGGTTTTTGTGTGTGTTTTAAATCTTTCGGAAATGTCAACTTGTGAAGGGCAAAGCTGACACCGCGTTTTTCTGTCCCTCCGATATATCTCTCATTATCCCTGTGTCTGTCTGTGAATCTGTCTGTCTCTGTCTGTCTGTCTGTCTGTCTGTCTCTCTCTGTCTCACCTTTGTTTTTTGTTTATAATCCCTTAGGGCAAGGCGGATGAAAAAAAAGTTTTTGTGCAGCTTTTTCTGTTACCCTTTAAAAAAAAAAATTAATTCATTTTTATTTCATTAAATTTATTCATTCTTCATTCTTTTTACTCTCTCTGTCTGTCTATTATTAAGGATGTCCCCCTTTCAGGGCAAGGGCCCCGGGTGAAAAAAAGTATGTATACTTTTTCGTAACCCCTTTAATAAAAAATTGCCAGTCAATTAATTACAATCAAACTTTGCTGTTACCGTCTGTTTGTCTGTCTATCTTGTTTATCTGTTTTGCTGTTTTGTCTGGGGTGTGGTGTGTGTGTGTTTGTCTGTCTTTGTTTGATTATCTCTCGCCCCCTATCTCTTGTTTTCCGGGCTCTGTCTCTTCTTTTTTTTTGTTGTCTGTCCGTTGTTCTCTCTCTCACTGCTCTGTTGTTGTCTTTTCTCCTTTTTTCTGACCACTCTCTTTGTCTGTTGTCCCCCCCCCCCCCCCCCTCTTTTCTCTTTTTAAATTTTTTTTATGTGTGGTCTGGGGTGCGTGTTCTGTGAAGCTGATGAAAAAAAATCTTTGTTACTTAAATTTTTTCCCGTGAAAAGAAATTTCGTGTTCCTTTTTCGTTTGTGAGGATCCTCTCTCTCTCTCTCTCTCTCTCCCTCTCTTCTTCCCCCCCCTTTCCCCCCCACTCTTTCTCTCCAAGGGTTGCTCAACCCCAACCACACCCCCACCCCCCACCCACCATCGCTTTTCCTTTCATGTTTGTGCTGTGTCAGTTATGCGCGCACAAGGTGTAAACTAGGCCCCCACTAAGAGTTTTGGAAACACAAGAGAGGAGAGGGGGGAGAGAGAGGGGGGGGGAGAGGGGAGGAGGAGAGAGGGGGGAGAGGGGGGAGGGAGAGGGGAGGGGGGAGGGGGGGAGAGGGAGAGGAGAGGGGGAGGAAAAGAGGGGGAGAGAGGGGGGGGGAGAGGGGAGGGGGGGGAGGGAGGGGAAAAGAGGGAGGGAAAGAGGGGGAGAAGGGGAGAGGGGAGAGAGAGGGAGGGAAGGGTGAGGGGGAGAGGAGAGAGAGGGGAGAAGGGGGGGGAGAGGGGGAGAAAGAGAAGAAGGGGAGAGGGGGGGTGAGAGAGAGAGAGAGAGGGGGGGGAGGGGAGAGGGGGAGGGGAGAAGGAGGAGAGAAAGGAGGGAGGGGGGAGGGAGGGGGGAGAGGGAGGGAGGGAAGAGAGGGGGAGGGGAAAAAGGGAGAGGAGAAAGGGGGGGGAGAAAAAAGAGAGGGGGAGAGAGGGGGAGAGGGAGGGGGGGGGGGAGGGGGGAGAGGGGGGAGAAAAAAGAAAGGGAAAATGAGAGAGGAGAGAGAGGGGAGAGGAGAGAGAGAGGGGGGGGGGGGAAGGAGAGAGAAAGGGGAGGAGAGTTTTTTTAGGGGGAGAGAGGAGAGAAAGGGGAGAGGAGAGAGGAGGGAGAGAGGGGAAGAGGAAAAGGAGAGAAAAGAAAGGGGGGAAAAGATGGGGGAGAGAGAGAGAGAGAGAGAAAGAGAAAAGAGAGAAGAAAAAGAAGAAAGGGGGAGGTAGAAAAGAGGAGAAGAAAGAGAGAGAAAAAGGGGGAGAGGAGGGGGGAGAGGAGAGAGAGAGAGAGGAAAACAGAGAAGAGAAGGGGGGAAGAAGGAGGGAAGAAGAGAGAAGAGGAAGAAGAAGGAAGCAAAAGACAGAGAAAACGCGCAGGAGAGAGAAAGGAGGTTTTAGGGGAGAGGCAAGACAAGCAAACAGGGGACCCACACACACAAACCCCATACACACACCACACCAACACCACACCCACCACAACACACACACACAACACACACACACACCCCACTACACACCCCACACCCACACACACCACCCCCACACACACACCACCACCACACACATACACACACACAAAACACTACCCTACCCCCCCCCCCCCCCCCCCAACACACACACACACACACACCACATACAAAACACACACTACACACCCCACTCCCCCCACCCAAAACCCACACACAACCACCACACACTACACCCCCCCCCCCCCCCCACACACACACACACTACACCCCCCCCCCCCACACACACAAAACCACCACACTACACACACACACACACACACACACACAAGCCACCACACACGCCCATGCATACACACATAGTGTAGGGGGTTGGGGAGAGCATGTGTGCAGGGGTTGCACAAAGAATGTTAGGTACCGACCTGGTACCATCCAAGCCCCGTGTGCAGAAGTTGTGGTTGCATAGAAAGTTAAAGTATTTGGGGTTTTGTATTAGTTAGTAGTTTGGAAATGGTGGTGGTAAGTGGGTTTGTAGAAGTTAGTAGTAGTAGTAGTAGTAGTTGTGGTAGTGGTGGTTTGGGGGTTGTGGTTGTGGTAGTTTGGGGGTGGTGGTGGTGGTAGTAGTGGTAGTTGTAGTAGTGGTGGTGGTGGTTGTGGTTTGTGGTAGTGGTGGTGGTGGGGGTAGTTGTAGTAGCAGTTGTAGTAGTAGTGGGTTTGTAATAGTAGTAGTTGTTGGTTTTTGTAGTAATAGTGGGTTGGTTTGGGGGGGTAGTAGTAGTGGTGGTTGTGGTAGTAGTAGTAGTGGGGTGGTAGTGGTGGTGGTGGTGGTGGTAGTAGTGTAGTAGTGGTGGTGGTGGGGGGGGGGTGGTTGTAGCAGTAGTAGTAGTAGTGGTGGTGGTGGTGGGTTTGTGGTAGTAGTAGTGATGGTGGTGGTTGGTGGTGGTAGTAGTGGTTGTGGTGGTGATGGTTGTGGTGGTGGTGTAGTAGTAGTGGTGGTGGTGGTTTGGTGGTGGGGAGGGGTTGTAGTAGTTACTAGTAGTAGTAGTTAGTGGGTTTAATTTGTTTTTAGCAGTTGGTGGTGGTGTGGTGGTAGTAGTGTGGTAGTACAAGTGGTGGTGGTGGTGGTGGTTTGTGGTAGTAGAGTAGTAGTTGAGTAGTTGGTAGTTTATAGTAGCAGTTGTATGCTGTAGTGGTGGGTGGTGGTAGTTTAGTAGTGGTGGTGGTTTTGTAGTAGTTGTAGTATGTTGTTAGTTGTGGTGGTGGTGGGTGGTGTGTGGGTAGTAGTAGTGGTGGTGGTGGTGGTGGTGGTTGGTTGGTGGTGGTGGTGTAGTTAGTTAGTAGTAGAAGTGTTGTGTTGTAGTAGTAGTGGTGGGGGTTTGGTGGTAGTAGTAGTTGTTGAGTTAGTAGTAGTAGTAGTAGTTGTTAGTAGTAGTGGTTGGTGGTGATTGTGAAATATAGTAGTAGTAGTGTGGCGGTGGTAGTAGCGTATAATTATAGTAGTTGTGTTTATATATATAATATGGTACATACAACTATGTACACACTGTAAGTAACAATAACGATAATAGCAACAAGAGAAGAGACAACACAGGAAATAACAACCTCACACGCCCCACCCCCCCCCCCACACGGCAAGACACAGAAAAAAACACACACACACACACACACACCACACACACACACACACACACACAGGATAAAAATACGTGAAAGATGTCAACTGTATTTGCCGGGACAAGATTACCAAAGGTCATGTTATTTTTAATTGTGGTCATTTAAAAAAACAAACCATTTTTACCTGCTGTGCCAAGTTTGTCACTGGATCAGACTTTGTCTGAACCATCGTTACTGTTGGACATTGTGTAAGGATTGATAAGAAGTCCGATAATTCCGTTTTTTGTTTAGTATGTTTAAAGTGTATCATTGTTAAAGTTAGTTTTTATTCAGTACCTTACTGCCCTTTTCAGTTTTTTTTGCCTTTGTCTGTTCGATTCCCCCCCCCCCCCCCCCCCCCCCCCCCCCCCCCCCCCACCCCCCCCCCCCCCCCCCCCCCCCCCCCCCCCCCCCCCCCCCCCCCCCCCCCCCCCCCCCCCCCCCCCCCCCCCCCCCCCCTCTGTCTAAAATCACTAAATGTGGTAGGGTAAAGGAGTCCCATAACCTATAAGGTCGTAGGGAGCGAGGCGTCAGAGACCTCAACTTCTCTAGGGCCAGCATATTGAGGGCGGCGCCCATCTTCTCTCCCTCGCTGCTTTACCTTCCCTGACCCTAAAGAGGACAGGTACCCATTTACAGCTGGGTGAACTGGGGGAACTGTGCTGAAGCCAAGGCGCGCAAACGGTCACCCATTCAACTGGTAACCACGCTCAACGCTGCTTAACTTGGCTGGGGGGAAAGCGAGTGCTCCGACCACTGAGCTATCCCGTCCCCAGTGTGAATAGACGTTAAACCTAAGATACACACACACATACACTTAATCTGTAAACACACACACATCCCTCTCTCTCCCACCTACACACACGCACACACCAACAGCTGTCACATTAATATGGAACACTCCATTCGCCTGTAGCGAAGATGAGTATTAGCTATAAAGTGCAAAATTAGGGTATGCTGTGAACAAAACGACAGACAAGTGTGCGTGCGTGTCTTTGTATGTGTGCGTGTTAACTTTGTGTGTGTGAGTGTGTATGGTATGGTATGTATGTATGTATGTAAAGAGATAGAGGAGCTCGAACATGATGTCGTATATTTTATTGAGGGTACTACACAATAAGCCAGAGGCTTCTTAAGCCTAATGAAAAAAAGAGGGAAAGCAATAAAGAAATAAATAAGCAAGCAAATCAATATATGAAGGACAGAGACAAAAATATACAGAGAGATAGACGGACGGACAAAGACAGAGATCCTGTATCTAAAAACCGTACATCTTCAATGTAGTTCACTTTTTCTTATTACCTTTCATAAAACTATTTCTTGCCCATTAGTTATTTTGCCATATTTTCATGAATTTATTTTAAAAGTCTGAAAACCAGTTTACTTTAAACTCTTTTTGTTATTCCTCTTGTTTTTTTAAGCGTATTAGTATGTCTTTCTAAATGAAAAATACCGCAAGGTATCGACATTCCGACTGTTGCCCGGCTTATCTTTAGGGCAAAATCCTGTCTAACAGGCGAGCGTACCACGATCGCTTTTTGTTTCTGCCACATTCATGAACTTATCCTATTTTGTTGGCATTTTACGTGGAAACTATAATCTTTTCCTTCTCCTGTCACACGTGTGTAACAGAGATCTTCTGCTACCACATGCGTGTAACAGAGTTATCATAATCGATGTCTCATCTCTGCACAAACCTCAGGGACAATGTAACATGTCACCGATCCCGAATCCTTTGGGGCGCTGGACAAGTCACACACTCCTCTGGCTTTGCTAAAACAATCCAATCCTACAAGGCACAGGGAAGGGAGGAGGAAGAAGAGGCAGACAACATTCGGGAAAAGCTGAGAAACGCGAGGACAGGAGAAAGGGGGTTGACAAGGTTTTGAAGTTTTCATTGTCCGACAAGTGTGTTTGAAGGTCAGTATAAGCCCTGGCATCATTATTGCTGCATCTCTGGACTTCCATCATTCGTGATGTGGTTTTTGTAAGAAGAACGATGTGAACTCGTAAACCCTACCCATCACCATGAAAGTAAAGTGTATGCAACAGAGGGCTTTCAGCCAGCACCCATGGAAACAGAGCACTGCACAATTTGGAGGTGTGTCCCAAAATAGTAACACGCATCGCTCTGATCACATGGGAGGCAATCTAATTACCACCCTGTCACATGTGTGTGTGTGATTGAGATTCAGATTCAGAATATTTTATCACCATTTAAGTCATGTAGACTTATTTGACACAACAAAAATATCAATTATAATTATCTGTGTGTGTGTGTGTGATTCAGATTCAGAATATTTTATTGCCATTTAAGTCATGTAGACTTATTTGACACAACAAAAACATCAATTATAATTATCTCTGTGTGTGTGTGTGTGTGTGTGTGTGTGTGTTAAAGAACATGTTCGCGACACGAATTCTTATTATTCCTTTAAACTTGAGCTCGACTTGAATGACCAAAAACATAAGGCAGAAAAGAACACCCCCCACAACTTGTCTGCGCGAATAGCATCATGGGAAAAATTAACCCCACTGATGGAAATGAACAGCAGAATCTCCTCTAATATAAGATAGTCTATGAAAGTAGTTTAACATAAAAAAAACTAATGCCCCGAAGCCTATTTTATTTTATCGACTTCTCAGCTTTCCTTATAAACCCATCTTCAGTCAAGACAATTTTTCTTTCATTATACTGCCAATACTAAACGTCAACGAAAAAAAACACAAAAAACACCCCCCCCCCCCCCCCCCATCCTCCCCCCCCCCCCCCCCCCCCCCCCCAAAAAAAAAAAAGGAGGCAAAAATTGCACCGGGTATGACTCATCCGAAACCTCACACAACAGCCACAGACTACAAAGCAAAAAAACCAACCCCCAAACCAACAACAAAAACCCCAAAACAAAACAAACCTTGGAAGAACAGACGACACGTCAGGGGAGACAATAGGGTGTTGCAGGGACGTGAACTCTCGACTAGATTCGCAGCGCACAGGTGAAAATGGCGAGAGGCGGCGGTCACAGAGGTGCCAACCGTTAGCACCTCAGGAAGGAGAGAGAGAGAGACGGAGGGGAGGTGTTGTGAGGTGTGGTATGGCCGGAGGTTTTGCAAACATCACACCAGGGAAGAAAGAGGAGATCCTTGATGGAGATAAGGAGACTTGAAGTTCTCTTGTGCCTTTTTGATTTGCTTCCTAATCTCTTTCTGTGTTGGGTCTATTTTTGTTGTTGGGGGTCTTTCTATGTCTGCCTGTGCATATAATCAGTCTGTCCGTCTGTGCATTTCTGTCTGTCCATCTGTCTGTTTGTCTCTGTCTGTCTGTGTCTGTCTCTCTGTGTGTGTCTGTTTCTGTATCGCTCTCTCTGTCTTTCTGTGTGTGTCTCTTTCTCTGTCTCTGTCTGTCTGTGTCTGTCTCTCTGTGTGTGTCTGTCTCTGTCTCGCTCTCTCTGTCTTTCTGTGTGTCTCTTTCTCTGTCTCTGTCTGTTTGTGTCTGTCTCTCTGTGTGTGTCTGTCTCTGTATCGCTCTCTCTGCTCTCTCTGTGTCTCTTTCTCTGTCTGTCTGTCTGTCTCTCTGTTTGTCTCTCTTTCTGTCTCTTTCTCTGTCTGTCTGCCTGCCTGCCTGCCTGTATGTCAGTCTCTGGCTCTCTCTGTGTCTCTTTCTCTATATCTGTCTGTCTCTCTGTTGTCTGTCTCTGTCTGTCTCTGTCTCTGTTATGCGTGTCTGTGTCTGTCTCTCTCTGTGTCTCTCTTTGTCTCTCTGTCTGTCTGTCTCCTTCTCGGTCTCTCTCTGTCTTTCTCTGTCTCTCTGTCTTTCTCTCTCTCAGTGTTTCTGTCTCTGTCTGTCTTGGTCAGTCTGTCTTTCTGTCTGTCTCTCATTCACAAAATGTGCACGACCATCTTTTACCATCAATTTGCAACAGTACACCCTGGGGACGGATAGCTCAGTGGTCAGAGCACTCGCTTTCCCCCAAGCCAAGGTTAAGCAGCATCGAGCGTGGTTACCACTTGGATGGGTGACCGTTTGCGCGCCTTGGCTTCAGTACAGTCCCCCCAGTTCACCCAGCTGTAAATGGGTACCTGTCCTCTTTAGGGTCAGGGAAGGTAACGCAGCGAGGGAGAGGAGATGGGCGCCGCCCTCAATATGCTGGCCCTAGAGAAGTTGAGGTCTCTGATGCCTGGCTCTCCTACGACCTTTTAGGTTATGGGACACCTTTACCTTTACCTTACACCATGCTAGTAGTCATAGCTTCTAAGCTGGTCACAAGCAACAATGACGATGATAGTAACTGTAGTTCGTGGTGGTTGAGGTGGTGATTGTCATGGTGGTGGTGAGGGTGATATTAATGATAAATAATAATAATAATGTATGGAATCTATATAGCGCTGAATCTTGTAAAGCACCAAATCAAAGCGCTCAGATGACTTTATTATTTTTTATCGAGGATAATGGAATAAGCACTCATGTGCTTTTTTACATCCAGTCAACGTGTGTATGCGGTTTTGTAAATTTTGTCATCCGTTCCCACCGGCGCACAATGGCCTACCCTTTCGAAAAGCGGAACAGGATTTAACGTGTGCGCAAGATGTTCTGCATGCGTTCGCACACGGGGCCTCGGTTTATAGTCTCATTCGAAGGACTTTGACATTCAGTTCGATTTTTTTGTCAAACTGGGAAGAAAGGGCGAGGCTAGGAATCGAACCCAGAACCTCACGGTTTACTTGTTGGCAGGCAAACGTCTTAACCATCCTGCCACCTTCCTTCCATACATTATGGTGATGGTGTCAGTGGGTAGTGGTGGTGGTGAGGGTGACATTATGGTGTTGTTGTCAGTGGGTGGTTGTGGTGGTGGTGGTAGCGGTGGTGGTGGTGGCGTGATGATTACAAAGAAAAGGAAAATGCCAGGCGAAAATGTAATGAAAATGAAAATATACGATCACACTCTTTTCAACACACACACACACACACACACACACACACACACACACACACACACACCAAACATTTAAAAAAATTATTTTTATTATATTTTTCACCCTATTTTTTATCATTATTTTTCGTCTAATATCACTTTAAGTGAACAGACGTAAAATTGAAGACACACACACACACACACACACATAAAACACAAACAACACAAGAATGCTCTCTCTCTCTAACTCTCTCCCTCTCCCTCTCTCTCTCTCTCTCTCGCTCCCAAACCATGGCTACACAATACCCCTCATCCCCCACCCCTCATTCTCCTACCACACCCACCCTGCGTCCCCCCACCCCCACCCCCCACACACACACCCACCCCACCTACTCCTTCCCATTCCTTGTGACCTCTAGGATCTAACACCCCCTGATCTCTGTTACCTTCCGTTCCTGTTTCAACACCCCTCACCCCCTTCCCCCACCCTATCACCGCCCCCCCCCCCTCCCCCTTCCATCCTGCCCTCACCTCCCATCACACCTAGAACAAGAGCAGCAGACCTTAAACTTGGCCATAGGTAAAACAGCACACGCACATGCACGCGTCCACATACACACGCGCACACACACACACACACGCACACGCACACACACACACGTGTGTGAACATACATACACATGCACGCGTTCACATGCACACACACTAATACATACACACTATATACACTATACACTAACACACACTAACACACACTAACACACACGTATACATACATACATACAAACACATACACACAAACAGCACTTTGATATGTTGCTTTACAAGATTTAGCGCTTTATAAATTCCATACATTATTATTAGTAGTAGTATTATTAAACACACACACAAACATACACCACTCTCCCCAAAAGTCCTTCGGATGAGACTTAAAAACCGAGGCCCCGTGTGCGAACGCACGCAGAACATCTTGCGAACACGTTAAAATCCTGTTCAGCTTTTCGTAAGAGTAGGCCATTGTGTGCCGGTGGGAACAGATGATAGAATTTACAAAACCACATACACACAGGGACAGGACGTAAAAAAGCACATAAGTACTTATTCCATTATCCTCGATATAAAAGACTAAAATAAATAAATAAATAGATTAAAAAAAACATGCAAACACATAAACACACAAACACACACACACAAACATACACACATGCACACACTACACTACACACATTCACGCACACACACGCACTCACTAACACACACTAACACGCACACGCACACACTAACACACACACAAGCACGCATACGCATACCCATACACACAACACACACATGCTCGCGTTCACATGCTCACACACACATCTGTGGGAACAGATGACAGCATTTATAAAAAAAAAAAACCCTGCATACACACTGGGGACAAGATGTAAAAAAAAAAAAGCACATAAACGCTTATTCCATTATCCTCGATATAAAAGAATAAAATAAAATGAATAAACACACCCACACACAAACACATATACACTAGCCTACACACACACACACACACACACACACAACAACACACACACAACTACGTTAAATTAAATAAGGAAACACACTACACACCTCCTTCACCACCACACCCCACCATCACCCACCACCCACCCCCACCACAACCCTCCCCAACTCTCCACCTCACCCCCACCACCCACCACACCTCCCTCACCCCCCCCCCCCACCCCCGCACCCTCCCCCACCCCACTCACACTTCAAACACTATTCTAACCTAACCACTATTCCATTCAACAAACAAAAACCAAAACACCCTAACTCCACCTCAACACACCCACACTCAATAATCTCCTAGAGAATGGCCACTGGACCAGATTGCCATCCACCACAAGTCAACATGCCAAAACCTCTCTGGCCTGCCATTGTCAACGAGTTTTGTGACACGTCGTACTTAACTGGCAATAATTACAAAGTAGGGGGTGGGGGATGGGGGGGTAGGGGCTTTAAAACATCAGCTCCCCACCCACCCCCACCCCACCCCCTGTACAGTGTTTTAAAGCCCACGTGTGAAGCCCTCTCTCCCACCCCCCACCACCACCCTCAAATAGGGAGCAGGAAGGGGGGGGTGGGGGTAACTGGGTAGGAGGAACGTTTTGTTAGTGGTCAATAATAATATAGCTGGGTAGAGAGTTCCTAAGGGTTCGGG
>CM054162.1:32709318-32711818 GCA_028751875.1 Rapana venosa
CCCGCTTCTGCCCATTGTGGGCCGCAACACAACAACACCAACAACGTCCATGCCAGCAGCAAGGCCACACTGAGGTCCATTCTGTGGGGCCTCATCCCCTTCCTCCAGGTCCATCTGACGTCATTCCACGTCTTTCTGTGACGTGGTAAAGTCCTATGACGTAATTCAGTTCTTCGTTCGTGGTTCCAACATCCTCTTCCTACCTCTGATGTCGTCTTCACGTCACTTTCAGCGGTTTTCCACACTCTGGAAGTCATCATCACGCGAGTTGGTTGTTTTTTTTACCGTCACGTGATGTTTGACAAATCACGTGACTAAATGTTCAGCCAATGAAAAGCTGTTAAAATTACGGCAAAGCGATTCGGATATGGATTCTTTTCTTTTTGTAGTCCTGGTGGTTTGTATGTTTGAATGATGAAAACACAAACAGAGAAAACGATTGGTCGCTGACGCATCACGTGACATGACGTAGGTTTAACGGCATGTTGCAGTTCCGGTTCAAGCTGGTCTTGGCGACAAAGATGGCGGTTGTGACCTTGAGATGATGCCCAAAAGCGTCTGGAGAGAAGGTGTCCTCATTTCGAAGTATCTGAAACAGCCCAAAGAAAACAACGGTATTAGAAATGATGAGAGGAGAGAGAGAGAGAGAGAGAGAGAGAGGAGATGAGAGAGAGAGGGGTGGAGAAGAGAGAGAGAGAGAGAGGACGCTTTGACGCTTTGACGCTTTGACCAATTTATTGTCATTGCCCAAAGAGGCCTATTGACAAGGGGGGTTATACACGACTTTCTTTTGTAAATACAAATAAATACAAGAAAAATCACATGATGCATTTAACGTAACGAAAACCAAAAAACCAAAAATGAGCTCTTATGAACGGAACCGACTTTAAGCTGTGACGTAAACTCAGTTTCAAAATGAACACAAAGTAATAACAAGGATGAACAATAAGAACCAATAAGCAATAACTAAAATAATGAAAAGAACATTCTAGAATGCTATATTAGACCATCCATTGACATTGTATGTGAAATTTTCAAAAAATATTCTTGCTGGAGACTACAGCGTAATTATAAATGTTTCTTTATGTGTTTCACAAAATGCTGGAGTTTACATAATATAAATGTTACTTTAGTTTAGTCACAAATGTTAAGCTAATTGGAACTTAGCTGTAATTGTCTTAATTTCAGTGCTTCAGCAATAACTTTGCAACCGATTTGATCACAATATCATCATCGGACGATAAGATAGAAAAAATATCTTGCCTTCGGAAAGCTTCTAGATTGAGAACACCACAGTTTTCACGTATGGAAACATATGATTGACAATGAAACAGGAAATGCACTTCATCATCAAGAATATGACCACACATAGGGCATGGGAACTGTGTGGACGTCTCAGGTTGAAACCATCTTTTTGTTTGCATTGAAGCCGAGTGCTCTTAGTCGAAATCTTGCATAAATTAGTCGATGCCATTTGTCAGAGAGAGAGAAGGAGAGAGAGAGAGAGAGAGAGAGAGAGAGAGAGAGAGAGAGGAGAGAGAGAGAGAGAGAGAGGAGAGAGAGAGAGAGAGAGAGAGCGAGCGAGAGAGAGAGAGAGAGAGAGAGAGAGAGAGAGAGAGAGAGAGAGAGTATAATTATCAGTAGTTATGATATAGAAATTGTATGAGAAACATATTGTAAGTACGATACGAAAAGAGTATGAGGGACAGTATGTAAGCATGATATGAAAATTGTCTGAGAGAAAGTATGTAAGTACGAGAGACAGTTTATAAGTATAATATGGAAAATGTGTGAGAAACAAGTATGTAGCTATAATATGAACATTGTATGAGAGACTGTATGTAAGCATAATATGGAAAATGTATAAGAGGCATTATATTACTATTTACGATAAATATTTTTTTTAAAAACTGTATGAGAGATAACATGGAAATATGATATAGCAAATGTATGAGAGACAGTCTGTAAGTCTGTATGTATAAAATAGAAAATGTATGAGAGATAGCCTATAATGTATAATATAGAAGTTGTATGTAAAACATACGTAAAATATAAATACATAAACTGTACGAGAGACAGTAATACATGTGATTATAATATAAAAATCATATAAAAGACAACATATAAGTACAATATAGAAATTGTATGACATACTATATAAAAGTACAATATGGAAATTGTCATTCATCAAACGGATGGAAGTGTGTGTGTGTGTGTGTGTGTGTGTGTGTGCGCGCGCGCGCGTGCGCGCGCAGGTGTTTGCGTGTATTTATGTGTGAACATACGTGTAAACAAATAGCAGTTTAAGTTCTTGTAGCATTGACGAAGTCACAGAAACTGTAGAAAAATCAGTGGAAACAGCAGCAGCAATAGCAGTAATGATTACAGACCCTCCTCCTCCCTCCCTCCCACCCCCCCAACCACAACACACACACACACTACACAAACACACTACACACACTACACACGCACACACCAAACCCACCCAACCACACCCACA
>CM054162.1:32729318-32735024 GCA_028751875.1 Rapana venosa
GCGCGCGCCCGCGGTGACCCAGGACGTGGACCCTTAATTTACCTCATCGCGTTTCGGTATTTAGAAGTCATTCATTGCTACCTTTGATCTGTCAGGCGTTGTGTTCAGCAGTTTTAACACAAACGCTGCGCGTGCGCATCTATGCGCGCACGCCTCACACACAGAAGAAAACACCACATACGCACGCACGCACACACGCGCGCGCGCAGGCATACACACACATCCCCTTGTTCCACTGGCAAACAAGGGCCTACTTTCTATTCTACGCAGAGAGAAAGGCTTTTCGAGAGAAGAGCCATGTTTTAACGGTGATCTGGTGTCTCTTCTAAGAATGTTCAGTGCGGTGGCGTGTTCTGCAGAGCCATCAGTGGCCTCGGTTTTAGTGCTTCTATGCGGACTTGTTAGGGGATGCTGTGGTAGGTCTTGCAACTGTTGTGAACTCGCCATGGAAATATCGTCGCTATTGAACGATTCGAATCCGCCGGGTCAGTGATGCACGAGGATATGCGTCAACGCGCTCTAAACCAGGCAGGCTATCCCGTCCCGTGTATGAGACTTCCTCTTGTATTCCGCATTAGAGCAGCCATTCTCCGACTTCAGAGAATGTGATTCATGTTAAAGAAGAATGCACGTTGTTATGTTAGAGATGGTCAATGGCTGAATTTCAGTACAGATTGTCGTCACCATAACATCTAAAGCATAACAACATCTTCTTCTTCTTCTTTTCCGATGCCAATATTGTTTTACCACAAGGAGACGGTTCGCCTAAGAATGTAGCAGTCGTCTGTAGGGCATCCACCGGCCGTACAGTTTTTCTTCTAGGGGTATGGTTCGGGACATTTCAGCTCTTCCGCTGCGGCTCTGAGTGCCCCCTGCAGTTCCTGCAGGATGTGGCGAGTGTCTTGCTCAGCTTCCCCACATGAGCACATGGGGGAGGGTACCACTTTCATCTTCCTGTGCAGATGTTGGTTCAGCCTGCAGTGGCCTGTTCTTAATCGGAAGATGGTCACCTGGTCTTGTCTGTAATATTCATAAGCCTTGTCAACGGGATAGCTCAGTGGTCAGAACACTCGCTTTCCCCCCCAAGCTAAGGTCAAGCAGCATCAAGCGTGGTTACCACTTGGATGGGTGACCGTTTGCGCGCCTTGGCTTCAGTACAGTTCTCCCCCAGTTCACCCAGCTGTAAATGGGTACCTGCCCTCTTTAGGGTCAGGGAAGGTAAAGCAGCGAGGGAGAGGAGATGGGGCAACCCCCTCAATACGCTGCCTCGGCCCCTTGAGAAGTTGAGGGTGTCTGATGCCTCGCTCCCCTTACGACCAGTATGGGACCGAACACCTTTACCTTTTTAACCTGAGGCTTTGGCGCTTAGCTGACATACATAACTGACACAACTTCTGGCCTGGATCATTCTGGTCATTTGCCGATAATGACGTTATCCTGATGACCACTGTCAGCCCTCTCCTTTCCTCTTGCTCTTGTGTATATATATATAATGTAGTCTTTAGCCTGGAAGTGATTAGCCGGAATGAGCATACCATCTTGGCTCGGCTCGTTCCCTTGCAGGGCCTGATGCCAAACTACACACACATGTATACAAAAGTGAATGTGCTGCACCGGGAAGGTAACGAAAGATGAATACCATCTTGTAGCCATCCTCTTTCCTGTTCCTGAATTTTCTTTCTGTCTGTCTGACTCTGTGTGTGTGTGTGTGTGTCTCTCTGTGTGTCTGTCTCTCTCTGTGTCTTTGTCACTGTCTCTGTCTGTGTCTGTCTCTGTCTGTCTGTCTGTCTCTCTTTCTCTATGTCTCTCTCTCTCTGTTTGTCTGTCTGTCTGTTGCTGTCTATGTTGTAATTGCCCTTTATGGGATGATTTTAAAGTGTTTTTGACTTGACTCTCTCCTCTCTCTCTCTCTCTCTCTCTCTCTCTCTCTCTCTTCTCCCTATCTGTCTGTCTGTCTATCTGTATTAAAAAATAATTATTCTTTTATATCGAGGATAATGGAATAAGCACTTATTTCTTTTTTACATCCAGTCCCCGAGTGTATGCGGTTTTGTCAATCCTGTCATCTGTTCCCACCGGCACACAATGGCCTACTCTTACGAAAAGCTCTGTCTGTCTGTCTGCCAATCTGATCGCATAATACAAAGAAGAGGAATGCGAAGAAAGAAAAGAAGAATGCGAAGAAAAACAAAGAAGAATGTGAAGAAGAACAAAGAAGAATGCGAAGGAACAGTACAAGGAGGGAGACGAAGAAGAGGCAGACAGAGAAAACGATGGGAAGACAACAACAGAGAGTGGACTGACTGGCCTTGAGTGGAACAATTTGCTACAGAAAGCAGAGGACCACGGAGAGTGGAGGAAGCTGGTTGCAAAAATCTTCATTAATGCCACCCCACGGTCTTAAAACGACTACGGGATAGGTGATGTGAGGTGAAGTGAGGATTATTTTGTACTGGTCACCTCAATAAAATGTCCTATAACCCCTCTACACATCACACACACACACACACCACACCACACACACACCACACCACACACACACACACACACACACACACAACCTGGGGGGGGGGGGGGGGGGACGGGATAGCCTAGTAGTTAGAACATTGCGCTCGCAATCTGATGACCCGGGTTTGATTCCCGTTCAAGGGGATATTTTTCCTCTGGAGTTGACATCAGTGCAGACTCCACTCTCCCCAAAAGTCCTTCGGATGAGACTATAAACCGAGGCCCCGTGTGCGAACGCACGCAGAACATCTTGCGCACACGTTCAAGCCTGTTCCGCTTTTCGAAAGTGTGCCGGTGGGAACAGATGACAGAATTTTCAAAACCGCATACACACAGGGACTAGATGTAAAAAAGCATGTAAGTGCTTATTCCATTATCTTCGATATAAAAGAATAAAACTATTTAAAACACACACCACACACACACCGCGCGTGCGCGCACACCACACATACACACACACATACACACACACACACACACACGTACACAGCCACGACACACGCACAACACAACACACACACACACACACACACACGTACACCACAACGCACACGCACACACACACACACCACACACACAACACACGCACAAAACACACACACAGAGAAATGATGAAAAAAAAGCAATGCATCGCTTATTCAATGTACCATCTGGAAATAAAATTTTTGACTTGACTTGACTTGACTTGTTGACACACACACACCACACACACACACACACACACCACACACACACACACACACACACACACACACACACACACACAGGACACAACACACACACACACACACAACACACACACACACACACACACACACACAACACACACACACAGGGACAGTGCACTGAAATGACTGACTGTGTCAGGCTGTAAGCGGAGACTTGTTGGCAAACACGAGGCATCAAAAAAGAGAGCCGTGAAAAAAAGTGAGTGAGTGAGTGAGTGAGTGCTATGAGTGCTGGACTAAGTGCTGAGTGCGTGTGTGTGTGTGGGGGGGGGGGGGGGGGTGGGGGGGGGGGGGGGGGTGGGAGGGTGTGTGTGTGTGGGGGTGGGGGAGTGGGGGTGGGTGGGGGGTGAGTGTGTGTGTGGGGGGGGGGGGGGGGATGGGGAGGGGTCTGTGTTGTGTGCTGTGTGTGGGAGGGGAATGGGGGTGGGGTTGGGGGGTGGGGGTGTGTGGGGTGGGGGGTGGGGGGGGGGGGGGATGGGGAGGGGTGTGTGTGTGCGTTGTGTGTGTGTGGGGTGGGGGTGGGGGTGGGGGTTGGGGTGTGTGTGTGTGTGTGTTTGTTTGTGTGTGTAAGTGGTGTGGTGTGTGTGTGTTGTGTGTGTGTGTGAGGTGTGTGTGTGGGGGGGGGTGGGGGGGAGGGGGGTGGGTGTGGGGGGGGGAGGGGGGGGTGGGGGGGGTGTTTGTGTGTGTCATATCTTCAGTTTAACGTCTATTCACATTTAGTGATCTTAGACGGGAAAACGTAATCTAAACAAGAGAACGCAAACAATAACAGAAAAGTGTCAGATAACAGTACTGAATAAAAACTAACTTTAACATACTACAAAAATTGAAATTGTGTGCGCGTGCGTGCGTGCGTCGTGCGTGCGTGTGTGTGTGTGTGTGTGTGTGTGTGTGTGTGTTGTGTGTGTTGTGTGTTATGTTGTGCTGTGTTGTGTGTGTGTGTGTTTGTGTGTGTGTGTGTTGTGTGTGGTGTGTGTGGTGTGTGTGTGTGTTGTGTGTGTTCTTCGCTTTTAAGATCTTTCCACTTTAAGTTGATTTAGGTGTGTGTGTGTGTGTCTGTGTGTGTTGTGTGGTGTGTCTTGTGTGTGTGCTGTGTGATGGTGTGTTGTGTTGTATGTGTGCGTGTGTGTGTGTCTGTGTGTGAGTGAGTGCGTGTGTGCGTGAGTGTGTGTGTGTGTGTGTTGTGTGTGTTCTCACTTTAATTTTTTCCACTTTAAGTGATATTAGGTGTTATGTGTGCGTGGTGGTGCGTATGCGTGCCTGCGTGTGTGCGTGATGTGTGTGTGTGTGTGTGTGGTGTGTGTGTGTGAGTGTGGGTGTGTGTGAGAGAGGGAGAGATGGCGTGAGTTGTGGAGTTGATGGAGAGAGATTTTGATGGAGTTTGAGAGAGAGAGAGAGAGAGAGAGAGACGAGAGAGAGGAGAGAGAGGTGTGTGATTTTATTTGGACAGCGATTTCAAAGCAGTTTGAATCCAATATACATGCAGTTTGTGCCCCTGTGTGGTGTGTGTGGTGTGTGTGTGTGTTGTTGTGTGTGTCTGTGTGTGTGTGTGTGTGTGTGTGTGTGTGTGTGTGTGTGGTGTGTGTGGTGTGTTGTGGTTCGTGGTATCTTTTTCATTTTTATTATATGGCTAAATCTTTTTAAAAACCTCCTTGTTGCTCTGTTGAGACTGTCTGTCTGTTTGTCTGACTGTCTCTGTCTGTCTGTCTGCCTGTCTGTCTGTATGTCTATCTGTTTGCCTGTCTCTCTTGTCTGTCTGTTTGAAGAAGAATTGCGTAGAAGAAGAAGAATTGCCAAGGAGAAGAAGAAGGAGGAGAAGAATTGCGAAGAAGAAAAAGGATTGCGAAGAAGAATTGCGAAGAAGAAGAATTGCGTAGAAGAAGATGCGAAGAAGAATTGCGAAGAAGAAGAATTGCGAAGAAGAAGAAGAAGAAGAAGAAGAAGCAAGAAAAGAGAAGAAGAAGAAGAAGAAGAAGAAGAAGAAGAAGAAGAAGAATTGCGAAGAAGAAGAAGAATGCGAAGAAGAAGAAGAAGAAGAAGAAAGAAGAAAGAAGAAGAAGAAGAAGAAGAAGAAAGAAGAAGAAAGATAGAAGAAAGATGAAAGAGATAAGAAGAAGAAGAAGAAGAGAAGAAAAAGAATTGCGAGAAGAAGAAGAAGAAGAATGCGAAGAAGAAGAAGAATTAGAACGAAGAGAAGAGAAGAAGAAGCAGAAAGAAGAAGAAGAAGAAGAAGAAGAAGAGAAGAAGATGAAGAGGAAGAGAGAAGAAGAAGAAAAGAAGAACAATGAAGAAGAACAAGAAAAGAAAGAGAATGAGAGATAGAAAATACACAGACAACGACATAATAGAGGCTTCCCACAAAGGACAAGATGGAGTAAAAGGACAGACGACACAAAACAGGGCACAGAGAAGAAGACACAGCAGGGACATGGACAGAGAGACAGAGAGACGAAACAAAGCGGGGGGCATA
>CM054162.1:32735524-32820616 GCA_028751875.1 Rapana venosa
GCAGACCCCTCAACAACTTGTGGTTTGCCGATGACATTGACCTCATGGGTGGAAGTAACACAGAGCTGCAAGATCTTACGACCAGACTTGAGAACAGAGCTGGAGCATATGGGATGGAGGTGAGCTCGGAGTAAAGTAAAGCGCTTTGATTTGTTTACTTTACAAGATTCAGCGCTATATAAATTCTATACATTCTTCTTCTTCTTCTTCTTCAAGTGTCCGGTCTGGTCCTGCAGACATCGACGATCATGGCTCTCCATTCTTCCCTGTTCTCGGTCCCTCTCATGAGCTCATTGTTGGTGCCCTCTTTATTCGTTGCGAATTTGTTTAAGCTGTCTGTGAATTTTGTGCGTTGTCTTCCTCTGCTCTTGTTTCCACAGATTTTGCCACTCCATAACAGTTTCTCTAGTCCGTCAGACCTGATTATATGGCCGAAAAATTTGAGCTGTCTTTCTCTGATGGTGTTGAGAAGGGATCTCTTGTACCCAGCCATTTCCATTACTTCTGCATTAGTTTTTCTTTTTGTCCATGAGATTTTCATGATTCTCGGATGAACCACATTTCCACTGCTTCTAGTCGCTGTTCTGTGTCCTTGGCTAGGGTCCAGCACTCACATCCGTACAGAAGAATGGACCATACGTAGGCTCTCAAAACATGGATCTTTGTCTTGAGGCTTATCTTACTGTTGGTAAAAATGCATTTCATGTTGTTAAAAGTTGCCTTAGATTGACCGATTTTCTTCTTGATTTCTGTGTCACACTTGCCGTCTGGGGTGATAGTACAACCAAGGTATTTAAAGGTGTTTACTTGTCTGATTCTCTCTCCTTTACAGGCTATGTTGCATTGTGGTATAACAGCTTTTTTCGAGATCACCATGCATTCTGTCTTCTTTGCATTGAGCTGTAATCCTTTCTTTTCGCTTTCGTCTGCTACTGTTGTTAAAATCTTTTGCAGTTTTTCTTCAGAGTCGGCGATAAGGACTGTGTCATCTGCATATCTCAGGTTGTTGATGTTGTGGCCACCTACACTAATTCCCTCATGATTCTCAATATTTCGTAGAATTATTTCACTATATACATTAAATAAATCAGGCGAGAACACGCAGCCCTGCCTCACACCCCTGCAAATTGGTCTATATTGACTGATGTCATTGTCGACTCTAATGGCTGCCTCCTGTTCCCAATATATGTTTCTGAGGACTCGAAGATCTTTCCCATCGATGTATAGCCCTGCCAGAATATCAAACAGGTCGGAGTGTCGTACTTTGACCAACGCTTTTGAGTAGTCAATGAAGCGGAGGTACAGGTCTTTCTGGACCTCGATGGATCTTTCCATGAGAGTTTTCAATGTGAAGATTGCATTTCTGGTGCCTTTGTCTGCCATGAATCCAAATTGCGTTTCTGATATTTCTGGGAGTATTTTATTTCTCATTCTCTTCATGAGTATTCGTAAAAGAACTTTGGTGAGGTGACTCATCAGGCTGATTGTAGGATGTTGGTCACATTCAGCTGTACCCACTTTCTTAGGGATTGCAATGTAGATGGACTTCTTCATATCTGTCGGAATCTCTCCTGTGTCATATATATTGTTTAGTAGTTTTGTGACTGCCTTAATTCCCACTTCATCCAGGGCTGTTATCAATTCAGATGGGATATCATCAGGTCCTGGCGCCTTACCACTTTTCATCTTGCTGAGTGCATGTCTCACTTCGTCTTCCATGATTATGTGGCCATCTTCGTTGCTAATATGAGGAGGTGGACCTCTGTCGTCGTGGTATAACATTATTATTATTATTATTATTATTATTATTATTATTATTACTTGTGAACAGCACTAGCAACGCCACTGCTAAAATTTACATGAACGGCCAGCAACTGGAGGAGGTAGACGCTTTTAAATACCTTGGCTCTACACTCACAAAGGACGGCGATCGACGACAGAAATCAAAGTCAGACTAGACATGGCAACACCTTCCATGACAAAACTCACCACCATATGGAAAAGTAAAGAGATCAGTTTCCCAACCAAACTAAAGCTCTACAAAGCCCTAATTCAGACTATCCTGCTGTATGGAAGTGAAACCTGGACGTTGACTGCTGAAACAGCAAACGGAATCCAGTCATTTGAAACAAAATGCCATAGAAAACTGCTGGGCATATCCTGGAGAGAACGAAAAGACCAATGAATTTGTCAAGAGCTAAATAACACAGCTGGCAGGTCCACAGGAACCCCTTCTCACCATGGTCAAGAAGAAAAAAACTGACATGGTTCGGCCATGTCACCTGCCACACACTCTGCCAAAAACAGTACTGAAGGGAACACTCGAGGGTGGCAGAAAGAGGGGAAGACAGAACAAGTCATGGATGGATAAGATCAGAGAATGGACCAGGATGAATGACTCAGCACTACTGCGCAGAGCCGAGGACCGAGATGGATGGAGGAGGCTTACCACGGCATCGTCTTTCGTGTCTCCCCCACGACCGCCAAGGTCACGGACTGATGATGATGATCACCTCTGCCGTCCACTTTGAAAGAGGACAGTGTGTGCTCTTGAAGTGCAGTGTTCAGCATACTCTCCAACATCGCTGGCCTCCCGTGACTGGCATTTTGATGCATAAAAAGGATAAAACAACCATACTTCACACACAGCTCACACAAAAGCCTCTTGCTGGCAGCCAAGCAAGGAAAGCCACTGAGAGAGAGAGAGAGAGAGAGAGAGAGAGAGAGAGAGAGAGAGAGAGAGAGAGAGAATTAATGATTTAATTGCCCATCAGCCAAATCTGGAATTACCTCCCTCTCTCCCTTGCCAAAAGCCTACACATAATGCTTTTAAATCCGGCCTCAAGACACATTTATTTCAAACCTTAGATTCTCCCCTCTTGTTCCATTTCATTTTTGTCTTTGACCTAACAGCCAAACCCCCATCACCCTGCTGGAGTGTACAACCTTTATGTGTGTAAGCATGTGTTGGTGTGGGCGTGTGTAGCCTACATTTAAATTTGTAAAACTATGAATTGTAACTGGCTGCATGTGAATGAGTGAGATGAATGAAAGGGCTTTGATTTGTGTGTGTGTGTGTGTGTGTTGTGTGCAAGATATAGCGCTATATAAATTTCACGTATTCTTCTTCTTCTTCTTTTTTTTTTTAAAAAGGGCGAGCAGCTTTCATTGTGTGACTGCCCAGTCACACGATCTGAAGGAACAGTGTCCCGGATGTACAGACCGTCTATTGGAACGTGTCTAAATTCCTACGCCTTCTTCCTTCGCTATTCACCCTCACCACACAGTCACACCTCACCTATCACGTAGTCTAGTAGACCATTAGGGCACCACTGAAGATTTCGCAACCAGCGTCCTCCACTCCTCGAGGTTTTCAGCTTTTCTACAAGTTTTTCCACTCAAGGCCAGTCCACTCTCTGGCGATGTCTTCCCATCGTTTTCTATACATAATATGATTCATACACACGTACCTGTGATGATAATAATTATGGCAATTCAACGGTTCTTACTGATTTTGATTCACAGACTGATCAAGAAAAAAAAATCAAGAAGTTGGCATTGCACACACATGCAGGCCTGCCCACTGAATGGATAAATACATTATTGAATTTATGGTGAACACCTAACCAGCCGTATCAGTGGTGAAGAAGAAAATCAAAAAGCAACAACACATACACCTATTGCCTTGCATGTGGACACTCATGATGTGTTGTATATCTTACATATTATTTGTCTGCATAACGCGTGGGTGTGTGTGAGTGTGTGTGTGTGTGTGTGTGTTAATAGTTGGATGGCTTGAAAAAACACACAATGGTTTAGCTTATTCAATGTACCATCTGGAAAAGAAATTTTGACTTTGACTTTAAAACAAAACACACACACACACACACACACACACACACACACACACACACACACACACACACACACACACACAAAAGACACAAGGCCATGAAAAATGCTAATATCAGATGCAGCCGAGTAATAAGCAAGCTAAGAAAACTTATTGGACAACATTTTGCAATTCAGAAGTATCAATCACAAGGATACCAAAAAGATGTGGAGACAACTAAACATAATGAAAAATGGCTAAAATTACCAACTACCTATTGAGTTAAATAACAAAGTATTCCCTTTTTTAAGGGGAAAAAAAAGCCGAATCATTTGCAGATTTTTTTTTCCAACACAAGCAACTCGATGGCTTAACTTCAACACAAAAGCTCTACAGAACCCAAAGAGAAAAATCAGTCAGTTTTTCCGACCCTGTTCCTGATAACACCCATTACTTCAATGCTCCTTTAAACGTCCAAGAAATAAAAGATCAATATCGTCATTACCAAACAGGAAAACATCAGTTGGCATTGATGCCATTTCAAATGAAATAAATCAAACACTTGCCGGACAAGTGGATACACATTCTCTAACGATATTTTTCAAAAATGTTGGGAGAGTGGTGTACTACCTCAAGTTTGGAAACAGTCAATTATTGTCCCTGTTCAAAAAAGACGGTAAACCAAAAACAAATGTGAATAGCTATAGACCCATAGCACTTCGTCTCATGTCTGTAAATTACTAAAAAAAAATCGTTTTAAATAGACTTGTTTTATTATTGTGAAAAGAATAAAATTTTTCCCTGTGAATCAAGCAGGTTTTAGAAAAGGCAGATCATCTATTGATCATCTAGTTAAGCGACAACTCAGGTCAAGTATCAGTTTGCCAGGCGGAAATGTCTACTAGCAACATTTTTTGAAAATAACTAAGGCTTACGACCAAGGTAGGGCATTCAGGGTTTTATTGTTTAAACAAAAAAATTTGGTTTGTCAGGGCAGATGTATGGTTTCATTAAAGGTTTTTTGGAAACAGACAAATTAAGGCTAAAATAGGGACTACATATTCTCTACAAGATTACTACAAATGGGAATCCCACAAGGTTCATTTATTGCCCCTATACTATTTAATATTTGATGCATGACTTGCCAGATAATCTTTCAAAAAATGTAGAATTAGCTCAATATGCTGATGATATAGGTATGTGGATGAAAGTTACGATGAAAAAGAACACACCTGCTAGGTCTTTAAATTATACTAAAAGGTTTATCAAAACGATTTAAATACTATAGCTAATTATATGACTGAAAAGGGATTACAACTGTCATGTGAAAAAACTCATATGATGCTTTTTAAATAATGGAGCAAGTCCAATGGAAATGCCTAGTTTTAAAATACATGGTGGAATTTTACAATATAAAAAAGTAGTTAAATTCCTTGGATTTTTTCCTAACATCAAAATTAACAGGGCATAAACATATTGAAATATTTTGACTAAAGCAAGAAAAAAGCTTAAACATTTTGAAAATTTTTAGTAAACAGCCATGGGGCCAAGATATTGTTACCTTGTTGCATCTTTCAACTTCTCTCATTCGTTCAAATTTAACCTTTGCCCAGGAAGTATTTTTCTGTGCCCCCAAATACCTTTTAAAAAAACTTCAAAGCATAGACTGCAGGCATATAAACTTGCCCTAGGTCTCCCTATCCATGGTTTTCATGTTTAAAAAAAATACAGTGCTTCGGGGGTTTTACCATTGAAGATTTTTGGGAGAGTTTCTTGCAGTAAATTTGTGTTACGAAGCCTGACTGTTCAAAACGGTTTGAAATCAGTGATTAATCTCAAGTCTGACACCGATTTCCAAAGAGAGCTAAATCTATATCATCACAAACTACATTGAGAAACATACACATCAAACATTTTACAAACGCTGGGTTGGAGCCAACAAAAAATGTAGCACAACGGGATGTATTACCCCCTATTCCATTCTGGGAACTTAAACGAGCAAGGTTTGACATCATTTATATTGACTAGCCAAAAAGGACAACATCAATTTAGTATCTTCTCATGCCAAAATTCACTTGGAAGAAAAATATCCTAATCACTTAAAAGTATACACAGATGGCTCAGTATTAGATAATAAGGCTGGTGCTGCTTATATCATACCAATCTAAAAACTGAAAAACCACTTTCATCTTGGAGAAGGTATATCAATATTTCAGCAGAACTAATCGCATATTGATGGCCCTAAATTTTCTCACCAGTTTTCCTAAAACAATCTTTCAAATACTTTTTGTGTAGACTCCAAATCAGTAATTTTATGCAATTTAAATTTTTTGAGAACAAATGTTAGATCTGAAGGGCGTCATCGAAATATGCCATTTGATTCATCTTTTATCATTAAACGGCTCAGAAATAACTTTCTGTTGATCCATCGCACAGTGGGGTTTTTTCTACAATGAAAAAGTTGACATTCTTTCAAAAAAAGGAGGAAGGGGGTTTATCAGAAGTGACACAATTATACTCCCCTTTTCATTGCAAGAGTGTTATCATATTGTAATACAATCACACAAAAGTTATTTCAGTGTGAGGAAAGGAGAAATTGGTTGTCTAGACAACACACAAAGAAGTACGTAAATTTGAGTCCCTTTTGTCAAAAAACGAGAACATGAAAGTATACTTTTCAAAGCAGATTGTTTCCTTAGCTTTTAGATGGAAACTGAATTGCTTCAAGACAAAATATGCTGGAAATGCCTTTTGCATATGCGGTAATAATATAACAGCAAAATCATTATTAAATGGGGGCAGTTTAAAAGGCACATTCCCGTTTGGGTGGCATCCTCTCCATCAGCAATATTTAGCAGTCTGTCACTTAGTACGACTTTTTTTGATCGCTTAGCATAGTCCAGTTGGTTTTTTTATTATGAAATTTCTTTGGACTTTAAAGACGCTCTAGTCCAGAAATTATTTTTCGAGCTTGTTAGATTTTAAAAAAAATCATTAATCCCACAGTTTTTACATTCCTATTGTTTATTTTGTTTGGGGTCATAGGAGGGGGCTAGAGATATTTGGTTGTAATTGGGGTTTTTGGCTGTTGTTGGGTGTTTCTGGCTCTTGTTTTAAGGGTTGAGCTTCTTTCTTCCAGGGGTGGGGTGGGTGAGGGGGGGGGGGGTTGCTTCTTGGGTTTCTTTTGAGGGCAGGGGAGGGGTTACACACATTAAGATAGGTTTTTTGTTTTTTCATGTAAAATTCATAGTTGAAATTTTATGTACATTTTTCATTGGAATTACTGATTTTGTTAAAATTGTTAGAATTGCATTTTCCTGTTGTTTATTGTAGTTTAATGGTTAGTAATGTAACGGTGTTTTTTTGTTTTTTCTATAATTTTGGTTGTTTTTTTCTTTATATTATATATCTCTTTTGTAATTTTTGTTTATCATTTCGCATGCATTGATCCCCTGAAATTCCTTCTCCTGTACAGTACCAACTACAACCCCCTCCTTGACACCATAACACCCTCCCCCTCCCCTGCTGCCCCCCCCCCCCCCCCCCTCCCCCGCCCCGTCTAATATCACAACTGTGAAAGACGTTAAATGAATTTGAACACAAAAGACGCCGATGTTGAGAACTGTTTACAGTTTGCGACATTGCCCATCCCCTTTCCGCTTTCCAACACTCAACAGAGACCGGATGTTCGTCTGCTTCCACAGGGAAAAGATGTTAAGTCTAACAGCATGAGTTTGACAAGAAAACCTGGCGGGGTTTCTGTGTACTTTTTATTTTATTTTATCACAGCCATGTGAAAATTTCAGTTTTGTACTATGAAACTTAATGTACAACAAGGTACCAAACTTTTGTGAAGCGAGTAATCTTCTCTGTCAACTTCGATTTTTGTTAGGGAATAGTGCTTGGCTCAGGCCTGTTTTGAATTCGGAACGACAGTTCGGGACACAAGGAAGTTTCGCTGAAACCTGTCAAGCTGTTGACAGTTGTTCGCTGTTTTACCCCCAAGCCAAGGTAACTTACGTCTGCTGCTTGGAAGAGGTACAACACGTTTGTGATCTTTTGGATTTAGTTTGACGTAAGGCCCCCCCTAGTTTTCCATTATCCAAACTGTTGAACCGAATTGGGTCAATATACTGTGTCAGTGTGTGTCAGTTGATGACTATTTTGTATACATACATGTGTATACATGCATACACGTGTGTGCGGATGGAGGTGGGGGTGGGGGACTTAAAAGTGACTTGGCAAGTTCCTGGTGATGTGTTTTTATTGTAACTATGTGCTTGTGTTGTTTTGGTTTTATTCTGTTTTTCAAGGATAATGGAATAAGCACAGGTGTGTGTGTATGTGTGACTGTGTGTGTTCGTGTCACTGTGTGTGTGACTGTGTGTGTCACTATGTGTGTCACTGTCTGTGTGTGTGTGTGTCAGTGTGTGTGTCATTGTCTGTGTGTCACTCTGTGTGTGTATGTGTACATGTGAGGGGGAGATGGGTGCATGCTAGGGGGGGGTGCCCTAGAAAACAAGTGGGTTTGGCAAGTTCTTGCGATCATATATCTAAGTATAAGTCACACTGTTGTGTGTGTGCATGCATGTGTGTGTGTGGTGATTCTGTTGTGGGGACTGTGTGTGTATGTTTTGTGAGTGCTGACTCTGGTGTGTGTGTGTGTGTGTGTGTGTGTGTGTGTGAGAGAGAGATTCAGATTCAGAATTTGTGTGTGTGTGCAAGTGTGTATATGTTGGTGTGAGTGTGTGTGTGTTGCTTGACTGTTCCTTTGTTGAGAAAACTTCAACTGCTCAAAATTCAGAGTGATAATTGGATTTATAAAAGATAATTCTTGTATTTCAAGAATAATGGGAATATTTGTATACTCAGTCATATATGTGCATATAATTCATAATATTCTGATCCCATTCTGTGTGCACATGTAGTTTTGAAAATGTTGTCATCCATTCCCACCTGCACTCCAGACAACTGGAATTAAACATCACTAAACATACCTGTGTGCAAGATGTTCTGCATGCATTTGCACATGGGACCCTGGTGTATAGTTTAGTTGATTAGTTGGTATTGTCCAAACAGACTGAAGGGCTTTTGGGGGGAGTCAAGTTGGAAAAAACAAGGTGTGAATATGAAACAAGAGGTCTGGTGGGGCTTTCTAAAGATGAGTTAAGTTGAATAGGTGCTTTAAATTGAATTTATAAGTTTATATATTATATATAATATATTGTTCAGTTAACATACGTACCATCAAATGATCAATGCTGGAAACAAACCAAAAGAAAATGACTCCCAGTCCCATCAAAACTCAGCTCCCCTACCATAGCATCCAATTAACTTTTCAATGAATCAAAAAGATCATTTAAAAAAAAAAGTAAGAAAGAAAGCGGTAAAGAAAATGCTTGCTGCTTGAAACCATTGTCTCCTACCAAAAAATCAGCTAAATAACAAAAACAATAACAAAATGACAAAAACAAGAACTTACAAACCATCCCCCCAAAAAACAGCAACAACAACCCAGCTACAACAACATACAAAAAAAACCCACCCGAAACAAAAACCCCAAAGCACCCCCTCCAAAATTCCATTTGAATCGACCCATGAAAACAAACGAAACAAAACAAGTAAAACTATAAGAAACAACAGTAATCACCATAAGCAAAAGAAACCACCACCACCACCACCACCAACAACAACACCCTAAGATAAAACAAGATTTTGAAAGTATCTGGACAATAAGTAAGCCAGCCTCAACATAACTTTTTATTGGTAGCTTGATAAGCACTTTTTCCTGACTGAAAATATGAAATGGATCAGTGAACTATATTTAACTCAAAAGTCATTCATGAATACTACTACTAGAACTATATATTAATCAAAATGAAATCTGTCTCTTATTCTTAAGAATAAATAAAAAGTAAACTGATAATATTCATTCAAGTAAAATGATATTATATTTTAAACAAACAATAACTGAGAAATTAGTAACTTTTAGTAAAAGAGTCACTCATAAATGAAGCAAATTATGAATTAATGATACATTTTGTGATGCACTGTTTTGGTCCCCCCCCCACCCCCCACCCCCCCCCCCCCCCCCCCCCCCCCCCCCCCCCCCCCCCCCACCCCACCCAAAACAAAAACCCAACCCAAACATAATTGATAAAATCAGACATGTTTTAATATAAAAAGTTTATTTTGTGTACATGTTTGATATTTGCAAAAACATCATATATATATATATATATATATGTGTGTGTGTGTGTGTGTGTGTTTTGGTTTAAATCAAGTCATTGAAAACTAAAAAAAAACAACCCCAAACTTAAGTTTTACGCTCATACAAGTTTATCTTGACAAGGTATCTAACATAACAGAAATTAACTCTAAACACTTCAGCTAAAATTGTTAAAGCCACATAAAGAACAAGGCTGGTTTTACACACAGTTAAAGTAACTCTACCCCCCCCCCCCCCCCCCCAAAAAAAAAAAAAAAAAAAAAAAAAACCCAACCAAACAACACCACACACACAAAGAAAACACACATAAAATCAGTTAAGTCAAAAGTTTTTTTAATTCACTGAGAAATAAAATTTTAAAAACCCAACCCCAAACCAAATTTGTGTTGTCAAATGTATAATTGTTTTTAAAAAAAGCAAAAAAAAGCCGTTATAATCCGTTAAGGGGAAGCAATTCTGTGATCTCTTAACACTTAAGAGCACAAGTACATTCCCTTTGATTGAATGCTGTATATATATATATATATATATATATATATTTTTTTTTTTTTTTTTAATCTGAAATAATTTTGTGATAACTGCAATGAGTTAAACAAATTAAACATGATGGAGCCCAGAATCTCCAGGTCATGACTGCATGCTGGGTCTATTTAGTTTATCCTTGTTTTTATTTAGTTCTCTTCTGACTTCTAGTCTACTTGTGAAAGGTGAATGGGCTTTTCATGTGGGCATTTATTTATAAAAAATATTTTTTAATCTTTTCTTTTATTTTGAGGATAATGGAATAAGCACTCTTGGGCTTTTTTTTAAGCATCCAATCCCCGTGTGTATGCAGTTTTGTAAATATTGTCATCTGTTCCTACAGCCACACAATGGCCTACTCTTCTGAAAAGTGGGATAGGTTTTAATGTGTGTACAAGACGTTCTGCATGCGTTCACACATGGGACCACAGTTTATACTTATAAGTTATAGTGTCATCTGAAGACTGTTGGGGGGAATGGAGTCGGCACTGTTGTTAACTCCAGGGAAAATGTTCCCTTGAACAGGATTCTAACCCGGGTCAGCAGAACACAAGTGCAATGTGTAACGCTCTGACCAACCAGGCTGCCCCGTCCTCCTGGTCTGTGCAGAATGAGATGTTAGTCATTGTGTAGCCAATATACTGGACATGGGTTTAAAGTCCCATCCAAGTTCCAGCACTGAACTGGTGGGCTAGACGACTAGAGCTAACACATATGCCTAGAAAGCGTGAAGTGTAGGTTGAATCCCAGTTTGAGCTTGAGTTTCCCCCCCATCCACTAGACCTTGCATGGTGGTCTGGGTGCTAGTCTTGCAGTGAAGATGATAAACCAAGGTTCTGTGTGAAATATGCTTTCAGTCAGTGCAGGCAAAAGAACCCATGGCATCAAGATCTAGTTGTTCCTGGCAAAGTTATGAAGATAAAAAGACACTCTAAACCTAATACTATGTGATAGGGAGAAAATAACAGTTAATGATGTATACAATGCAGACAGAAACAGGAAAAAACAAACTAATGGTGGTGCTGATCTTATGATGAAACATTCTCTCTGAGAGAGCAGCCCAAATTTCATGCAGAGAAATCTGCTGCTACCAAAAAAAGGCTTATAAATATAATACAGTACAACACATGTGTACAATACTTGCTGGTGAGGGAATGGAGTCATAAACCAATGTTAACTAAAGGTAAAGATGTCCCATAACCTATACATGTAGTCATAGGGGAGTGAGGCATCAGAGACTCAACTTCTCAAAGGACCAGCATATTGAGGGCAGCGCCCATCTCCTCTCCCTCGCTGCTTTACCTTCCCTGACCCTAAAGAGGCAGGTTGACAGCTGGGTGAACTAGGGGACTGTACCAAAGCTAAGGTGCACAGTCACCCATCCAAGTAGTAACCACACTCGGTGCTGCTTAACCTTAGCTGGGGAAAGCGAGTGCTCTGACCATTGAGCTATCCTGTCCCCATTGCAGTGAGGAAAACCTTGGTCTTGTTATCGCTATCAGCTATCAGGTCACATGCTAGTAAAGATAGTTTAATAAATACTAATATTCTATAATTCAATAGGAGTCCACAGCAGTTTCCTTTTCCTTGTCAATGTCCTTACTCATTTTATTGTTTTTGTAATTTTGGTTTTAGCCTCATGAATCATTGAATGAAAAAATGCAAACTTGATTGAATGATGGAAACTTAACTCAATGGTGTCATGGTAAAATGTTTTATGGTGACGTGTGATTTTGGCTATATTTGAAAAATTCAGCAGATTTACCCAACATAATAAAGACATACAAATTATACATCATTGAAAAGTTTATCATGTCTGCTTTTGAGATTATACTTAGTTTTTCAATAGGTGACTGTAGTTATTTTTTACAACTTTTCAAAATGTCACTGAATACTGAAAAATGAAAAGTTTTGAAATTAGGGCTGCCTATATTTCTTGGCTTGAACTGTTCATTAACTACTGTAGTGAACTAGTCCCCTTGAAACAATGTGATGATTTTTCACCAAAGTTCCCAGAAGTTGGCTGAATCCATCTGGTGTCGCTTTTTGCATAATTTTTGCCCATGCCCGAATCACAAAGAATACGCTCATGGATGAATAAAAGAAAATTAGCCAACACATACAAACTAGGCAGGCTTATGGTCAAGGGAAGCAACTGTGTTTAGAAAAATGATTGCCCTACAGGCCAGTGTACTTTCCCTTTAGCTGAACGCCACTTAGTGTATTAAAAAAATTAATAATTCTGCCAAATCTTAAGCTTTGGCACATCACAGTGAAAGGGAGGGATGCTGAATCTTAAGATTCGGCACAGCCTCATTGAGCTAATGATTATCAATGATGTACTGTGCACAGATGAGTTGATTACTTCTTTCTGGCCCTGCACATTGTGCATGCACAAATGCCCTTATTCTCAAAGGCATGCAGGCGTGCCTGCACACACTCAGCAACACAGCACTGTATGTGTGCGCTTAACTAAGCATGCTCTCAGTCTCACTCTCACACACACTCCCATTCACACATAGTGATATACTCACACACAAACACACACTTTTATTTTGGGATGGGGCGGGGGAGGGTTGGTGACCAGTCTAAAATCACTAGACCTTGTGAATAGACGTTAAACTGAAGATATCGCACGCATGCGAGTAAACATAAACGTGCATGCAGACCACCTGTATAGATGTATGTACGCATACATGTTACATGCATGCTCACATACACAGCAGACAACAAGGAACATAACAAAACAGACAACAAGGAACATAACAAAACAGACAACAAGGAACATAACAAAACATATAAGGAACATAACAAAACAGACAACAAGGGAACATAAAGTAGACAACAAGGAACATTCATAACAAAAACACAAACCGGGAACATTAAAAAAAAAAAGAATATATCACAACTTGTGAAAAGACGTGAAAAGCAACATAAAACAGGAACCAGTAACCACATCTTTTTTTTCCCCAGGATCATGGCGCAAGCGGCACTCACCACACTGTCACCCGACACCACCGACACCGCCGACGCCCCCCATTCCATCCTGTCACCCGAGCTGGAGAAGGTCACCATCCTGGCTCTGCGCATGTCCAGTCGCCGGCGCCTGGGAATGTTCCTCAACATGGAGGCCGTGCCGCAGCAAAACGGACTGCTGCCCAACTTCCAGGGACTGGCGGAGCTCATCGGCTTCGAGTTCGTGGAGCAGATGAGCTTTCAGCGAGAGCGGGACCCCACCCAGGCGTTGCTGATGGAGTGGGGAAACAGGCCGGAGCTCAACCCCACCTTGGGGGCGCTGGTTCGGTTCTTGGGAGAGCTGGAACGCCTGGACGTTTTGGAGGAGTGCCGAGAGATTATGAGTAAGTGGCGCAGCTAGCTGTCGGTTTCCCCCACTCTCAGCTGCTATCCATCCCATCCCAGCTGGTGCTGATTATTACAGCAGGAACTGACCACACTAGGACTTGGTAAAAGGAAGGGGGCGCGCTAAGTTTAGCACTCTTGACTGAATGATGTTGGATTTGTGCGCTCTAGTGGATGAGATCCATATTGTAATGTAATAATGTTGGTATAATTTTTTTGTTTGTATCTGTAACAAGTGTAAGTTGATGTTAATTCCTGTTTTATTATGTTGGAATTGGTAAATTATCATAACTATAAGTTTAATTACCTGTAAGTTGATTTTTTTCTGAAATTTTATCAGTCTGTGTGGAGTGTATCACTGTATGTCTGTTTTTGTTACTTTGCTGAGCTCCAAGGTTCACCAATGGTAAGATTTTGCATATGTGACCTTTTTTGCCCACTATGAAGGTAGCCGCATTCCGACTTTGGGGATGTATGTTGGGTATGTTTGAGTTTCCATAACCCACCAAACGCTGACATGAATTATGGGATCTTTAACGTGCATATTTGATCTTCTGCATGTGTATACATGAAGGGAATTAAGGCACTGGCAAGTCTGCGCTTTAAGTTGACCTGGGAGATTGTAAAAATCCCCACCCTTAACTCGGCAGACACTGCTGGGATTTGAACCCGCGACTTCATGGACTTCATGGGGTTGAAGTTGAGTGGTCTTAACCACCGGACTGTAGCCTCCGCCAGTTGACAGTCCTGACTCTTGTGTGTGTTGAAAGATCTGTTGGCTGTTTGTTGTTGCTTGTGTAGTCTTTCTGTATTCATGAACATTTTATATAGTTTATCTGAAAGTTTCAACTCAATCCTCAGTAAGTTGATAATGACATAATGTGTACATTGATATTATCAATTCTTCTGATTTAGACATGTATGTGGTTTGTTTGTTTTTTCAGAAAAAGATGCAGAACATTATCTGGCAAAAAAGCAAGCTGGTTCTTCTGACATCAGTCCTGTGCAAGATTCCACTGGTGTGTGTGTGTGTGTGTGTGTGTGTTCCTGTGTGTGTATGTGTGTGTGTGCGTGTGCAGGGGGGTGTTTGTATGGGTGTGTGTGTGACTGTGTGTGTATGAGACTGTGTGTGTGTATGTGTGTGTGACTATATGTGTGACTGTGTGTGCACGTGTGTGTATGTGTGTGTGTACGTGTGTATGTGTACATGTGTGTGTGTACTGTGTGTGTGTGGATGTGTGTGTGGATGTGTGTGTGTGGATGTATGTGTGTGTTGTTGTGCGTGTGTGTGCATGCATGCGTACTCCCATGTATACATATTCGTGCATGCATATGCTGTATTGAGATGTGTGCGTATGCATAATGCACAACATTGCACATAGTCTGTGCCTTACAGTGTCTCATTACAGTGTCTCCTACAGTAATTCAGATTAAATTGATGTTCATAGTGTATGATAATATTCTGATTTCATAGATATTATAGCACACACACACACTTATATACACATGGCAATATGTTGATATTGTAGATTATATAAAAGCATGTTGATATTAAAAACATCGTAGCATGGTGATGTTATAGGCATTAGACAAATTGTTGATGTTATAGATCTGTGGTAACATGTTCATATTATAGATAGGTAACATGTCAAAGGATTTAAAAAAAACTTTTAAGAATCAGTCTTTTTAAAATATGAGAACATGTTGATATTTTAGACAGTGTTTCAGTATCTCAGAGTCCGATGGACATTGACGATATGGGCGTGGATGAGACAAGCATCATGACCATACAAGATGGTAAGGTTTTGTACGCATGCCCTGCGCGCGTGCACACACGCATGCATGCATACATACATGCACACATGCACACACACATGCAGACACGCACACATACGCACGCACAAGCGCGCGCGCACACACACATGCACATACACTTACTGTGTGCACGCACACACACACAAACATGCATATGTCAAAAATATACAATGTTATGATTGTATATCATTTATATCAATCCACTTATGATCTAATATTGAATCCCCTTCACCCACCCACCCACCCCACCCCATTGTATTCCATGTAAAATGCATTTAAAACTTAAACCCTCCTCCCAAAACAAACCTTTAACCCCAAAAAACCAACAACAAACCCTAAAACAAACAAACCGACCTATAAACAAAACCCCCCAAACCAAAAAAAAACAAACCTCAACAACTTTTCTTTTAAACGAACAAATGAACAAAACAACCCCCTCCCTTCCCCCTCCTCCATCTCCCCTTCCCCACTCCTCCCCATTCCCCTCTCCTCCTTCTCCCCCCCCCCCCCCTTCATCCCCTCCCTTCCCCCCTCCCTTGAGTAAAGTGAAAGGTGTCATTTGCCCCCCCTACTTTCAGCTACTCTCAACTGCTATCCATTCCATTGCAGCCCTGCTGGTGCTTAGTTGTTGCTAATAGATTACAGCAGGCACTGACCGCACACACCTGGACTTGGTCAAAGGAGCCTTGATTTCAGCACCAGGTCTCCAGGACACTTGGCTGGGTTATGCGGGATTTACTTTGTTCGTTTCTTTTATGGGGGACGGGATAGCCTAGTGGTTAGAACATTGCGCTGGCAATCTGACAACCCCGGGTTCGATTCCCGTTCAAGGGGATATTTTCCCCTGGAGTGAACATCAGTGCAGACTCCACTCTCCCCCAGATGAGACTATAAACCGAGGCCCCGTGTGCGAACGCATGCAGAACATCTTGCACACACGTTAAATCCTGTTGTGTTTTTGGAAGAGTAGGCCATTGTGTGCTGGTGGGAACAGATGACAATTTACAAAACCGCATACACATGGGGACTGGATGTAAAAAAGCACATAAGTGCTTATTCCATTATCCTCAATATAAAGAATAAAAAATAAAATGAAATAAAATTTTAAAAAAAAAAGGTTTCCCCCTCCAGTCCCCGTGTGTATGCAGTTTTGTAAAAATCTGTCATGCATTCCCACCGGCAAATGGCCCACTTTTCCAAAAAGCAGAACGGGTTTTAACGTATGCATAAGATGTTCTGTGTGCGTTCACACACAGAGCCTCCATTTATAGTCTCATCCGAAGGACTTTCGGAGAGAGTGGAGTCGGCACTGGATGTTAACTCCAAGGGAAAAAAATCCCCTTGAATGAGATTCGAAACTCAGATCAGCAGATCACGAGCACATCACTGTAACCACACTGTGAGAGGTGACTGAAAAAACGGCGGCGATGTTGCAGTGGAGGCGGGCAAGCCGACATTCTACGACGCCTTTGTGTGTTACCACCCTGAGGGGGAGGACCTGGGGTTTGTGAAGAAACTGATCGAGAAAGTGGAAAACCCGCCCTTCAACCTCCGCCTCTTCGTGCCGCACCGCGACGACCTGCCCGGAGCCTCCAAATACGTCATCTCCGCTAAACTCATTCAGGAACGGTCAGTTTTTGTGGGGGAGACAGAAATTTGGGGTGGGGGGTGGGGGGGAGTGTGGGGTGGGGTGGGAAGGGGTTGGGTGTAGTGTGGTGGGGGGTGGGGTGGGGGAGGTGGGGGATGGTTGGTGGTGGTAAGTTGATGTGTGTTTGTGTGTATTAGTGTGTGTGTGTGTGTAATGGGGGAAAGGTGTGTGTGTAGAGACAAAATGACAATGTAGAGAGTGAGTGAGTGTGTGTGTCTAAGTCAAAATGTCTGTCTTATGACTAAGAATGTGTTGCACTGCCGTTAAGCACCTGACGAGTCAGGCCTAGCGCATCCGACTTAACACGTGTGTTTACATCAGAATGGTCATTCTCCTAGACTGGTTGCTTGCACTGAGCCAAACTACTCTTGAGGAAATCCTCCTCCTCTGCCTTCACAGCCGCTGGGAGACAGGTTGTGTTCTGCCATTGGGATGTCTGTCCTCTGGGTATTTGACCCATACCTGGGGGCTGGTTTGTGGTGGGTATTTGACCCATACCTGGGGGCTGGTTTGTGGTGGGTATTTGACCCATACCTGGGGGCTGGTTTGTGGTGGGTATTTGACCCATACCTGGGGGCTGGTTTGTGGTGGGTATTTGACCCATACCTGGGGGCTGGTTTGTGGTGGGTATTTGACCCATACCTGGGGGCTGGTTTGTGGTGGGTATTTGACCCATACCTGGGGGCTGGTTTGTGGTGGGTATTTGACCCATACCTGGGGGCTGGTTTGTGGTGGGTATTTGACCCATACCTGGGGGCTGGTTTGTGGTGGGTATTTGACCCATACCTGGGGGCTGGTTTGTGGTGGGTATTTGACCCATACCTGGGGGCTGGTTTGTGGTGGGTATTTGACCCATACCTGGGGGCTGGTTTGTGGTGGGTATTTGACCCATACCTGGGGGCTGGTTTGTGGTGGGTATTTGACCCATACCTGGGGGCTGGTTTGTGGACACCAGATGTGCCCACACACCTGTGAGCCTGCAAGCCACACGTGAAGGGGCCGAGTCTCCTCCCTCAAGGGTTCTATACCCGACTTTTCCTTGTCTCGGATTTCTTTTTTATCAAGGTTAGACTCTCTAGATCTGCTGTGTTCTGTCCCGGGGGTGCAAGCTACCTGGTCACAGCAGTCACCTTGTGAAGGAGGCGGCCAAATAGCTCGTGTAGAACAGTCTGGAGATGGGGAGGCTGTGCTGCCAGTCAGGGCACTAACGGCCGTAGCATGGCTTTACTTTTCACCCCGAAATGCTAGATCGTAGCGGTGCCAGGGAGAGACAGGCTGGGTAATAATCTCTACTGCCCACACCTCTAGTATCGCACATCATCATCTTCATCCCCTGTAAGGACTCCAGTCCCTTTGACAGTCTAAAATTATCTTTATTCAGGGTCTTCCATGACAAAACTCACCACCATATGGAAAAGTAAAGAGATCAGTTTCCCAATCAAACTAAAGCTCTACAAAGCCCTAATTCAGTCGATCCTGCTGTACGGAAGTGAAACCTGGACATTGACTGCTGAAACAGCAAAGCGAATCCAGTCATTCGAAACAAAATGCCAGAGAAAACTACTGGGCATATCCTGGAGGAACGAAAGACCAATGAATTTGTCAAGAGTCAAATAACACGGCTGGCAGGTCCACAGGAACCCTTCTCACCATCGTCAAGAAGAAAAAGCTGACATGGTTCGGCCACGTCACCCGCCACAACACTCTGCCAAAAACGTACTGCAGGGAACACTCGAAGGTGGCAGAAGGAGGGGAAGACAGAACAAGTCATGGATGGACAAATCAGAGAATGGACCAGGATGAATGACTCGGCACTACTGCGCAGAGCCGAGGACCGAGATGGATGGAGGAGGCTTACCACGGCATCGTCTTTCATGTCTCCCCCATGACCGCCAAGGTCACGGGTCTGATGATGATGATGATGATATATGTGAGGGAGGGAGGGAGGGAGGGAGAGAGAGGGAGGGGGGGGGGGGGGGGGGGGAGGGAGGGAGTGTGCATGTGCAAGGATTTGAAGGTAAATGCAAACCACTTAAAAGCAGTATGAGTGTGTTGCACATGTATGTACATTTTATGTGCATGTGCACCTTTTGGTGTGTGTGTGCGGGCATGCGCTTGCGTGTGTGTGTAAGTGAGCATGTTTTATTTTATTTATTTATTTTAGTGTAAGTGTGCATGTTTTATTTTATTTATTTATTTTATTCTTTTATATCGAGGATAATGGAATAAACACTTATGTGCTTTTTTACATCCAGTCCCCGTGTGTATGCAGTTTTGTAAATTTTGTCATCTGTTCCCACCGGCACACAATGGCCTACTCTTACGAAAAGCGGAACAGGATTTAACATGTGCGCAAGATGCATGTGTGTGCATATGTGCGTCCATACATGCATGTGTGTGTGTGTGCGTATGTGCATGCATGCATGCATGCATGCATGCATGTGTATGTGTGTATGCTAGTATGCATGCATGTTGTGTGTGCATGCGTGCGTGTGTACACATGTAAGCGTGCAGTGATGGTTGGTGGTGTTGCTGGCAGGTGTAAGCGCATGGTGATAGTGATGTCGCCGCGATACCTGCAGAGCGAAGCCTGTGACTTCCAGACCAAGTTCGCCCACGCTCTGTCTCCAGGTGAGTGAGTGAGTGACTGAATCTTCCCGAAGTCAGAATGTGGCTGCCTTAAAATGGTGGTGGTGGTGGTGTCCGGGGTGAGGGGGTCATGCTCACATAATTATACACGCATATGCAAAACATCTCGTCATTGGTGAACCTCACACCTCTAGCTGAGGAAATCTTTTGTTTTAAAAAAGACATGAATTCTTTCTTTTATTTTTATTTTGAGGATAATGGAATTAACACTCCTGTGTTTTTTTTTACATCTAGTCCCAGTGTATTTGCAGTTTCATAAATTTGTGTCATCCGTTCCCACTGGCACACAGTGGCCTTTTCTTCCGAAAGTGGACCAGGTTTTAACATGTGTGCAAGATGTTCTGCGTGTGTTTGCTCATGGGGCCTTGGTTATAATCTTATCGGAAGGACTCTTGGAGGGAGTACAGTCAGTACTGATGTTAACACCAAGGGGAAAAATCCCCTTGAGCAGGGATTGAATCCAGATCGGCAGGTCATAAGTGCAATGTTCTACTTCTAACCACCAGGCTATCCCATAGATGAATGAGTGATTAAAAAACGGTAAAGGTGTCCCATAACCTATAAGGTCGCAGGGGAGCGAGGTGTCAGAGACTTCAGCTTCTCCAGGGGCCAGCAAAATCCGAACACATCACTCCTCTTCTGCGATCTCTTCACTGGCTGCCAGTCTCACAAAGACTGAAGTATAAGATCAATACCCTCTGTTTCAAATGTCTCCACAAATCTGCACCATCTTATCTTTGTAACTGTCTTCACCTGTAGACTCCATCCCGTTCCCTTCGTTCAGCCGCAGATACTTTGTGCTTTCGAACACCCAGATTCAAACATACCATTGTTGGCTGTCGATCTTTTTCTGTTTCTGGTCCGTCCATGTGGAATGACCTCCCTCTTTCACTTCGCCAAAAACCTTCACTTGATACCTTCAAATCCAGCCTCAAAACACACTTATTTCCTACCTAACACTTTTCCCTCATATCCGTCTCTACTTTTTCAACAGCATCCTTCATCTCCTAAGTGAGTTCGCGGTTGTGTGTGTGTTTGTGTGTGTGTGTGTGTGTGTGTGTACATTCACGTGCATAAATTTGAAATATGTTCTTTATTATATTTGAGGAAAGTTGCATGCGCGTAAATGATTTGAGTGCAAGCGCTTCGATTTGTTTGTTTTACAAGATTCGGCGCTATATAAATTCCATATATTATTATTATTATTATTATATTGAGGGCAGCGTCTATCTCCTCTCCCTCGCTGCTTTACCTTCCCTGACCTTAAAGAGGGCAGGTACCCATTTACAGCTGGGTGAACTGGGGGGACTGTACTGAAGCCAAGGCGTGCAAACGGTCACCCATCCAAGTGGTAACCACGCTCGACGCTGCTTAACCTTGGCTGTGGGGACAGCGAATGCTCTGACCACATGAGAGTTAAAAGAATTTCGCTTTTTTTGCTCAGAATAAGTAACCAAAAGAACGCTTGTTGCAAACTCATGAAACAGGAAATATTTCATTTCTCTGTTTAACAAAAATGATTCCTATCATTTGCTCATGTATCAAGGACAGTTTCATTTTTGTGCTCAGAAAAGCTAACCTGAACATTTTGTAGACTCATTTACTCTTTGTAGATGTATGCAGCAGTAACAACAACAACAACAATCATTTTTTACTTCAAAACAGCTAACCTAAACAGTGTACATTTGAAACACACACAGCAAGTAACATATATAATCCTAACCTAAATGTACAACTTTGCTTGGTCATACAGCAAAATGTTTCACTTTTCTGCGCTACATACTAACTAATACAAACTAAATCAATTCACTTAGCACCCATCGCAGCGCTAGATCAATTCCATTTAGTAGTAGTAGTAGTAGTAGTAGTAGTATAGTAGTAGTAGTAGTAGTATAGTTGTAGTAGTAGTAGTAGTAGTATAGTTGTAGTAGTAGTAGTAGTAGTATTTCAGTTTAAAAACAGTCGAGCTAACTGATACACTCTTCAACCCCATGAATGACCCAAGAAGCATGTTCTCCTTCTCCATCACGTACCTCATCAAGAAAACGACACTCACACACACACACACATTGCAGGTTCGCGCAGCAAGAAGCTGGTGCCGGTGCTGGTCAAGTTCTGCGTGACACCCAACATTCTGCGGCACGTGACCATGTGTGACTACACGCGCGGCGACATGGTGGGCTGGTTCTGGGACCGCCTGGTCAGAACACTGCAGGCGCCGCTCAGCCCGCGCGACATCACCGTGGACAGCCCCAACAAGCTGGCCGGCCTGGAGATGACCCTGGCTGACCAGTCCGCCACCCTGTCCTCCACGCTGTCGTCGTCACCGCCCCCACCAGCAACAACAACGACGGCGACGACGGCAAGGGAAGGAAGTGGTGGGGAGTCGCCAGGCCTGGGAGTGAACTCCCTTCCTGCGGTGGATCAGGACGCGGCGCCTGAAGAACTGTCGCCGGCGGGGAAGGGAGGGGTTGTGAGGAAGAAAGGAGTGACGGGCAGTCCGGTGGCGTCCACTCCGCCCCCCTCCCCCAGCCCTGACCGCAAGGGCGGGCAGAAGAAGAAGGGGCTGAGGTCCAAGCTGTCGTCCGTGTTCTCCTCCCACAGCAGCAGCAGCAGCTGCTGAGGGTGCACCAGCGTGGCTGCTGGTATGGGCGTTCTGGGGCGTTTTCGCTTCAGTCTCTGCCTGTGTTTGAAGTTGTCGACCGTTTGTTTGAGATGGGCAGAGGGTTTTTTTTTAAATATTAAAAAAAAAATTGTTTACATCATGTAAGACAAACGAGGTGCCTTTTATTTTTAATCCCTTTTGTCTTTTGATTTGATTGTTATCAATTTTTGAAGAAGGAAAAAAAAAAGTGCCTTATTGTTGACGTGTGTTGGGGCAAATTTTCTTCCTACTCTTGCGGCCATAGTACTTTAGGCTTGTTCTTGGTTTTTTTCTCTTTTTTAATGAAAATTTTTTTTATTATTATTTTTTTTAATTGTAGCATATTTGGATCAAAATGGTTAACCTTTCTACACATATCTGATATTTATGATTTCAAATCTCAGGTTCTGCTTCAGAATTGTTATGGAGGATGGAGTGTGGGTGCTTTGAATGTTTGAAACAAGTAAAAATAAATTATATATATATATATATATATATATATATATATATATATATATATATATATATATGTACGCAAATATCTATGCTCATGGCTGATTTAAGGAGGTTTGCTACAAAGTTTGTAATGTGTTTGTAATACTATAGGGGAGTTAAATAGCTGTCTCCCATAGTGATGTTGGGGGCTCTTTCAGTATAAGTAGCATCCCCACCTACTGGAAATTCTGTGCAAGAAATTTCCTTTTTTCTAGCTTTCTCTCTCCGTTTCTGTCTTTCTCCTGACCTTTGTATCGTCGCTTATTTTCTGCCTTCCCGGTCCATTCTCCTGCCTTTTTTCAATCAAATCTTTCAAAAAATATTCTGTTTTCATTATTTGACATTTTTCCTGTGTTCTCTCGTTCTGGCAGCCAGGTGTGTGTGATGTTTAAACACTGGGATGGGCACAGGATGTCCATTCTGCAGTGGTATTTGCCCATGTGGCACTTTTTATGTATGTTGTTTTGTACTTTAAAATGTTTGTTATAATTTTTTACACTTTTTTGTAATCTGGGGATGATAAATTAAGCGAAATGGCTGGTGTCCTCAGCACAGCCTGGTTTATTAGCCTTAAGGAATGAAATGATTTAGGTATTGTGTCATTTAATGTTGTTTTTAGAAGGACAGTGTTAGATTTTTCAAGGTTTTAGGAAGTGTTGGTTTTTAATTTGAGGTGAAAGTTACTGACTGGAGCCACTGAAACTGAATGAGGTGACAGACAGCCCTTATATGGCTTTGGTGGTCGGTAGGGCTGTGAACAATATGGAATGAATGGAGGGAGTTAAATAGCTGATAATCTAGCTACTGCGCTGAAAAGAAGAAGCTGAGGATTATATGAGTCAAGTCAAGTCAAGTCAAAAACACTCGAATCATCCCATGAAGGGCATTTACAATACTGACAGGCAGATCATTGATACGCATCATTATCTCGTAAGACGCGAAAAAGCTACATTTCATATTGGTTAAAACATTCCAAATGACTTCAAATAAAAATTTTACGAACTCACACACATGCACACACATGCATGCACACACACACACACACACACACACACACACACACACACACCAATTGGGAACAAAATGTTGTTAAAAAACCCATTGACTCGAAAGACATAAAAACTTATTTTTTACGCATGTATTTTTTACGCATGCACATACGCAGCACGTACACATGCACGTGCATGCATGCGTGAACACACCCACACCCACCCACACATATACACCAATGTATGAATTCAATGTTTTTAAGACCATTGACTAAGAAGACAGACTTATTTCACACACACACGCACACGCACACCCACACACACACATGTATTGACTACACTCATGTGACAATCAGGCAAGTAATTGAGAGAAATGTAAAAACTAGGTAGTCAATATCATTGTGAATTCAGAATTCGAACGCTTACTGGCACAAAGGAATTTCTTTTTCTGTTTGTTTTGCTGTTGGGGCACTGAAAACGGTGTCCTGAAGGCAACAACTGAAATTCTGGAAACAAAGCATGGGAGGGATCGGCCAAAATGGCTGTGGCTTTGCGTACAAGCTGGTGTAGAAAGACATGGGTTTTTTTCCCCTCAGAAAACCATTTCATAGCAGACTCACTTGAAAGATTTTTTTGTTTTTCTTGTGTAATATTTGCATGAACAGAAGCTGCTGAATCTCCTTTCTAAATTTTCATTGTTTGTTTTGTTGGTGTGTTTTTATAAATTTTTGTTTTGTTTCTTTTTCTAATATCTGAAAAGCATTTTACCGCAAGGATTTTGTGAACAATTTTTTGTTTTGTTTATGTCTACATCAACAGTCTGCTGAGTTTTTGTTTGAAATTTTTGTACGGTTATTTTTTTGTTCTGTATTTTTTGTTTTCACAAGTTTTTAAAAAAATATTCTAAATGCTCTGTTCTTGGTTTGTTTTTTTCTTGTTTTTCGGTTGGTTTTTTTTTTTTTTTTTTTTTTTTTACTTTACTTTGCGCTAACACCAAACTCAGTGATGCAAACAAGTGAGGCTTTGTGTGTGTGTGGTTTTCCTGTTTTGTTTTTGTTTTTTGCTTAGTTAAAAAAAAAAAAGGATATGAAAAGAGAATGTGAATCTTCATCACGTCTCATTTCGCCAGAGCTTGGGTAGATTAGGCAGCGAAGGTTTCCTTCTTTATCTTAGACTTCATTTTCCCTATGGTTTTTTGTTTTGTTGTTGTTTGGTTGGGTTTTTTTTTTGGGGGGGGGGGAGGAGGGTGTGTCTGTGTGTCTATTTTTGTGCCGTCAGCACCTGGGCTTTATCACAGTTCTTGATTAAACCATTGACGCTGGGGGCAACAGCAAAGTGAGAGGCTGTACGACCAGTGGCTTTCCCACTCATGGAATTCCACTTTACAGCTTAGTCTTTAGTGATCGACTATGACTCTCTGACTAGGAGGCTTGACTCGCACAGTCCTTATGTGCTGCAGCCCTGGGGCTGCTGGTTGGCCTTTGGAGAACATCTTCAACGCTGACTGTCCTTATGCCCACTTGGCCGAGAGAGTGGGGATGTACTGTGGGCAAGGCATCTCCACTATAATCAAATTTCTGCCCAGTTTCCAAAGCAGCAGCTGCCTCCTCTGCTGTTTTGGAGGTCATCGTCGGACATGACGGACAAACATATTTTTGGTGTATTGTATACCACTTTAAGTCACGGCAGATTTCTCTGCCTGAAATTTGGGCTGCTGTCCCTAGAGAAGAGCGCGTTGCCACAAGAGCAGCGCCGTTGGTTTCTGTTTTGTTTTTAAATTGAAAAGAGAATTTGAATATTTCTCATAGTATATTATATATATGTTCTTCATACTGGTATGTTATCTTGTATATATATATATATATATATATATATACAAAACGTTGACAGATCTATCGCATGAACAGGGTGTACCATCTCAACTTCATGTCCATTTTTTGAGGGTCTCATTTTTGTTTGTTTGTTTATAATCTTTACTTCTTTATTTTCACTATAAAAATTGTTGCTTTCATGAAGGTGGCCTTACTTTAAAAACAAATCTGTACTATAAAGGCAGTACACGGTGCTTGTTGTGAGATTTATAGCTACCACCCTGTCAGATTAGAGAATGTGTGGTGGGGTTTTTTTTAGGGGAGGGGGGGTGCATTTTTTGGATGGATTTTTGGGTCAAAGATGCTGAAGAGATACCATTACGCCAAAAAAAAATTGGATATATCGGCTAGTGAACTTAATTATCCTATGTGTTTAAATTTACTGCCCTGAGTTGTATCGGTGTAAAGCTACGTAGGTTGTAGATTTTGTTGTATAGTAGTGGCGTGAGTGGATGTAATATATTTATGTACATAGGATTTTATTGGTTTAGAAGGTATAAGGTAGGAATCTCTGCTATTTTGTTCCTTTGTTTAGGATGTGTCTGTGTGTAAAGTGATACAAATGGGCATATGCATGTGTGTGTAAATACGCTTGTTGTTTACATGTTTGTAGATCTGTGGAATATGCTTTTTGTTTGTTTTCATTATCTTTGTGTGTATGTCTAAGAGGATGCAAAAGATTGTGTGCTGTTTGTTGCAATTGCTATCGTTGCCAAAATTATATAAAACTTGCCTGATTTATTTTTATTTTTAAAATGAACAAAAAAACCCACTTTACAATGAAAGCACAAAGAGAAAAACATGCTTTTGTTGTTGTTTCGTTGTTGTTCCTACTGTTGTTGTTGTTGTTGTGTTATGATTTTGATGGCTTTCAAGAAATTATGAATATTGAGAAAGACACTTTATGGAAAGTATGCTTGGTGTGTGTGTGTTGTGCTGTGTTGTGTGTGTGTGTGTGTGTGTTGTGCTGTGTTGTGTTTGTGTGTGTGTGTTTGTGTGTGTTGTGTGTGTGTGTTGTGCTGTGTTGTGTGTGTGTGCATGTGTATGTGTGCGTGTGTGCGTGTATGTTATGTCCAATTTTTTTTTCTTTTTGCATACAGATTTTTTTTTCTTATTTGTTTAAAACAACAGCTGAGAATATTTGGATTTGGCACCACATTTCAGTTGGTAGTATTTGGTATGTGGGTTTGTATTGTATCATCTTATGGTATTTTTGTGTTATGTTATTCCAGATGATATGAAAGTAGTCATCTTTCTGCCATTGTCTCTTTGTGTGCTTGTTTTGTTTGTTTTGTTTGTTTGTTATTACAAATGAAGGAGTGTGTATATACTTTCTTTGATAGAGAGGAATTTGTGAGTTGATCTCTTTTATTGTTGTGGGTTTTTCAGGTAATACTGATGAATGCCTGGATATTGTATTGTGTTGTGTTAGGCTGTATTGTCTTGTCTTGTATTGCATTGCATACCACTTTCAGTTATGCCAGATTTTTATGCATGAATTTTGGGCTGCTTTCACTTGGGGAAAGTGCGTGCATTGCCATCTTTTTGAAATTTTGTTGTTATGTGGTCTGAATGTGTGTTAATCTGTTGTGTCAGGTCAAGTTGATAATGTTCTTATTAAATTTGTTTTACATCTGTTTCATATTCTGCTAAGTTTTTATGGTTAGTTTTATTCCATTTACTGCAGACATTGTCCAGTACTTAAGCTTAAAAGTACACTTTTTGGTACTTGGGAAGGGGTTTTCTTGCTGCTTTTTCTGTTTTGATTATTTGGACAGATTTCTTTTGTTCACTGCTCTGTAGTTAACTGGTTGTTGAAGTAGCAGTCTAGTGTTTCCTTTTTGTTTTGTTTTTTGTTGTTTTTTTACATTTGCTCCCTGTTTAATCATTCAGCTTTACATTTTAGTGTGTTATAAAGAAAATATTTTCAAAGTTTAAAAAAAACAACCAAAACACTTTTGTGTGACTTGATTTTGAAGTAGCAGCAGTGTACTTTTCTGTCTTTAATTTTTGTTGGTTTTTGTATGTGTGTGGTGGTGGTGTGTGTGGGGATGTGGTTGCTGCCTTTAATGCAGATGAATATATTTGAAACATATTGCGGGAGGGTGGGGGGGGGGTACTTTCTTAAGCAGATGGATATTATGATTTACAAAAGGGGGGGGGGGGGGGTTTCTTTCTTTTTTGCTGTTTTCTTTTAGAAAAAAAAAATATATATATGTATTCCAAAGACAGATAAGAATGTTTATGACTCTGTAATTCTTTGTCATGTACAAGACTGTTTTTTTAATTTTTTATTTTATTTTATTCTTTTATATTGAGGATAATGGAATAAGCACTTATGTGCTTTTTTACATCCAGTCCCCGTGTGTATGTACTTTTGTAAATTTTGTCATCTGTTCCCACCGGCACACAATTGCATACTCTTACAAAAAGGGGAACAGGATTTAACGTGTGCGCAAGATGTTCGTGCATTCACACATAGGGCCTCGGTTTATAGTCTAATCCAAAGGACTATTGGGGAGAGTGGAGTCTGCACTGATGTTAACTCCAGGGGAAAATATCCCCTTGAACGGGAATTGAACCCGGGTCGTCAGATTGCTAGCGCAATGTTCTGACCACTAGGCTATCCCGTCCCCCAAGCAAGCTGTGCCTATCGTATTTGAAATGGTACAAAGAGCAAAACCAAAATCGCTGTCTTGTGTTTAATTCAGGCAGTCTGCTTACAATGTATGCCAACTCTCATTCATGTCTCTCTTGAGATCAATGACCATTCGTAAATAACAATTATCAAAGTTAATCGTTTCATTTAAAAACAATCTCTGAAGTTGGAGCATGGCTGCCTGTATGGTGAGTTGCTTTGAATCAGTTTTACAGGCAACCTTGTCATCCAGTGTGTACTTACCGTCTCACAGTGATTCCCAGGTGGGATGAGTGAGTGGGTCAGTGCATACTGTGGGTGATCGATCGATGTTAATCTGAGGAATGTCCAAAAACAACACCACCAACATGTTATTTCAGAAGCGCTGTTGGGAAAAGGTGAAAGAGTTTGTATCATTTCGGTTTGAAGAATTAAAAAAATATATATATAAATATATATATATTATAATAATAGTGATAGTAGTAGTAGTAGTAGTAGTAGAAGTAGTGGAAGTAGTAGTATATAGCGCTATACCTTGCAAAAGCAGATCAAAGCGCTTGCATTCAACCTATGTGAGAGTGGTGGTTATTATTGATTGTTATATGAAGGAAAATGCATCATGCTGCCGTTAAGCTCCTGACAAGTCAGGCCCAGCGCATCCAAGTTCAGTATAAGTGAGAATTGTTATTTTTTAAGTCTTTCTAGAAAAAAAGGCAGGAGAATGGACCAAGAAAGCAGAAAATAGACAAGAAGGAGGTGACAGGAAGAAAAGGAGCAAGGCAGAAGTAAAGAGAGTGATAGAAAAGAGGAAATTTGAAGCACAGTATTTCGATGGGGATACTATTTGTACGGACAGGCCCCAGGATCCCCATGGGGGAGCTTTAATATTCTAAATAAATAATAATAATAATAATGATAATCATCATCATCATTAAAATAATAATAATAAACATTAATAATAATAATAATAAAGACTCGAATAATAAATTAAAAAAACCCACCCCATCCAAATAAATCAACCATACCCATCAAGTTATCAGGGTGACACATTTTTACATTTGTTTGAAAATATGCACATCATGCTTAAACATTCGGCAACCCTCCTTCCCTCCCCCCAAAAACACTCCAAAAAACAAAATCAGAAAACCCAACCTACCAAACAAGCCCATACACGTTGTAATCGTCATCGTTGTCATTATTATTATTATCGTTCTTGTTATTATCATTGTTATCATCATTGTGATTATTGTTATTATTCCACATTTTACAGTAAAGCAGTTTTCAGTGCTTCATATCTTCCCCGTAGACCGAATGTGGCTACCTTTGTTACTTACGGTCGCGTACGCAAAATCTCACCGTTGATGAACCTTGGAGCTTTAGCCAAGGAATGGGGAAAAAGAAAAGGAAAAAAAATCTTCGTAAACATACATGGCAAGATCTCAGTTTTGGTCAATAACAAGATTTATCATGTACACTCAAGACACAGAGATTCTCATAAATGATATTCTGTCTGAATTAGTAAATGTCATCCAGGAATCAAGTCAGGCTGGTCGAGAGAGACAGAGAGAGAGACAGAGAGGGAGAGAGAGAGACAGAGAGGGAGAGACACAGAGAGAGACAGAGAGAGAGACAGAGGGAGAGAGAGAGACAGAGAGGGAGAGAGAGAGACAGAGAGGGAGAGAGAGAGACAGAGAGGGAGAGACACAGAGAGAGACAGAGAGGGAGAGAGAGAGACAGAGAGGGAGAGACACAGAGAGAGACAGAGAGGGAGAGACAGAGAGAGAGAGAGAGAAGAAACATGTTGGTCTTTCTTTATATTTTGTGTACATACAATTTTGCAGAGAAAAAGAAAATCATTACCTGGAGAAACAGAACATAAATCATTTACATTTTTGCTGATTGTGTCTGAATAGTTTCTTTTTTGATCAAGCAGTAATTTTTTCCATCTATTTATCATGACATTGTGATTAATTAATGCGTAGCCGTACTTCTAAGTATATTGGTTTGCTTCGTTGTTGTTTTTAAAGTATTTTTCAGCTTTATTGATCTGTTTATGTACATTTTTTTGTTTTGTTATTATTTTGGTTTTGCTTTATTGTCACTTTAAGGATTTTTTGCTTTTTTTTTTTCAAGTACAGTTTTAGCTCTGTGTTACTTTGAAGTAGGTTATTTTTCATTGAAGAATGTGGAGTGTAAAATTGAGGTCTAGTCTGTTCTTATTTTTCAGTGATCAATGTAGGGTATAAGGTAGGCCCAGTATCTCCTATAAATATTTCAAGTTGTCTGTGATCTCGTTTGTGTGATATTGCGTCTGAATATGATCATGGTACGTCTGTTTCTCTTCGATCTTCCATTTCTCGGTAGATTGGTGGAGTGTGTATGGATTGTTCCACACTCTGTGATGCCTTGTTGGGAACGCTGTAATGGAGAATGGACAATATTTGTATCATCACTGTGTGTTTGTCTTTTTTTCTGTCATTGTTGGTTTGTGTGTGTGTGGTTTTTATTGATAGGTTTGCTTTAGTTGGTGTGTGTGTGTATGTGTGTGTTGGGGAGGGGGGTTGTGTGTTTGTGTGTGTTGTTTGGTGGGGGGGGGCAGGGGGCGGGCGGGGGTTGTGTGTGTTAGTGTGGGTATAGGTTTTTTGTGTGGTGTGTGTGTGGTGTGGCGTGTTCGTGTGTATGTGTGGTGTGTTTGTGTGTGTGGTGTTGTGTATGTGTTGGTGGGGAGGGGGGAGGTGTGCTGCATGCATACATGTGTGCTGTGTGCGTGCGTGCATGCCTGCTTGTGCGTACTAGTTACATGTGTTTGTAGATGTGTTTAGTTGTAAGCGGGGTGAATCAGGTGTGGGTTTTTAATGTTTAATGGTATGTTAATGTTTTTCTTTTTTTCTTGTATATCATAGCAGGATAACAACTGTAATGATTAATGTAAAGATATATATTGACAGAATTAGAATAAATCAATGATAAATCTTGTTGCAAAAGACTTAAACTTTTTGGACTTGTGCGAAAATGATTTTTTTTAAGGTAAAAATTTATCACAAAAGGTCTTTCACTGAAATATTGCTTTTTTTTTTTAAGGAAAGGGGTCCATCTGGGTAATGTTTATTGTAAATGTATTTCATGGAACAATGTCTGTTTTTCTAAACCTGAAAAGAGAATTGTCAAATACAAGATAAAGAGATGTATGTTTGTGTTGAGAGTATGTTGATTATCACAGAATTATGGATGGTGGGTTTGGTTTTTTTCATGAACTGAAACCAGATGTTACTTCATATACAGAATTGAGATGTGTGTCAAATACAGAGATGAGGTATATGTCAAATGCAGAATTGAAGGTGCGTTTGTGTGTGTGTGTGAGATATAGAATTGAGACGTGTCAAATAAAAAACTGAGACATTTATGTCAAATACAGAATATTTGATGTGGCAAATGCAGAAGTTTGACATATATGTCAACTACCGAACCAAGACATAATGTCATATACAGAATTGAGACATGTTAGTTACAGGATTGAGACATGTTAGTTACAGAATTGAGACAGGTCAAATACAGATTCAAGACATATAGCAAAAGCAGAATTAAGGCATATGCAAATACAGAATTGAGATATGTCAAATACAGAATTGAGACATGGCAAATACAGAATTAAGACCTATTGTAAATACATAATTCAGACATGGTAAATACAGAATTGAGACATTTGGCACATACCGAATTTTTAACATTTATATGGAAAATACAGAATCAAGACATAATGTTGCATACAGAATTGAGACGTGTGTCAGATATTGAATTGAGATTAATGGCAAATAAAGAATTGAGACATTTATCAGATATTGAATTATGGCAAATACAGAATCAAGACATTTGTCAAATACATAATCGATACATAATGTCAGATACAGAATTGAGACATATGTCACATGCATAATTGAGACACTTCTGTTGTTGTTTTGAGCATGTTCAATGCATTTTGCCAAGAGAATTTGAATTTTTTTTTTTAGAGTATGCTTAAGTATAGGTCCAAGCGACTTGATATTGTATTATTTGAAAATATAGTGTTGCAGTTTTTGGTCTCTTTACACCAATCTTGACTAAGTGTGATAGAGAAGGAGAAGAGAAAGTGTGGTTATGATTGCATCTCTTCTTCTGACAAATCAGATGTGTTGTTTTTTTAACCGCTGATGATGATGCCAGTTATCAAAAGGTCTACACATCTTTTGAAAAAAAACATTATACGTTTTGAGTTCTCAAGGAATGAATTATGTTTTTCAGCCCATTCATATTGTTGTAGAATTGAACTTGTATGCATCATTTATGCATCATTTATGCAGCATATAATTGTGAAATCTGCTGTACGTATTCTTATATATTCTTTGTGACTAGACACAACACGACTTCTTGCCTAACCTCGAGGGTAATGCTTTCCTCCCCCATGTTATTCATCATACACCAGTCTGTTTTACCTCATGCACGCCTGTAAAAATAATAATTAACTGCTGAAAAGTTGCTCGCATTGGGGCAGGCTACAAAATGCAGTACTAGGCGTGGCATCCCAATTTTGAGAGTGAAATGTTCATGCTTATCTCAATATTGTCATTTGGTACTAGTTTAACTAAGACTATGTTTTTAAAAATTTTTTATTTTATTCTTTTATATCGAGGATAACGGAATAAGCCTTTATGTGCTTTTTTACATCCAGTCCCCGTGTGTATACGGTTTTGTAAATTCTGTCATCTGTTCCCACCGGTACACAATGGCCTACTCTTATGAAAAGCGGAACAGGATTTAATGTGTGCGCAAGATGTTTTGCGTGTGTTCGCACATGGGGCCTTGGTTTATAGTCTCATCCGAAGGACTTTTGGGGAGAGTGGAGTCTGCACTGATGTTAACTCCAGTGGAAAATATCCCCTTGAACGGGAATCGAACCCGGGTGGTCAGATTGTGAGCGCAATGTTCTAACCACTAGGCTATCCCGTCCCCCCCTGTTAGAGGAGGAAGCTGGTTGCAAAATTTTCAGTGGTGCTCCAATGGTCTACTGGACAATGGGATAGCCATAGGTGAAGGTGAAAGATGTTTAAGCAGCTTCTATTTGTGTTGGAGATTTTTAAATGTATTGATTTGTATTGCATTGTTACGATGAAGACAGATGGATCAGACATTTGACCAACACAACCCTCATGTCCCCCTGATGACAATACAATGATGATGATGATGATGACGATGACGATGATGATGATGATGAAGGTGATATTGTGTTGGGTTGTGTTGTATGTTTGAAGAGAAGATTCTTTGTCTGATAGGCAATTTGTTTTGTAGGCAATTTGTTTTTGGTGAGTACTGTACTGCTGCTAGTACTTTTGCTTTTAAAAAGAAACATAATTTGTTTAGAGCATTAAACATAACAAATATTAAAAACTGACAAGAGGACAAAACTCAGGCAGCTTCTTCGCTGAATTCTGCATATCATTAGAAATTGGGAGTTGGATTCCTGATTGTCCACAAAAAATGCGCAAAGATGTTTTGTTTTTTTATTTTATTGGAGTTGGTTTTTTTGGTTTGTTTGTTGATGTTGGGTTTTAAACATTATTATGTTGGTATTGCATTTGTTGCTCAAACCAATATGTTGCTATCTTGACTGTGTATAACATGATGGCGTGGATCTAACATTATAGTTGATGTTGTTGTTGTTGTTGTTGTTTTTTGTTCCTTGGCTAGAACTCTGAGGTTTACCAATAGTGAGATTTTGCGTATGCGACCGTTTTCTCCCCACCCTGAAGGCCTCTGCATTGCAACTTCAGAGACGGTGTCTACACAAGACACCCGTGTCCACACATCTTTTTAAAAGTTGTCATCTGTTCCTACCAGCACACAAAAATGGCCTGCTTTTCCAAAAGGCGGAATGGGTTTTTTAAAGTATGTTCTGCATGTGTTGGGACACAGGGCCTCGGTTTAGTCTTGTCCGGACTTTAAGGGGAGCGGAGTCAGCACTGATGTTAACTCCAGGGGGAAAATCCCCTCAAACTGGTGCCTCTGTGGTACCCGGGCTGTCAGATCAGGAGTGCAACACTCTAACCACCAGGCTAAACCACCCCCATTCTGCTTTTTAAAGTCGTTCTTTCATTGCTCAACCTGATTTTGTAGACTGTTTTATTATTTGTTTGTTGTGGTTTTGTATTGACTATTATAGCGCTGAGGACTTTTGTACTTATTGTTATGTTCAGGTAATGTGAAAACTCATCGTTGTGATGATGACATTTTCGGTCTGTCGTTTCTCTTTGATGAAAGCAAACAAAACAACACATGTATGTATTCACACTCAGGGTGCTTGTATATGCACATGCACGTTGGCATACACGTAATATGTATGCACACTCTATGTCTCTCTGTCTGTCTCTGTCTCTGTATCTCTGTCTGTCTGTCTCTCCTCCCATGCACACACACTCCTACATACTCTCTCACACACACATATGCGCACGTACGCATGCACTCACACATACACACACGCACACACACACACACTCGCACATGCATACACACACACATTCACACACACACACACACACACACACACTTACATACACACACACACTCAACACACACACACACACACCACACACAAGAAATTTTCTTAAAAACCATACCCGCCAACCCAATCCCCCAACACCCCACACCCAACACCCCAACACCGAACACCCCACACCCAACACCCCAAACCCAACACTCCAAACCCCCCAACCCAACACCCCAAACCCAACACCCAAATCACCTTCCAACCCCCCCACCCCTCCATTTTTATGGAAGCAAAGCAAAATTTCTTATTCTCATATGTATAGAGGTGTGGGTAAGCAGTCTGTTAATCAAGTCCACATTTGTCAGTGCTGTTTTGTTTGAGCGTAGAACACTGCAGAATGCAGAAAGAGCAGAAAGAGATTTTCAGTGGTGCCATGAAATTGTGTGTATCTGTGCTTATGTCTGACTGCCAGACACAGTGTTATTATAATGCCCCACTGTTATAGAATGTGGGATCCTGGTATTGCTGTGTTGAGTGTGTGTGTCTTCAATTTAACGTCTGTTCACACTAAGTGATAGTGTGTTTGTGTGTGTGTGTGTATGTTTGTGTGTGTGTGTATGTTTGTGTGTGTGAGTGTGTGTTGTATTGTCTGTGTGTGTGAGTAAGTGTGTGTGCGTGCCCGCGCTTCCATGTGTATATAGCGCACACACCATTCATGTGTATGCATGCTCGCTCTGGCATGTGCCTATAGTCCATGTCTGTATGTGCGTGCATGCATGCATGATATGGACATGTGTGGGTATGTGCTCCAAATTTCATTCAGCAAAGACTTGTTCTCTGTAATATTTATAATTTTATCATGGAGCATATTTTTATTTTATTCATTGGCCATGATACTAAGGAACATGTCCTAGATAGAATTATTATGGACACATTTTTGTTCATAGTGTATAAAATACACCACAGATAAAACTTGGGACACTTTTACGTCTTAGATGTCCTGTATTTTTAGGAAAAATGCCATAAACACAAAATAAAGACATGTTTTTCTTGGGTTGTTTTTTCTAGAAATTGTTATATCTCAAGATGACACATTTTCTAAGCAGGAAGGAGCTATTTTTAATTGCCTTAAGGAACTGTCTAGTGAAGAAAAAAAGTCATGAATTATGCTCATTCGCAGGACAAAACTCAAGTAATGTGGAATAAAAGGGGTCACAGCCTGCAAATCCAGCATAACTCAGTCAAGGGTCCAGGGCCCAGTGCTAGAATTAACCCCTTCTTTTTACCAATTCCAAGTGTGGTCAGTTCCTGCTGTAATAATCAGCACCAGCTGGGATGGGATGGATAGCAGCTGAGAGTGGGGGAAACTGACAGACGTGGGGTGTGTTGGTTTCCAATTCACACGTGCGGTCAGCCCTTAAATGGTTTCGGCTCAGCAGGTCAGTTGAGTTATGACTTCATCTGACTGCTCCCTGCACTCCTTGAGGAGTCACTGGGGCACTGCACTGCACTGAAGTTTTTCTGGCAGTGTGTCGTGGGCAAGGTGAACCTGGCGGAGCCTATTCTATCTACAAGTTGTAGCTGCATGCTGGGTATGCTTGTGTCATCCAGCCCCCTGCCTGCCCTGTCTGTCTGTCTGACCTGTTCATCTGCAGGACAGTGGAGGGGATGATACAGGGATGAAGCTGGTGTGGAGGATTTTGCACACACGACTTTGTTTGTCTTGTTCACAGCACTGTCAGGGGAGAGGAATGTACCTTGGTTTACAGTCTTATCCACAGTGGTCGGAGCTCTGGCTTTCCCCAGCTAAGGTTAAACAGTGTCGAGCGTGGTTACCACTTGGATGGGTGACCGTTCGCGCGCCTTGGCTTCAGTACAGTCCCCCAGTTCACCCAGCTGTAAACGGTTACCTGCCTCTTTAGGGTCAGGAAAGGTAAAGCAGCGAGGGAGAGGAGATGAGCGCCACCCTCGATATGCTGGCCCTTAGAGAAGCTGAGGTCTCTGACGCCTCGCTCCCCTACGACCACATAGGTTATGGAACACCTTTACCTTTTCAATACTTTCAGGGGAGTGGAGTGCAAACTGGTTTATAATTATAGTCCTATCCATGGTACTTTCAGGGGAGTGGAGTGTAAACTGGTTTATAATTATAGTCTCATCCACAGTACTTTCAGGGGAGTGCAGTGTAAACTGGTTTATAATTATAGTCTTATCCACAGTACTTTCAAGGGAGTGCAGTGTAAACTGGTTTATAATTATAGTCTTATCCACAGTACTTTCAAGGGAGTGCAGTGTAAACTGGTTTATAATTATAGTCTTATCCACAGTACTTTCAGGGGAATGGAGTGTAAACTGGTTTATAATTATAGTCTTATCCACAGTACTTTCAAGGGAGTGCAGTGTAAACTGGTTTATAATTATAGTCTTATCCACAGTACTTTCAAGGGAGTGCAGTGTAAACTGGTTTATAATTATAGTCTTATTCACAGTACTTTCAGGGGAGTGCAGTGTAAACTGGTTTATAATTATAGTCTTATCCACAGTACTTTCAAGGGAGTGCAGTGTAAACTGGTTTATATTTATAGTCTTACCCACAGTACTTTCAGGGGAGTGCAGTGTAAACTGGTTTATAATTATAGTCTTATCCACAGTACTTTCAAGGGAGTGCAGTGTAAACTGGTTTATAATTATAGTCTTATCCACAGTACTTTCAAGGGAGTGCAGTGTAAACTGGTTTATAATTATAGTCTTATCCACAGTACTTTCAGGGGAGTGCAGTGTAAACTGGTTTATAATTATAGTCTTATCCACAGTACTTTCAAGGGAGTGCAGTGTAAACTGGTTTATAATTATAGTCTTATCCACAGTACTTTCAGGGGAGTGCAGTGTAAACTGGTTTATAATTATAGTCTTATCCACAGTACTTTCAAGGGAGTGCAGTGTAAACTGGTTTATAATTATAGTCTTATCCACAGTACTTTCAGGGGAGTGGAGTGTACCTTGGTTTATAATTATAGTCTTATCCACAGTACTTTCAGTGGAGTGCAGTGTAAACTGGTTTATAATTATAGTCTTATCACGGTACTTTCAGGGGAATGGAGCTGGTTACAATGTACCTTGCTCAGCATAGGCAGGCATTCCCAGGCAGCTCCCCATCAATTTAGCTATCGCTTAGGTTGGTCTCACTCTCTGGCTCAGACTAAAACAATTGGAAGTCGACAGCTGGTCGGAACATAGACAAACTTGGGAGCCCATTCTCTTCAGGTCCTGAATCATGCTGGGTATTGTCCATGCCAAACGTTCGGTCAGCCATAACTTGTCCAGTCTTCGAAAGGTTGTGTGTGTGTGTGTGTGTGTGTGTGTGTGATAAAAAAATTTAAAAATAGCACACTTGTATGTAAGAAGTGATACGGGGACGGGATAGCTCAGTGGTCAGAGCACTCGCTTTCCCCAAGCTAAGGTTAAGCAGCATCGAACGTGGTTACCAAGTGGATGGGTGACCGTTGGGCGCGTCTTGGCTTTAGCACAGTCCCCCAGTTCACCCAGCCGTAAATTAATGGGTAGCTGCCCCATTTAGGGTCAGGGAAGGTAAAGCAGCGAGGGAGAGGAGATGGGCACCGCCCTCTATGCTGGCCCCTGGAGAAGTTGGGGTCTCTGATGCCTCGCTCTCCATCGACTGCATAGGTTATGGGACACCTTTACCTTTTAACTAAGAGGTGGTACGGGCATGTCACAGGTGTCTTTAGATTGGCCAAGACTGTCTTACATGGAATACTACTAGGTTGTATAGTAGACTGCAGATTTGATGAAAGAAGGTGAAGATGTTCTTCAAGCATTTGCACACAGTACCATCATTTAATTTTGCAGTCTCATCTGAAGGATTCATTAGCAATATGCAGGATTTTTGTTTTCTTCAAATATTGCTGTGATACCAATCTTTGGGGAAAAAATCAAACCAGAGTGTTTGCACTGTTATGTAATCATTGTTTTTGCGCGCGTGCGCACGCGCGTGTGTGATTCAGATTCAGAATATTTTATTGCCATTTAAGTCATGTGTATGTGTGTTTTGAGCCGAAGCATTTGGTTTAAAAAATTAGGCTAAGGCGTACATGGTATGGAGAAATTGAGTGTGTGTGTGTCAGCGTGTGTGTATGCGTGCATGCATGTACGTGCGTGCATGTAAATGCACACATGTATACAGACATGCATGTGTGGATATTTTTTATGTGTACAAGTATGCATGTGTGTACAATTATGTGTGTACAAATCAAAAGCTCAAAGTAATGAGTGTGAAATACTCTAAGAAAACATGGGGGTAAAAGCTGCACTCCCCCCATCCCCCATCAACCCCCCCTTTCACCTCACCCCCCCCCCCCAACACCCTGTAGGGATGCCAGGGGCCTCTTTCAGTATAAACAGCATCCTCAGCTGCTGGAAATTTCCTCTTTTCTATCACCCCCTTTGTTTCTGTTACCTATCCATCATCTCTCCAGCTCATCTTCTGCCTTCCCAGTCCATTCTCCTGCTTTGTTTTTTGTTTTTTTTGGGGGGGAGCAGATCTGACCAATATTTTCTGTTCATAATAATAACTATGTGACCTGACATTCTGTGCTGTGTTGTCTTGTTCTGGCGATTATGCCGTGATCGTGAACGCACTGGGATGGGCTCTGCACAGTGTTGATTGAACATAATATGTTTAATTTTTTAATTTAAAAAAATTCTTTTATATCGAGGATAATGGAATAAGCACTTATGTGCTTTTTTATCCCCGTGTGTATGCGGTTTTGTACATTCTGTCATCTGTTCCTACCGGCACACAATGGCCTACTCTTACGAAAAGCGGAACATGATTTAACGTGTGCGCAAGATGTTCTGCGTGCGTTGGCACACGGGGCCTCGGTTTATAGTCTCATCCGAAGGACTTTTGGGGAGAGTGGAGTCTGCACTGATGTTAACTCCAGGGGAAAATATCCCCTTGAAGGGGAATCGAACCCGGGTCGTCAGATATGTCATTTTTATATGTATCTTTTTTTTTCCTTTCTATTTTGAAGTGTTTATTATTCTTTTTCGACGCTATTTTTTGTAACCTGGTGATGATGAATTAAAGTGGAATGGCTGGCGACCTCAGCACAGCCTGGTTTATCAGCCTTAAGAAATGATTTAATTGTCATTTAATTTTTTTCCCCACATGGATGGTGTTGGATTTTTGAAGGTATTAGGAGGTGTGGTTTTGAACTTGAGTGTAGAAGTGAAGAACTGGAGCCACTGAAAGTGACTGAAGTGACAGACAGCCCTGATATGGCTTTCGTGGTCGTTAGGGCTGTAAACGATGTGAAAGGAATGAAAGAAAACTTACTGTACGTATAATGTTAATTATTCCACAATATTACAGCTGAAATGACATCTGTATACATTGATATACTGAGCATTATGTATTAGACCGACAGGGTAAACTACAATATTGTAAACTTTTATGTTGCAACCTGTGAACCCATGTAAATCTGTGAAATTTCACTAAAACAAATTGTGTCGAATTTGGAACTGCTGTTTTCTATCAACTGTTGATGTGTAAGTAAAGAAAAAAAAGGATGCTTTGTTTGTTTGTTTATTCATATTAATTGTGAAAAGAAGGTATTGATTTTGGTGGTGTCCATTGTGTTTAATCGTGTATTTTTCTGATGGTATTGTTGAACAGATTATACATTACATGACACGGTTGAATTGCTCGCAGGCGAACCTCTTAACCATCCTGCCACATTCTGAAAAAAGTCACAGAAAAAAGTGCTACCACACAGTATAGGAACATCAACACACATAGATTACGATATACCACCTACAGCAGTACCTGTCTCAGCACTGTTCCTCTCAGTTAACCCAGGGATTCAAGTGGCCACAAGCAAACATATACATGAACACAGAAAACAGGAACATGTGACCCTCTGCCACAAAATGAGTCGCTTTGCACCTGACCCACTTTTCCGCTAGGAGCCATTTTAGGCAAGTGGGGGTCAGGTTGTCGATTTTGAGGTTTTGATTGATTATAAAACTATAAGCCTTCTTCCACTTTGTACTGAAGTATCAAAACGTAATTTTGTTTCCTTTTGCTAACCCCCCACCCCCCCCCCCCCTCGTTTAAAAACACCTAAGCCCTCATCCCAATCTCCTATGAGGATGCAGACTTTGTCAGTTTCTCATTTTGTTATTCCTGGAGTCTAGCTGTGCAATTTATAACAGCTGTTTATAGAATTGTCCGATTTTTTTTTCTTTATATTGAACAGCCTTTCTTTTCTTGCGAATTAATAACTTGTACTTGTTCACACAAAATTGACTTCGCTACAGTGCTACTGATTATGTGGTGGAGGATCACGTTTATCACAGAAAGTGCTAAGATCAAATTTTAAAAATCACATACACGCACGCACGCACGCAAGCACACAAGCACGAGGGAGGGAGGGGGAGAGAGAGAGAGAGAGAGAGAGAGAGAGAAATCGAACTTAAACTCGAACATCAAACTCAAAATGGTTTATTCAGTTTAGGCTTTGGCCTCGTACTCGTGAGGGTACAATACATTAATTTCAAATCCAAACAGTAGCAAAGTGTTCCAAATATAAATCTGTAAACATGACATTTTTAACATGTAGATCAACATCAAGCACAAGATCTTTTTGACATAAAATGGGTTAATTATCCTTAAAAAGGGAAATTCTTCGCAGTTTTGATATGTGCATTCCAGTTGTGTCATCTATAATTTTTATACAAACCAGTAGATAACAACATAATTATTACACTTTTACCTGTGTCTGATATACATAAAACGATCATGATTATCACCAAGCACATTTACAAAATTAGATAACATAAATTCTGATTTATACACATATTTATCATAATTATATTTGCCATACTTATATATTGTATAATCCTCAGAGTATCTATTACCAAAAAGTGACGTGCTTTTTACTACTAAAACAATGGATATCTTTATGTACGATATTTCCGACAATGAGTATTTACAGTCCATTTATTGAAATCTCCATTGACCATACCTATATATCACACAATCTTCAAAACATCTATAACCAAAACATGATGTGCCTGTAATACTTAAACAATGAATATCTTTATCTATTATGTCTGAAACAATATTTGCAGTCCATTAATTGGAATCTCCATTTGTCATACATGCATATTACATAATCATCAGAACATCTATAACCAAAACATGACGTGCCTGTATATCTTAAACAATGAATATCTTTATCTATGATGTCTGAAACAATATTTGCAGTCCGTTTATTGAAATCTCCATTTATCGATACATGCACACCTGAAAACTCTGAAATCTGATCTGCAACAGTATTATAGACATAGGAATACCACTGTCAACTTCAAAAGGATGAGTTTTCTTATGTTAAGTAAGCACAAAGACATGGTACATCCTTTGCCATGGCTAAATGGCCTGTCGATATAATGAGCATGATAACATTACTTCTGTGATGTTTCATTCCTTTCACATACTCTGAAACTTCCTTCTTGACCCAACAAATCCTCCTCCTCGAGCTTGTGTGTGTGTGAGAGAGAGAGAGAGAGAGAGTGTGTGTGTGTGTGTGTGTGTGTGTGAATTAATTAATTAATTAATTATAAATGAAAACGTTTTTATTGATGATCAGCTTTGGGCCACAAATTCAAAACAAAGTGGGAGGTGGGGTTGGGGTGGATGTTCATGTATGTAAGGCATTTGTACACCATTTCAAAGAAAACAACAAGACACACTGGACAATGGAAACCCGGGCCTCTACACGAAAACATGGCTGTCGTCTTCACTTAGTTCTCATCAGTTGGGCTTTTGATATTTCTTCTTCAAAAAGCATGGACAAGAATTTGGCCAGATGAAACGGGGTGTTTTTAAATTACGTGCCAAAGAAGAACGGGCTAGGCAGTAAATAAATTTTTAATCAGTGGAGAAGACAACAGGACACAAAGAGAGGACAGATAGAGATACACAAGAGAACGAGTGCAATTTTTAAAAAACAATTTTATTTTTAAGAGGGTAATAGATTAGCATTACATGGTTTTTTAACGCCAGCCCTAAAAATATGAAAAAGAAAAATATCCATTGTGGAATAGAATCGCGTAAAACAAACACAACACCCAAACACATTTCACTCTCTCTCTCCCCTTCTCCTCTCTCCTCACACAACACAAACACACACACACACACACCAAAAGACACGAAGATTTTTGGAAACATCAGTAGAGAAGAGAGAGAGTTTAAATATACACAGAAAAAAGGGAAAAAAAATTAAAAACGATGCATAAACAACCAAATAATATACCATTAGAGGAGACAATTATTTAATATAACTAAACCCCACTACTTTGATAAACATTTGTGTGAAAGATGTGTGACATTTTCATGAGTCATCGAAAACCACATAAAACTCTTAATCTAAAAACTTTGTTAAATCATTTTAGAAATGGAGATATTCAAAAACCCACCCCCAGAATCTACTAGACTTTTTTACACAGTAGTGTGGAAAGGGAAGTTAATTGTTGTGAATGTCGAAGTTGTTTTCGCTGAACTCGCTTTCTCAAGGAAGATGGGGATTCCCATGAATATTTTAGCTTAGTACACCTTTTTTAAAAACAGCAATCCTTGTTTTGGAGGAAGAATGTTGACATTTTTGTAATCTGAAAATGCTAATGAAGATGACTTATTGATTACTTTTGACAGCTCGTTTATTTTATGCTTTTTAAGGGTTTGATGGGTTATTAATAATAATAAGGATTAAAGATAATAATGATAATAATTAATAATAATAAATGTAGGGAAATTTTAAATTAAAGCGCTGAATCTTGTAAAGCAACAAATCAAAGTGCTAAATCCCGTAGTGTAGATGCATAATCCACAGTAGACTGAATAAATAAATAAATATATTTTCTGGCATGCAGATTTAGAAAGTGTTTGATCTTATTTAACTGGTAGGTTTTGGGGGCAATTTTCTTTGTTACATTCTGTATATGTACAGACCAAGACAAACTATCGTGGATGGTTACCCCTATAGTTTTGTGACTAGAAACTTCTTCAGTGTTGGCACTGTTGACATAAATGAAAGGTAAGCTTATGTTAAGATTTTGACGTTTTTCTCTTGTTGATAACAGCATGACTTTTATTTTACCTGGATGAAGGGCCATGTTGTTCATTTGTGACCATTCAACAATTATATTGATATTCTCTTGTAAACTTTGACCTACTTGGAGAGGGGTTTTGTGGTTAGTATTAAGAGTTTCTCTTTTCTTAAGTGTCCGGTTTGACCATACCGATATCTCACTCACTCTTTCGAAACATCTATGAGCCATTGATGTGCCTTTATATTCAATGGAATTCTTTATTATTAGTCTGAAATTTTTGCATTTTCCTTGCATTGGATTCCATTGTTCATCCATGCATTTACTCTAGTCGTCAGACATTATAACCAAAAATTTGAGTGCTTTTTATGGTTGAGAAGGGATCTCTTTATCTAGATTTCTGAACATATTTGCATTAGTTTTTATTTTTTCCATGATGATCATGCACTCCTGAAAACTTTAACTGATTCTGTCAACTGTATTGTAGTCATTGGATACCAAACTTCACTTCAAAAGATGGTTTCTACTGTTAGGTAACACAAACATGGCATCCTTTGCATGGCTTATCCTGTGGTAAAAATGATCATGTGTTAAAGTTGCCTTTAGTGACCGTTTCTTTTCTTTCAAAACTTGACGTCCTGTTGACCCAAGACAAATTTACTCCTCTCTCGTTACGGCTTGTTGCATGTGTATGCTTTTTGTGAGAGAGAGAGAGAGAGCTGAGTGTTGTGTGTGTGTGTTATGTGTGTGAAAATTAATTAATTTTTTAGAGGGGGATAAGGATGTGTTTTATTATGTCTGCTTTGGGCCACCTTAAACAATTGACGTGGTTTCAAATTTTCGTAGAAATTTTTACACATTTACAAAAAAACAAGCGAGAACACGCAAGGCCTGCCTCACCCCCTGCAGATTGGCTGTATCGATGTTTTTCACCCTAGTCTGCCTCATGTTCCCTATATATTTTCTCACGAGGACTAAGACTTGCCAGTGATGTATAGTTATTACTGCCAGAATATAACAGTCATGTCAGTATTTGTCAAAGTTTATAGTAGAGAGGGGACATTTGGACAGGACACAGAGAGAGTTCAATGCGAGATGCATTCTGGTGACTTGTGTGACCAATTGTTTTGAAAATATTTATTTTTATTTTTATGAGTATTGTAAAGATTGAGTGACTTCATGGTTGTTTTACATGCCATCGCTAACAATTTTAGGATAAAGTAGAAATCTTCATATCTCATTTGTGGTCATATATATTGTAGTAGTTTTGGAAACGCTTAATTCCCATCATCCACATCAATCATGTATCATCTCCTCGCCTTCTCTTTTCATCTCTACACACACACATTCCACTCCTCCAATAGACTTCGGAATTATGAGAGTACCTCAGAGGTGTGGAATAAGTTTCATATTCTACACTGTTAAAAATGGAAAAAAATTACCAATTGCATTTAAAACACCATATTTACCATATAGAAATTTTTAATTTTATATTACTGCACAAAGTTTTGATAAAAATTTTGTGATTCATGTTACATTTTCCTGAGCACTGAATTACCATCTACCACATTACCTTTTTTAAACCTTTGTATTCTTTATTTTTATAAACTTTTGGGGCCTTTCTCCTGTTTCCATAGAAATCTAGACTTATTACACAGGCTTAGTTTGCTGTTAAAGGAATTTATTTTTGTGTATGTCGATTTTTTCGCTGACCGCTTTCTCAAGTAGTGGTGGTATTACCATCGAATTTTTTCATTGATTTGTAATTTCTTTTTGTTTCTTGGCAGGAGAATGTTCATTTGCTGTTTTGAAATGCTATTTGATATGACTACTTGATTCTATTTTAAGCTCGCATTATGATCTGATTAATGGGAATGGTTTATAATAATTATGGAGGGATTACAGATGATAATAGATGACGAAGTTTGAATAGATGTAATAATTTGGATTTGGTTCTTCGCCGGTCTTTTAAAGCACATCATCTTGTGTCAAACCATGTTATAGCTGTTTATGTTCTTTCCACGTGACTGATAAACTATTTATTTTCTCATGCTATTCAAGGGGAACTTGTTTATCTTTTTTTACTGGTGTTTGGGGGCAATTTTATTTGTTATCTGATATTCAGTTGCCATGCCTTTTCGTATGTTATACACTCCTAATTTCTGCTATAACTTTTCAGTGTTGGTTGACATAATTGCTACCAATGTGAAAGCTTTAAGTTTAAGGATTGTTTGTCGTTTTTCTTTGGTTGATAACAGCAATCTCTTTTATTTCCTGGAATAATGGGTATGTTGTCATTTGTGACCGTCTTATCTCACAATTATATATTGATTATTCCTTTTCTTGTTTAATTTTCCAACCTTTTGGAGTAGCGGTATTCATGTACCCATTCTAAGAGGTTTATCATCTGCAAATAGTTCGTTTTGTATATTCATACTTAATGGCAAGTCATTTATATACAGAAGAAACAACAAGGAGCCAAGCGTTGATCCTTGCGGGACACCAAAGCTATTAATAAGAAAACTTGAAGAAGTGTTGTTTAGATATACCTTTTGCTGTCTGTCAGATAGAATGATGAAATAAGTGTGAGGGTACTAGGAAAGTCATAAAAGTCATCTTGAACAGACTAAAGCCACAGGCAGAAAAGATCATCGCTGAAGAACAGGCAGGCTTCCGCCAAACAGAAGCACCACAGAACAAATATTCAACTTGCAAGTTCTATGCGAGAAATACAGCCAGCATCAACAGAAACTATACCACATCTTCATAGACTTCAAAAAGGCGTTTGACCGTGTATGGCACGCCGCATTATGGGCCACGATGAAGAAATACAACATGGGACAAAAGATCATTCAGACCATCAAAGAACTATACACAAAAGCCACCAGCGCAGTGCTTTTCCAAGGCATAGTTGGAGAGTGGTTCCATACCTCAGTGGGAGTTCGTCAAGGCTGTCTCCTATCGCCAACACTGTTTAATGTCTTCCTTGAGCGCATAATGACTGGTGCCTTAGAAGATCACACTGGCACAGTCAGTATTGGAGGGCGGATAATCACCAACATCAGGCTTGCTGATGACATCGACGGACTTGCAGGAAATGAACAGGAACTAGCCGACCTAGTGTAGCACCTGGACAAAACATCCTCCAGATATGGCATGGAGATCAGTGCTGAGAAAACAAAACTCATGACAAACAGTGCCCAGCCAATCACTACCAAGATCAAAGTCAGTGGAAAGAACTTGAGGTTGTAGATCACTTCAAGTACCTTGGAGCTACTATTAGTGAAGAAGGTTCAAAAACCGAAATCCTTGCAAGAGCTGCACAAACAATAGCAGCAATGGCAAAACTCAAGACTATCTGGAAAGACCGAAACATCTCTCTCAGGACCAAGGTCAAGCTATTGCATGCACTAGTCATCTCTACATATCTGTATGTGTGCGAATCCTGGACATAGAATGCAGATCCTCAAAGGAGGATCCAGACTCTAGAGATAAGATGCCTCAGAAGACTCCTTGGCATTTCATACATGGACCACACTACCAACAACGAAGTCCTACAAACCATCACCCAACAAGTAATTCACTCACTCATCCCTTGGTCGGGACGACCGTTGGGGTACCCGCACGGACGCTGCAAGTGGACCGCCGAATGGTTCTGTCCTGGGCTGCTTTCAGGAGGTTTGGTACAGTGAGGCAGGTCCACTCCTTGATGTTGGATATCCAGCTTTTGCGTGGTCGTCCCTGCCTCCTTGCTCCTTCCACCATTCCCTGCAGGACTGTCTTTGACAGGCTGTTATGCCTTGTTGTGTGGCCAAACCATTTCAGTTTCCTCCGATTGACTGTATCTAGCAATGGTTCTTGTTTGCCAGCCAGTGCCTCGATCTGCTGCCAGACGTAGTCATTGGTTTTATGGTCTCTCTAGGTGAGTTCAGGATCTGCGTGAGGCACTTCATCTCAAAGGCTTGAATGCGACGTTCTAAATCGGCAGTAAGTGTCCATGCTTCACAGCTGTACAGGGCAATGGATGTGACGAGTGCCTTGTAGAGTCTGACCTTAGTGTGGGTTCTGATGTTGTGGTTTCTCCACACTTTCCCCAGCTTAGTCATGGAAGAGAGTGCCACAGCAAGTCTGATCTTCACCTCTTGTGTGCTCGTACCTTCTTTGGTGATGACTGCTCCAAGGTACTTGAAAGTTTCCACCTCCTCTAGTGTCTCGCCACTCATCTTGATGCTGGTGGGAGTGGTCGGTGTGGTACTGTTCACTAGGATCTTGCTCTTTTCCGTGCTGATCTCCATACTGTGGGCATTGGCTGATGTTTCCAGTCTGGTGGTGAGATCCTGGAGTTCTTCTTCACTGCGGCCCATGAGATCAATATCGTCTGCGAATCGAAGATTGCAGACTGGCCTTCCTCTATTGTGATTGTGGTCTTGAAGTCAAGGAGGGCCTCCTGCATGATGTTCTCCAGGAACACGTTGAAAAGAATGGGGGATAGCGGGCAGCCTTGTCGAACTCCAAATGAAGTCCGGAAGAACTCCCCGATTTCTCCACCCATGAGGACTGCACTGTGGGAGCTGTCATACAGCGCCTGGATGACTTGAATCAGGTCCTCGTCAAAGCTATAGTCTCTCATGACTTGCCACAGAGCTTCTTGCCACACTCGGTTGAAGGCCTGCTTGAAGTCAATGAAGTTGTTGTAGAGCTGTAGCTGATGTTGGACATGCTTCTCTATGAGCATTCTGATGTTGAATATCTGCTCGACAGTGCTTCGACCTGGTCTGAATCCTGCCTGTTCTTCTGATAGGATTTCTTCTGCTTGTGGTTTCAGTCTGTTCAAGGCAATGCGTAGCATAACTTTGCTTGGATGGCTTATCAGACTGATTGTTCTGTAATTTTGGCACTTCTTCAGGTCTCCCTTCTTTGGAAGTGGAACTATGACGGATTGGGTCCACTGTTCAGGCCACTCTTTGCTGGTCCAGATGCGTTGGCAGATGATTGTTAATGCCTTGATCATCTCTGGGCCTCCGTTCTTGATGAGCTCAGCCGGGATGTTGTCAATCCCTGGTGACTTGCCTCCTTTCAAGGATCTTACTGCTTCTTCTACCTCTTCCTCCAGCACCTGTGTGCTTTCAGGATCTGATGGTCTGGGATCTTGCTCGTGAAGTTTGTTCGGATCAGCCTTCAGCTTGTAGTTGTACAGGTCGCTGCAATATTCTGTCCATCTCTTCATGATAGTGGCGCTCTCTGTAAGGACTGACCCCTCTTTGTCTTCAATAACGGAGGTCTTTTGCTGCTGGGACTTGGTTAGTACCTTGATGGTCTGGTACGCCTCTTTGCTGTCTCCTTTCGCCATTGCCTTCTCAACCTTGGAGCATTGTTCTGACATCCAGTTCCCCATGGCCTCAGTCATCTTCTTCTTGATTGACCTGTTGACTGTTCTATACTCTTCGGCCGTTTCTGGGTTTTTGTTCTTCTCTGGCTTTAGCTCCCTACGTTGGTTGCACAGGTCCAGGATATCGTTGGTAACCTACGATTGGTTCTTTTTCCTTTCTTTCCCAAGGATCTCCAGCGCTGTCTCCTGAATGGTCTTGCTGAAGGTCTCAGTGAGGTTGTTGATGTCATCTTGGAGGAAATTCAATGCTGCAAATCTGCTCCCTATCTCAGCTTTAAAGATTTCAGCGACTTCGGGGTCCTTCAGCTTTTCCATGTTGAACCGCAAACAGGGATTTCTCTTCTGGTTCTTGGTCTTCACCTTGATCTGTAGGGTCATGAGTACCATGTCGTGGTCACTGCCAATATCAGCGCCAGGGAAAGTTCTTGTCTGGGCTTTGTTGATGCTCGACTTAAATCGTTTGGGGGCCAAGATGTAGTCAATCTGGTTATGTGTCTTTCCATTTGGTGAGTGCCACGTCGTTCTTCTTGATGTCTTGTGGGGTATAGGGTGTTGGCGACAGTAAGATTGTGGCTGCTTGCGAATTCCAAAAGTCTGAGACCTCTATCATTGGTTTCGTCCACGCCAAAACGGCCTACTGTCCCTAGCCATTGGTCATAAGCGTCAGGTCCGATCTTGGCATTCCAGTCGCCCTGGATCACGAGAAAGTCCTTCTTTGGAGTTGATTTGATGGCGCTCTCCAAATCCTCGTAGAAACACTCGATTACTTCATCATCGTAGTCTGATGTTGGTGCATAGACTTGTATGATGGTCATGTTGTGTGGTTTTGCTGCGACACCTATGGAGATCAGTCTGCTTGAGCTTGGGGTACAGCTGATGACACTGTTAGTCCTCTTCTTGTTGACAAGAAATCCTACTCCGTGTTGGTGTTTGGAGTCGTCGCCACTACAACAAGTAAAGCACTATGAAAACCTGCTGACCACAGTCAAGAAAAGGAAGCTCAGATGGTACGGACATGTGACTAGATCAGATGGGCTGTCCAAAACCATACTGCAGGGAACAGTGCAGAGGAAGAGAAGGCTAGGCAGAGGGAGGAAGAAATGGGCAGACAGCATCACTGAATGGACAGGGAAGAGCTTCTCCACAACCCAGGCACTTGCACACAACTGCGGCAAATGGAGCCAGCTGGTGCAACGTTCGGCAATGTAGTGCCCCTACGACCCCGGAGGGGGTTATGGGAGTAGATGAGATGAGAGAAGGGTTTCTGCTTAACTGGTGCAGACAGTTTAAGAATTTTCCCATCTAATCCATCAAGATCATGTGTTGATGACTGTTTCAGATGATTTAAAGCAGTGAGCACCTCATTTACTACAATAAATGATATATCAATTTTCGATTGAATATTCTTACTGTCACACAAAGCTTCCTTTTTTTAAAAGTTATTGTCTTCTGATATTTTGTCCTTAGAGATTCACTGATCTGCAACAGTTAAGAAATTAAGATTTAATTTGTTAGCAGATATGCTACAGCCAACGTTTGAATGTTTATTAAAACTTTTGTTGGTGAGCTGGTTTATAGTTTTCCAAATATATTTTTTTGTCCCTGTTGTTTTTAAGAAGCTCTTCAAAATACTTTCTTTTTCTCAGGTCATAAAAATGAAGTTACATAATTTCTTTGTTTCTTATAATCTTCTTGGGAGCCTTTCTTTAATAGGAAATCCCTATGATAAACATGTTTCTGTTTTTTGCTATTAAGCCATGGTGGTTTGGTTTTGTATTTAACTCCTTTAGTTTGTAACGGAGCATGTTTATGGTAAACATGATTAAAGATAGAATACCAATAATCAGTAACTATATTGGGATCAGTAATTTGATAAACATCTCTCCAAAGTGAATTTAGAAGGTTATGTAGAAAAACATGACAGTTAAAGTGTGAGAATTTTCTAAAAGTTATAGTTTTTTGGCTAGCTTTAGGAATTTTTACTCCTTTTTTGGACCACGCTATTCATATAGGAAAGTGATCACTGCAACCAGAAAGTGGAACATTTACCTGTACAATACTTCTCTTTATTTGTAACATATATATGATTTATTAAAGAGTATGAAATATTTGTGACACCAGTTGGTTGTTTCAAGTTGAAAGATTCAAATGTCTGTATCCAGTGGTTATTAGGTTTTACTAAATCAATATTGAAATCTCCTAATATAAAATATCATCATAACCTTTATCTATGCTATCCATCATTGAAATACTAGTGATCAATCCATTCTGCTTTTTCTTTGGGATTTCTCTAAAGAAAACATAAAAGAATTGGTCTGGAATGTCTTAGTTTAATTTCAATCCAAATCATGAAGTTGCTCTGAGTTTTCTATTCGTTTGAATTGAGCTGATTGATGAATATAAACAACTACACCAGTTTCTTAATGAATAAGGGAGTCTCTGCGAATGATATTTTAGCCTGGTACTGAGATGTTATTGTCTGAGGACAAATGGGTTTCTGTAAAACCAAACACATGGAAATTTGTTCGTGAATTTGACAATATAGAAGATATTTCAGACATTTTGTGTATGGCATGGTTGGTGTTAAGATAATCAATTCGAAGACCACCTTCAGTTAACCAATGATTGCCTTGATGATCCATAATCAAAACGAATTGTTTATATCATACACATCTAATAACTAATTCATACAGTTTTTCAACACAAGACCAGAGTACCGTCATCAAATAACACTTACATTACATAGTCCTTCGGATAAGACTATAAACTGAGGCCCCGTGTGCGAACGCATGCAGAACATCTTGCGCACACGTTAAATCCTGTTCCGCTTTTCGAAAGAGTAGGCCATTGTGTGCCGGTGGGAACAGATGACAAAATTTGCAAAACTACATACACACGGGGACTAGATGTAAAAAAAAGCACATGAGTGCTTATTCCATTATCCTCGATATAAAAAAAAAAGTCATCTGAGCGCTTTGATTTGTTGCTTTACAAGATTCAGCGCTATATAAATTCCATACATTATTATTATTATTATTATTATTATTATTACATACAATGGCAACAAAATACAACTATAGGGAAAATGAAACAAGATCAAGTAAGTTGTATACGAAAAATCACAAAGCACAAAAATATATACACAGGGAAGTAGGGACCCACTCTCAATAAAATGTTACTTTACCAAAGAACACACTGTTTAGTGTATTTATACACCAAACCCCTAAAAAAATATCTATAAGCAAAAGGATCATAAATGCAAAGAGACCTTTGAAATGCCAATGCCTTGTTTCAATTTCACACAGTCATTGGAGCATATGGAGCTACAACATTCAAATACCATTACACATCATTATTCATTAGAAAAATGTAGACAAAGAAATTAAACACATGTTTACAGGAGAGAGAGAGAGAGAGAGAGAGGATGACAAAGTATAGAGCCTAGGCATAAGCTGTAGATGAAGGGCATGGTCACTTTTCCCATCACACCTCCTGTCTCATTTTCTTGATGCCTCTGCAGATGTCTCATAGACAGATGGAGCAGAGGATCTCTTCACACCACAGGAGATCCAGTTTATAAACTCCCTTCTGAATTTGGTTCCAGTGAGACAGTAGAGGAAAAAGTTGATGGCGCTGTTCGTGTACCATAACTGAAATGCTAGTGTTCCTAGGAGAATTGACACAGCTGTTTGCTTAGGGTGATAATCAAACTCAGGAAATATGTAGGAATGTAAGTTTACATGCAAAACCAAAGGTGTTGTCAAAATAAGAGAAGTAATGGATATGACCAGAACCATGATGGTCGTTCTGTAAGACATGTTTTTACGGCTGTCAGTGTTTTGTGCAGGGCCAGCACTGGATTCCACACGTGTAGCAATGGATGCTGAAGAAACTGCTTTGATCAGAGTGACAGACAAGATGATATCACAGATAAACTGACACACAAAGGGGACGACAGAAAACAGAGCTCCATGCACCCAGTGGTAGACATAGTAAAAGAAAAAATCATAGGACCCTGCCATGGCCTGACACAGATATGAATTGTCTTCATAGACAATGTCTAATCCAACCAATATATGAGCATTCATGACACAGGAAATGACAGTAACAATTGCTATAACAATCCACGTTCTTCGCACAGTACACATCACCCTCATCCTGTGTGGCCACAGAACCGCCATTGTTCTCTGTACTGTCACACAGGTCACCAGCCAGGCAGATACAGTACTGGTGACGTAGACCAACCAATTCAAAATCTTGCACAGGGCTGGATGCAGAAGTTGAATATCTGTATGGAAAACGTGCATTATCCATTGATAAGCAGCTGTTGTACACAGAAAAATTAAATCTGAAATGGCCAGAGCCATGAAAATAGCATACTGAGATGAGTTCTGGTCCTTCATGCGGGGCATGATGCAGACTGATGCGATGTTACCAAAACCTCCCACCACAACAAGGACAGCAGGGACAATTTTCCAGATCATCTTTGCTGCCTGGTACTCGGGGTTGGCCTTGACCAACATCCCAAACGGATCATTGGTGAGTCCAGTGGTATCCATTGTAGAGTTGTTCATGTTTGGTTTTTGTCGGGTAGGTTGTAGTGATCCTTCCTCTGGAAATAAAGTGAAAAAACAAATATAAAGAAAAAATCCATAATGACAACTCTCTCTCTCTCACATCGATAACCAATGGAACCAATTTACAAATTCAGACTTCTTCCACGTTTCCTGGCCATAATGACTTGTATTGTCAAGTCTGGATGACAAACTCTGCAGTCTGTTGCAGTGACCCCGCCCTTCCCCCCAGGTTTTTTTCCTGTCAGAGCTCTGCTGGGCTGGGCCAGGTCTGGTGGCTCAGAGTGTTGGAGGTAGGGCAGCAGGACTGCAGGGTATGAGGGTGGGGAGAGGGTTTGTGGGCCTGTGCCGCAGAGGCACTGGTCAGTGTGGGATACTTTCAACTGATGGAGATGGGATAAGAGCTTTTTACAGTCTAAAGATGGTGACTTGAGCAGCTACATCTAGATCCAAAATGCCATCCTTTTAATCTTCTCGCCCAATGTCCAGGCACTGGCACAATGCTGACACAAAGCTGTTTCTCAGGATTGTCCTTGCTTCACTGTAGGACACTGGGTGGACTGGCTGCTCCAAGTTGCTGCCTACCTTGGACAGATGTTCTGCCTCTTTGTTGACCCTATGCCACAATGGGAAGGGATCCACTGCAGCACCACTACAGTTCTCTGGCTGAGGAAGCTTGGTTCCTGTCTGATGTCTCTCAGGAACTGCTCGTCCTCCATCACGCCTGAAGACTCTGCAGGATGAACTTGCAGTATAAAAAAATATATAAAAAAAGAGTTCGAGCAGCCTTCACCAATAAGTCTATTCACCAGAGATTCACACCAAATTCGCATGCAATTGTTAATCACATATTTGTATCTAACCAAACAAAGAACATGGCTGAAACAAGTGTTCCATCCTGTAATTTCAGCAGTCACAACCCCCTATGCACAACATGGTCAAGAAAAGGGAAAAAACTTCCCAAACCTGGCCATAAACCCCTAATATGTTGCTGCTTTATTGGCAAACTGCAATGAACAGAGTGATGATCCTACACTGAAGTAGTTATATGCTCTCTGAAACATCCAGTATCATCGACCCAGACTTAGCCACTGAATGTAAATAAAAAGCTGTTTTTGAAATTTATGATCAGTATGTTTCACAATACACTATTTGAGTAAAACATGTCCACAGGTATACAGGTAAGTTGTATCCTGCTGATTTACACTACAATGTTTGTTATGTATCTATCTTTCTGATCGTCAAGTTTTATTCAAAGACATTTTCCTATCAGGCAAAAAAACTTAAATTCGATTTGTTTGCCTTTTACAAGATTCAGCGCTATATAAATTCCATATATTATTATTACTATTATTATCATTATTATTATTATTATTACTATTATTATTATATATTTGTTCAACATGAACATGGAAATCAGCCTGGCCTAAACCCTAGATTCAAGGGAGGTTAACTCTGGTGCTGATAGCCCTCGTGTGTGGAGGACATGGAACTGTTGTTTATATCCCTCCCACCATACTACCTACGGCAGGAATTCCCACAACTCTTTTTTACCCTAGTCTATATTCATCCCAAAGCTAATGTTACCAGAGCATCCAAACATATTTTGAATCACCTGCATAAGTTAGATTCCATATCCCCTGATGCTCCTAAATTCATCCTGGGTGATTTTAATAAATGTTCACTAAGGAAAATGCTCAAGAATTATGAACAGTATGTGACCTGCCCCACACGCAGATATAAGACCCTTGACTTGTGCTATGGGACTGTAGCAGATGCATATAAATCACTACCGTTGCCTCCCCTGGATTCATCTGACCTTAACTGTATTCTTCTAGCACCCATGTACCAGTCAGTGTTTCAGCGCCTTCAGCCCATGGTCATGACCACAAAAAAATAGACTGCTGATAGCATAGCTAGTCTGCAAGGCTGCTTTGATTGCACTGACTGGGATATGTTTTACAATGTGTGCTCTGATTTGAATGAGTTAACTGATGTTGTTTCTTCCTATATTTCATTTTGTGTCAGTATTGTTATTCCAACAAAGTTGATAACTATTTACCCCAATAATAAACCTTGGGTTATAAAGGACCTAAAACGTGTATTAAACAAAAAGAAAGTAGTATTTTACACTGGCATGAAAGAACAAAAGAAACAAGTGAATAAAGAAGTTAAAGCTGATGTTGCACAGGCTAGATGTGACTACAAAAATAAGATAGAGGAGAGATAGGGTAAAAGCCGAGTCAAGCTTAACCACTTACTTTTCGCCTCATCGGACCAAAAACTTGCATAGTTTTATATAAAAACTAAGCAGTTTACCTTGACTCGGCTTTTACCCTATCTCTCTACTAAAACTGAAAGTAATACTAATTTATTTTTGATGGGTAAAACTATAAAATTATGGGAATTTATGCTAAAACAATATCTTATCAAGAACTTGTCAAGAACTTTATCAACAACTTATTAATAACTAATAAAATATTTTGTCAAGAACTTATTAAAATGAAAATGTTCCTATTTTATTTTTGATGGGTAATATAAAATTATGGGAATTTTTGCTAAACAATATCTTGTCAAGAACTAATACAAAAATACTAAAAAAAATAAACTAATACTTCTTCTTTATTATTTGAGTTATGCTGAATTTTTTATTAAAAAAAAAAAGTGCAAAACCTTCTCCACTACCCAGGCTCCGTTACAGAAGGAGAGCAATTTGGAGGGCACTGCAACGGAGCTTTGGGTAGCGGAGAAGATTTCCAGCATTCACGACTGTTGGAATGCCGACACATGCATTCACACACCACACGCATTCACACAACACATAACAGGACAACATAATACACACTCACATAACACAACATAGTACAAACAGGACATAACACACAAACACTTAACAGCACAAACATAGTACACACAACACAACACATAAATATAGGACCTGTAGCCTACTGCTACCCTACCGGGGTTCGAACCCGTGCCTGCCTGCTCTGCCTGCCTGCCCAGTCTAACGCATTCCGACTTCCCCACTGGGCTGCCCGAAGGGCGATAGAAAGAGTGAAAATTAATAAATATAAACCTTCCTATCTGATGGTGCAATACTTAGCCACTCCCTTTTTGGGCGAGTGTGTTAGCAAAAGATTTTGGCATGTTGCCAATACAACACAGCAGTAGGCCTACCGCTGAGAGCACAGGACATTGATATATGTATTATGTGTGGTTGTGTATGAGAGTGTATGTGTGTATGTTGTGTGTCTGTCTGTCTGCATGTTCTTGTGTGTGTTTAAAAAAAAAAAGCTATTGGGTTTTACACTACACAGTATTTAGTCGGCTGGTCTGTTTTGAGTATTAGTTTACTATGCTTTGAGCTTCTCAGTTTTAGTTTTATTCTTTCTCTTTCTTGTCCGTCTGTAATAACATCATTCTCCCCAAGGCAATTATTAAACCCATCTCTGTCTTTCATGTGAAAAATTACAACGACTTTGATTTGTTCACGGTAATCTTTTAATATGCTATTATATTTTTGTGTCAGCAACCAAACAGATATCTGTGCATGTCTCCCACTGAAAGCAAGCTTAGACAAACTATTCCTTTTCTTAACAATGTCACGCTCTGCTGAGCAGTCGTCTATTAAGAAAAGGGTCTGCCTATTTTCAAAGAGCCTGTAATAGTATTCTAAACACTCGCTTAGCCTGTCAGAGGGATTAACAATAATTATATTCTCATCTGTCCAAATAAATTTTCTCTCTCTGTATGTTTTATTGTTGTGCAGTGTTGGACAGAATATAACAATGAACTCGAAATGATTTTTGTACACTGTTTGTAATAAATCTAAAACAAATACAGTCTTGCCACAGCCAGTTTGCCCCCATATTAGAGAGCAGTGTGCTTCTTTTGGTAGAAAACTTAGCTGGTCCATTAGTAAACAACTTCTTTTAGTCTATTTCCTTCTATGTTGAGCTGTGCATCCATCACTACAAATAGATATATTTTTATGGGCTCATCATTTTCTTGCTCTTTCTCTATTTGTATAGTTATTCCTTCTGAGCCGTTTTCAATGCGTCTTCCTGAACCATGCAGCTTATCATCATCTGTAGATCTTAAGTCAACCCACAATGCATATTTAGATGTTAGGTATTCATGAAGCCTAACATCATGCAGATGTAAAGATTTGCTTGTAACACCACTAGTGGTATCATTGTGTTGAACCAAAAGTTGCCTGGTTTTGGATAAACAGTAAGTGGTTGAGCTTGACTCGGCTTTTACCCTATCTCTTAGAAGACAAATTTGCAGGGAACAATTTTCGTGCTGCCTGGCAGGGAAAAAAAAGTATGTCAGCAGTAAACATGGTAGCTGCCCCACATAGGTCGAAAATTAGTCTCCAGGGGGTCTGTGACAACAACTTACCATACCATTTAAATGCATTTTTTACTCACTTCGAAAAGCATGATTTTTTGGATGAAATAAATGGCCTGAAGCAATCTCTACCCTTTGAGAATAGAGTCATTGTTGATGAAACAGTTATTTGTAAACACTTCAAGGCAATAAATATCAACAAATCTCTGGACCAGATGGCATATGCGGCAGCCCTACTGAGCTTGCCAGCGTCTTTCAGCACCTGTTCCAAGCCTCGCTGGACACTAGCCAGATACCAGTTATTTGGAATGCTTCCAATGTAATACCTCTTCCAAAGAAACCAAATCCTTCTCGGCCCAACGATTTCAGACCTGTAGCCCTCACATCACTTGTGATGAAAACATTACAAAAGATCGTAAAATCTCTCATTCTTTCCCTACAGAGAAAGACCTTGACCCACTACAGTTTGCCTACAGGACAGGACGAGGTGTCGAAGATGCCAAACTGTTCATTTTGAACAAGTTGTACAGCCACTTAGAAGCACCTGACTCTCATGCCAGAATATTGTTTGCTGACTTTAGTTCAGCTTTCAATACAATGCAGCCTCACGTTTTTGTTCACAAAATACTTTCAAAATTTGATGTAGACTATCAACTTGTTCGTTGGCTGATGGAATTTTAAACTAACAGACCACAGCAGGTTTTTTTCCAATAAATATCTTCATTGGTTAGATTTACCTGTACGGGTTCTCCACAGGGATGCGTTCTCTTGCTACTTCTGTACATTCTATACACAGATGATTGCAGAAGCAGCTATGAAATTTCCTTTCTTGTAAAATTTGCCGATGACAGTGCTCTTTTGTCTCTCTTATCTGGATCTGTCCAAAACCATGGTCCAGCCCTCACTGATTTCGTCAACTGGTGTGATGAGGCATATCTGGAGCTAAATGTTTCTAAAACTAAAGATCTTCCTATCGATTTCAGAAGATCGGGTCACATTTCTGAGCATGTTATCATCCATAGTCAAGAAGTTAAAAATGTTTCGAAGCACAAGTATCTGGGAACTATTTTTGATCCCAAATTAAACTGGGATGCTAACACTGACACTATTGTCAAAAAGGGACAAAAACGTGTGTATTTTCTGAGGAAGCTTAACTCATATTTTGTTGACAAAAAGATTTTATCTTTGTTCTACAAGTCCTACATAGAGAGTGTTCTAAGTTTTGCTTCCATCTATTGGTACAACAGCCTTAGTGTTAAAAACAAGAATAGTCTTCGGAGAATTGTTAGAATCTGCTAAAAAAATAATTGGAGAAGAACAAAGAGATCTCAAGCCATACTGCGATCAGCAGCTTGTGCGCAAAGTGACTGCCATCTTGGCTGATCCATCCCATGCTATGTCTTCGGAATTTCAGTTATTGCCTTCAGGACGCCGCTTTCGGTGCTCCAACAGTAAAACAAATAGAAAAAGAAATTGTTTTGTTCCAGTAGTCATTCGAATTCTAAATTCAAAACAGCACTGACCAAACAGTTTTACATTCTCTGATATACCCCCCTGATTGTCAAGTGTGCGTGTGCGCGCGCGCGCGCGCGCGCGCGTGTGTGTGTGTGTGGTGATGAAAATAAGTACTCCTGTATCTTGCTTTTGGCTTTCAAGAATGATTTCTAAATTGTGTGGTGTGTGTGTGTGTGTGTGTGTGTGTGTGTGTGTGTGTGTGGTGTGTGTGTGTGTGTGTGTGGTGATGAAAATAAGTACTCCTGTATCTTGCTTTTGGCTTTCAAGAATGATTTCTAAATTGTGTGTGTGTGTGTGTGTGTGTGTGTGTGTGTGTGTGTGTGTGTGTGTGTGTGTGTGTGTGTGTGTGTGTGTGGTGATTGATAAATAAGTACTCCTGTATCTTGCTTTTGGCTTTCAAGAATGATTTCTAAATTGTGTGTGTGTGTGTGTGTGTGTGTGTGTGTGTGTGTGTGTGTGTGTGTGTGTGTGTGTGTGTGTGTGTGTGTGTGTGGTGAGTGAAAATAAGTACTCCTGTATCTTGCTTTTGGCTTTCAAGAATGATTTCTAAATTTTGTGTGTGTGTGTGTGTGTGTGTGTGTGTTGTGTTGTGTGTGTGTGTGTGTAAGTTATGTCTCTACTATACAATGGTCATTATGGTGCGCGGGTGCACGTGTGTGTGTATGTGTGATAAAACTGTGTTCATATATTGGTGTGTGTGTATATGGGTGTGCGCGTGTGTGTGAGTGCGCGCGTGCGTGCATGCGTAAAAAAAAGTTTTTATCTTTTCCAATCAATGGTTTTTACAACAGTGTATTCCTACATTGGTGTGTGTGTGTGTGTGTGTGTGTGTGTGTGTGTGTGGTGTGGTGTGTGTGTGTGTGTGCGCGCGCGTGTGTGTATGTGTGTGTGTGTGTGTGTACGCGGTGCGTGTGTGTGCGCGCACCTGGGTTTGTGTATGATAATTTTTTTAAGCTATCTTGGAATGTTTATTACAATCTGAAATGTATTTTTCTTGTGTCTTGTGAGATAATTATAGGTATCAATGTGCCTGTCAGTATTGTAATTGCCCTTCATGGGATGATTAAAGTGTTTTTGACTTGACTTGACTTGACTTAGCCCCAAATTTTGTACTATTCCTTAACAGAGTGGGAGGAGATGACCACACGGACTGTGCCTGTCCTGCAGGGTTTGGGTCAGCAGTGTACTGTTGTCCACACAGAACAGAAGTAGATCTAGGGGAAACCAACAACAGACATTGCTGGCCCCCATAGCGGTGGTAGATATGGTGACTCCTCAGGCTCAGAGAATGCTCCCCACTGCTCCATTCAGTTCAAAACAACCTCAGCACTCTGGCACAGAACTGAACTTAGCAGCCAAGAAAACAAACACTACTGTTCATTCAAGTCCCACCGAAACAAAGGAAACAAGCAAATACAGTAACAACCCCAGTTATGAAGACAGTGAAGAAGAGTTTTATGAGATTGGGTATTGTGGGATTGCTGAGATTACACAGCAGTACAAGTAAACACATGGGACGGGACAGCTCAGGGGTCAGAGCACCTGCTTCCCCCAAGTTAAGGTTAAGCAGCCTCGAGCGTGGTTACCAATTATTGGATGGGTGACCATTTGGGCGCCTTGGCTTCAGTACAGCTCCCCAGTTCACCCAGCTGTCAATGAGTACCTGCCCTGTTTAGGGCCAGGAAGGTAAAGCAGCGAGGGGGAGGAGATGGGCGCTGCCCTCAATATGCTGGCCCCTTGAGAAGTTGAGGTCTCTGATATCTTGCTCCCCAATGACATGTTATGGGAACGCATTTACCGTTACCTTTTTGGCAATAAGAGGAGAAATCTCCGAGAAAAACAACAAAATGGTAACTTACCAACCCAACAAAAAAGGGCAAGTCTCATCACCTGAATGTCAGAGGGAACAACACCTGGGGAGGTGCTGAAAGACAAGCTTGCTGCTGAAAAACAGCCCGAGAATTGCGTGGCCAGTGTACCATGAACCTTCCCCATGGGGATGCCAGGGGCCTGTCAGTATAAATAACATCTTCACATTCTGGAAATTCTGTGCTAGAAATTTCCTCTGTAGAACTGTACTTTTTCATGTTATTTATCATTGACTTAATATATTCAATAACATCTCTACAAGTAACTTCAGGCTCTCTCTCACTGGAAATACTCCATACGTCTTCAACACACTCCCCAGATTCTGCCTCAGTCTCAGCATTTTCTGCACACTCTGCACCCACTTCAGAATTATTGTCGTTCATCTCATTCACACTGTCACAGACATAATCCATTGCCTCAGTCACATCATTACAATCATACTCAGAGTCATTTAATTCATTTCCATCTTTACTACGTAGGTCACTTACTGCATCCTGGTAGGATGCGACCACTGTCTGTATCTCCTGTTGTTGCCTCATGTCAATTTGCTGACTGCACTGATAATGATTTAAAGCACATTAATCATCACAAACTGGATTGTTCATAACAGTGTCACCTTCAGTGGGGTCAGCAGCATAAAACAAACTGGGAGGTGTTGGTAGAAACAAACCTGAGGGAGACTGCATCACATTGCTTGCCTTTTCCTGTTGGTTACTTCTGTGTCTTTCTGCTCTTTTTTCTGTCTCGGGTTAACCTGAGAGGGAGACTTCTTCCTAAACGTTGCATTTTGAAGTGGAGTGACAGGGGTATAGCGGGTAGTTTTACTACACAATCTGAGCACGACTACAGTTTGTTCTCCTCTGCTATCTACTTTGAATGAGGAAACCGCCATGTCTGGTAAAGCAGAGTTTAGCAGACACTCTAACGATGCTGGCAGTCTGAAAGTCAGCACATGTGAAAACAGAAAATTCACCACACTAGTGGAGAGAGCATCTTGCCGGCAGCCAAGCAAGGGAAGTTGAAGACAAAGAGAGCATTGCAGTACAAGACCAAAAAATGCATCCAACACTTTGGAAAATCATGATAAGTGAAATGGAGTTGAGTTAAAGGCATCCCAGAAATCACCCTTGATTGTCAGCAACCTTCACAAAATTATACAAAAGCACCCTCTAACAGGGGACGGGATAGCTCAGTGGTCAGAGCACTGGCTTCCCCCAGCCAAGGTTAAGCAGTATCGAGCATGGCTACCAATTGGATGGGTGACCATTTGTGCGCCGTGGCTTTAGTACTGTCCCCCCAGTTCACCCAGTTTGTAAATGGCTAGCTGTCCCTCTTTGGGGTCGGGGAAGTAAAATCAGCGAGGTAGAGGAATGGTGCCCCTAAAAAGGGCTGCTCGTTGAGAAGTTGAGTCTCTAAAAGGGCCAAAAACTCCCCTTTACGCACATAGGCAATGGATACCTTTAAACCTTTAGCATTTTACCCCATCTGAAAATAAAGCTGTTACTGATATGCTTTGGTGACAAACCTGAGGGCCTCATTGTTGGCCATTGATTCTGCTCACAAACTGGGACAGAATCTGTCCTACACTTAAAGGTAAAAACAAAATACTTGTCCTACACTTAAAGGTAAAAAAAAATACTGTCCTAACTTAAAGTAAAAACAAATACCTGCCTATACCTTGAAGGTAACAGCAAAATCGTCTTAATAACTTAAAGGTAAAAAACAAAATACCTGTCCTATTTTCTTAATGGTTAAAAAAAAAAATATCTATCCTACACTTAAAGGAAAAACAAAAAAATACCTGTCTTACACTTACGGTAAAAAAAAAATACTGTCCTACACTTAAAGGGTAAAAACAAAATACCTGTCCAAATTTTCAAAGATAAAAAACAAAACATATTAAACTTAAAGTAAAAACAAAATCTGTCAAATCTTAAAGGTAAAAAAAAAATATTGTCCATAATTAAAGGTATAGTACAATGTTTTTTTTCTACTTAAAGGTTAAAACAAAAATAGCGTTTTTCCAAAAGGTAAAACAAAAATAGCGTAAATACTAAAAAAGTAAAAACAAAAAACTGTCCTAGACTTAAAGTAAAAACAAAATCTTCCTATACTTAAAAGTAAAAACAAAATCGTCCTAGACTTACAAGTAAAAAACAAAATCTGTCCAAATATTTAAAGGTAAAACAAAAAAGCTGTTCTAACATCATCATCAGACCCGGCCAAAATTGCGGCATGGGAGACACGAAAGACGATGCCGGGGTAAGCCTCCTCCATCCATCTCGGTCCAGGGCTCTGCACAGTATGCCGGAGTATTCATCCTGGTCCATTCTCTGATGTTGTCCATCCATGACTTGTTCTGTCTTCCCTCTTTTCTCCCACCTTCCGAGTGTTTCCCTGCAGTACTGTTTTTTGGCAGAGTTTTGTGGCAGTGACGTGGCCGAACCATGTCAGCTTTTCTTTTTGACGATGGTGAGAAGGGGTTCCTGGGGACCTGCCAGCCGTGTTATTTGACTCTTGACAAATTCATTGGTCTTTCGTTCTTTTCCAGGATATGCCCATAGTTTTCTATGGCATTTTGTTTCAAATGACTGGATTCGCTTTGGCTGTTTCAGCAGTCAATGTCCAGGTTTCACTTCCGTCAGCAGGATAGTCTGAATTAGGGCTTTGTAGAGCTTTAAATTTGATTGGGAAACTGATCTCTTTACTTTTCGATATGGTGGTGAGTTTTGTCATGGAAGATGTTGCCATGGCTATTCTGACTTTGATTTTTGTCGTCGATCGCCCCTCCTTGTGAGTGTAGCGCCAAGGTATTTAAAAGCGTCTACCTCCTCCATTGTTGGCCGTTCAAGTAAATTTAGGGAGTGGCGTTGCTCGTGCTGTTCACAAGTACTTTACTTTTCTCCGAACTCACCTCCATCCCATATGCTCCAGCTCTGTTCTCAAATCTGGTGGTAAGATCTTGCAGCTCTGTGTTACTTCCGCCCATAGTCAACGTCCATCGGCAAACTGCAAGTTGTTGAGGGGTCTGCGCCCCAAAGGAGATGGTAGAGTGGGAAGTCTGGAGGGTTCTCGCTCATAAGTTTTCCAAGAACAGAATTAAACAGGACCCGGAGATAACAGCATCCTTGTTGGACCCCAACTGGGGGTTTTGAAGTTAGTCTCCGACTGATTGTTCAGAAGGACTGCACTGCTTGCGGTGTTGTATAGTGCTTGAATGGTTTGCACTGTCCCTTTAATGCCAAACATTCTGAGGACCTGCCACAGGGCCCTTTGTGCCATACATCTGTCGAAAGCCTTCTTGAAGTCGATGAAGTTGGGAACAGGTCTCTCTGATGTTGAAGATGTTTTTTCATCAGGATGTGGCAGTTAAAAATCTGTTCGATTTGTGCTCCTGCCCCGCCCTGACCCAGCCTGTTCCCCTGCAAGGTGTTCTTTCTGCTCATTCTTCATCGATTCAAAATAACTTTGGCATGATCTTGCTGGCATGGCTGATGAGGCTGATTGTTCTATAGTTTTGGCATTGGCGTAAATTCCCTTCTTGGGCAGGGGTATGATGAGTGATTGTTTCCCCTTCTGTTGGCCACTGTTTTGTCTCCCAAATCTTCTGACAGATAGCTGTAACCCTGTGTGATGACTGTTTCGCCACCAATGCTTGAGCAGCTGTGCTGAAAGTTGTCTGCTCCTGGGGACTTTCCTACTGGTAAGCTGCGGATGGCTTCTTACTTTTCTTTCCCCCAGTATAGGTAATGGCGAGGTGCTCTTGATGTTTCTGCCCTTCTCTTCTATTATGCTCTTGTCAGGTTGTATTGGGTAGTTGTACAGTTCTTGACAAATACTCAGACAACCTGTTCAATGCAGCTGAGCTTTCTGGTGAGGAGGTTTCCGGACTGTCTTCATTGACTGATGATTTGGTTGAAGTGGTTTTGTGATTTCTTCGGTGTCGTATGCCTTTTTAACTGTTGCCCACTTTCATGCTTTTTTTCGATCTCATCACATTTTACATGATCCACTTCCCCTTGGCCTTAACATTGACTTCTTCACAAAAATTGTTGGCCTCCCGGTATTCTTTAGGGTTGGAAACCTGGTTGGTTTCATGCTCTTCTTGTATCGCAGAGGTCCAAGATGTCATACGTAGTCCATGGCGGGTGTTATTCCTCTGACGACCGAGTACCTCCTCTGCTGTTTCTCGGACTGCCTCATTAAAGTTTTGGTGAGGTCATTGATTTCATTGTCCAGGAGGGTTAATGCCGCAAAACGTCCGCCAAGCTTTGCTTGGAAGATTTCCTCGACAAACTGGATCTTTCAGTTTGTCCACGTCAAATTTGATACGTGGGTTTGCAGGCTGTTTGTTTTTCTTCAGCTTCATTTTGAATACCAGCAGCACAAGGTTGTGGTCGCTGCCTATGTCAGCTCCAGGGGAAGGTTCTTGTTCTGGCTCTGTTGATGCTGGATTGAAAACGCCGTGGTGTTAAGATTTAAAAACCTATTTGGTTATGGATCTTGCCGTTTGGCGCATGCCAGGTTGTCCTCCTTGACTGCTTGTGGGGATAGAGGGTATTGGCAATGGTAAGTCTGTGGGTGCAGGCAAACTCCAGCAGACGTAGTCCCCTGTCGTTGGTCTCTCCAGTTCCAAACTGACCAACTGTTCCGGCCCATTGGTTGTAAGAGTCAGGACCTACTTTGGCGTTAAAATCCCCTTGGATGATGATGATGTCCTTCTTGGGTATTTTCATAATGGTCTGTACTTAATGGCCTGTTCTATACTTAAAGGTAAAACAAAAATAGCTGTTCTATACTTTTAAAGATAAACACAATCTATCTGTCTTATACTTAAAGGTAAAACAAAATTTGTTCTATACTTAAAGGTAAAAACAAAATCTGTCCTATACTTAAAGGTAAAAACAAAATCTTTCCTATACTTAAAGGTAAAAACAAAATCTGTCCTATACTAAAAGGTAAAAACTAAATCTGTTCTCTACTTAAAGGTAAACACAATATATCTGTCCTATACTTAAAGGTAAAAACAAAAATAGCTGTTCTCTACCTAAAGGTTAAAAACAAAATCAGTCCAATACCTAAAGGTAAAAACAAAATCAGTCCTATACCTAAAGCTAAAAACAACAAAATTAGCTGTCCTACACTTACAGACCTACACAGCGTGTTCCCATGGGTCACCACCACCAGCCAACAAAACTGACAACCCACCATGAGAGGAACAAGTCTGAAGCTGGAGCAGAGGTCGAACAAGCCATTCCTTCCCATTCCATTCCACTCCACTCCACTCCACTCCACTCCATTCAACTCCATTCCATTCCATTCCATTCCACTTTACTCCACTCCCTTCCATTCCATTCTATTCCACTTCATTCCATTCCATTCCATTCCATTCCACTTTACTCCACTCAATTCCATTCTATCCCACTCCATTCCATTGCACCCATTAATAATAATAATAATAATAATGATAATAATAATAAATGGAACTTATATAGCGCAATGTCTTGGAAAGACAAATCAAAGCGCAATGCATTCAACCTAATCTTACACAGTCATGCAATCAATGATAAATAATCAATAGTTTAAACAAACAGATATTACAAGCATGGTGCGCTGCAGACAAAATCTATTAAATACAATTTCAATAGTCAAATGTTTTTCTAAAGCACACACACACTCACACAGGTAGTATACTTTAGCAGGGTGATAGGACATGGATTAGTGAAGGTGGGATAGTTCTGATATGAAACAGGAGGGGGGAAATCTTAGGTTTGAAATAAATATGTCTTGAGGGTGGATTTAAAAGTGTCATAACTAGGTTTCTGGGGAAGAGAGAGAGGGAGCTCATTCCATGTCGATGGACCCGAAATAGAGAAAGAGCGGCGGCCAACGGTGGATTGGTTGAATCTAGGTATTCGTAGGCACAAGGTATCTCCAGCAGAGCGGAGGGAACGTGAAGGAGTGTACAGGTTAAGACATTCACAGAGGTAGGAGGGTGCAGTTTTGTGGAGACATTTGTAACAGAGGGTACTGATCTTATAATTTACTCTCTGTGGCACAGGCAGTCAGTGGAGAGATCTCAAGAGAGGGGTGAAGTGCTCAGATTTTCCATTCCACTCCATTCCACTCCACTCCATTCCACTCCAGTCCACTCCACTCCATTCTAACCCACCCATCCCATTCACTCATTTCTATTCCACTCCATTCCACTCCACTCCATTCCATTCCATTCAACTCCACCCATTCTACTCTACTCCATTTCAACCCACCCATTCCACTCCATTCCATTCCATTTCACTCCATTCCATTCCATCCTAATACATTCCACTCCATTCCATTCCATCCAACTCCACTCCACTCCATTCCATTCTATTCCACCCATTCCATTTCACTCCACTTCACTCCGTGCCAATTCATTCCACTTCATTCTAACCCACCTACTCCCTTCCATTCAACTCCATTGCACTCCACTCCATTCCATTCCACTCAATTCTACTCCACTCTATTATAATCCACCCATTCCATTCTAGTCCACTCCATTCCTTTCCACTCCACTCCATTCAACTCCATTCCACCCATCCCATTCCATTCCACTCCAACCCTTTCCATTCCTTTCCACTCTACTCCATTCCATTCTATTCCACCTAATCCATTCCACTCCACCGACCTCCACTCTATTCCATTCTACTCCATTCCTTTCCACCCATTTCACTCCACTCCACTCCATTCCATTCCACTCCACTCCATTCTACTCCACTTCAATCCACTCCCATTCCGCTCCACTCCGCTCCATTCCACTCCATTCTAATCCACCCATTCCATTTCCATTACTTCATTCCATTCATCCACCTATCCAATTCCATTCCCATCCCATTCCATCTATTCTCTACTCCATCTCCACCATTCCACTCCATTCCACTTCATGTCATCCCACTCCACGCCAATTATCCACTTCACCTCATTTCTCTTCATGCTCCGCATCCTTCCACTCTCAATTCATCACCAACACCATTCCAATACCATTCATCATTCAATCCATCCCATTCTACCAATCAATCATCCATTCAATACGACCACTCCTAATCCATTCCCCATTCCTTTGAAAGCCTACGACCGCAAACCACATTGCTGAGCTGTCACCGTCATTGCTTTCAGTTGCTCCAATCTCACTCAATTCACAACAACACATTAAAAATACAACTTCACAATTGAACACTACTCACATGCTGAAAAAAAAACACCATTAATGGACCAATGTCTAAAATCATTTACATTCCCTAAACTAACAAACCAGGCTGGCATGAGATGCCGTCTTCGCTTAGTATCATCCAAATACAAAACAATGTTATAAAGATAGCAATCATTAACATGAACACACATGGCAATAAACTGCATAATGAAATGAAAGATACATAACTGTCAGACAAAAAACGCAAATTTAAGGAGAAACAGAAATGGAAAGATTGCTTGAGGAAAAAAGCAGGAGATGAGATGAAGAGAAGGAAGAAAGAAGAGAGAGAGAGAGAGAGAGAGAGAGGAGAGAGAGAAGAGAGAGAGAGAGAGAAGAGAGAGAGAGAGAGAGGGAGGGAGAGAGAGAGGGAGGGAGGGAGAGAGAGAGAGAGGGAGAGAGAGAGAGAGGGAGAGAGTTTCTTGCACAGATTTTCCAGAAGGTGGGGCTGTTGATGGTGGTCTAGAGGTAACACGCCTGCCTAGAAAGCGAAAAGCCCGGGTCTGAAGTGTGCAGTGGTTCGATCCCCGTTTGGGAAAAAAAAACCTTACCCCCCCACCCCCCCATCCATTAGACCATGAGTGGTGATCTGGGTGCTAGTCTTTCGGATGAGACGTTAAATCGAGGTCCCGTGTATTACATAAAACTATTAGCGCCCGTAAAAGAACCCACGGCAATAAGAGAATTGTTCCTGGAAAAATGTTTTATAGGAAAAAGCCACTCTGATAGGAGAGACAATTACAGTTGAATACAGGAGAATAAAAAAAAAATTGGTGGCGCTGCTCTTGTGGCGACGCGCTCAGCCACGTGGATCACTAGAGCAAAGGCTGCTGGTCAAGGCAGGGGAGAAAAGCTGACCACCAGTCACAACACGGTCAGCCCCTCTGGACAACAGCCAGCAACAATGCAAACAGCAATGCAGCTGTGTCCATTAGGCCCTTCACAGCTGCTAGATTAATTAACATATTGCTGTTATTTTTTTACTAGAATGGAATAATCTGACATCAAAGGCATTGATATGAGTGATGTTCAGGAAACCAGAATTTTTTTAAAGATCAGGACGAATCCTGCTATAATAGCCAATCCCAAAAATCAGATCTTAAGAAAAAGTATTTGGGAAGCAGTGGATGCAGAATATTGTCAGAAATAAACGTGATTGAAAAAACTCAGCACATACAACTGGACAAGGCATTTCTCGTATTTTCCTGGTACTGGTGGCTCATTCAGAATGATTTTTTAAAAGTTTGCTAAGCATGTAAAATAAAAACTTTTTTTCAAGCAAAAAAGCTTTAAAAACATAAAATGGAAAAAAATAAACATCTCAGAACGGAAATTTTAGGTTCAGTTTCTGTGATGAATAAAAAAGATGTTATATAGCATCAGTAAACACGCCATGTTATCACTCAGTCCCTATTGCTCCTGATCACAGAAAGGTTTTAGATTCTGTATGGGGAGATCGGCTTTACCGATGTACCTGTCTTCCCAATGACTTGGCATCTGGCCCAATTTTTTTTCTCCCACTTAATTTATGGGGACGGGATAGCTCAAAGGTCAGAGCACTCACTTTCCCCAGCTAAGGTTAAGCAGCATGAGCGTGGTCACCAAGTGGATGGGTGACCGTTTGCGCGCCTTGGCTTCAGCAGAGTCCCCCAGTTCACCCAGCTGTAAATGGGTACCTGCCCTCTTTAGGGTCAGGGAAGGTAAAGCAGCGAGGGAGAGGAATTGGGTGCCGCCCTCAATATGCTGGCCTCTAGAGAAGTTAAGGTCTTTGTTGCCTCACTACCCTACGACCACATAGGTTATGGGACACCTTTACCGTTACCTTACATTAAATGTTAGGAAACATGTGTCTGCAGGATCAGACAACAGGATTTTCTCTCTGTGTCACTCTTACTTGCAGGGTGTCACCTTTACGGGGTGTGAACTGAATACTGGTTATGCAGTCAAGGTTTATGATAAACCAGAATCTGACGTACAATAATACTCACTATTGCCTAGGCTTACTTACTCCACAGCAGTCCTCCTCCTCCTTCTCCTCTTTTCCTCCTCACTCGCCTCCTCCTCCTCCTTGTTGCTGTTGTTCTTCTTCTTTCTTCTCTTCCTCCTCTTACCCTCCTCTTCCTCCTCCTCCTTCCTCTTCTTGATCTTGTTGTTGTTGTTCTCCTCCTCCTCTTCTTCTTTTCCTCCTCTTCCTCTTTCTTCTTCTCCCCTTTCTCTTTCTTCTTCTTTCTCCTCAAATTTGTCTTAGTCTTCTTGTTCTTCTTGTTCTTGTTGTTGTTGTTCTTCTTCCTCTTCTCCTTCTCCTCCTCCTTCTTCTTCTTTTTCTACTTCTTGTTTCTCACTTTCCTCCTCCTTCGCCTCCTCTTCCTCCTACTCCTACTTCTTCCTCTCCTCCTCCTCTCCTTTCGTTTTCTTCTTACTCGTCAAATCTTGTTTTTTTCTTCTTCTTCTTCTTCTTCTTCTTCTTCTTTCTTCTTCTTCTTCTTCTTCTTCTTCTTCTTTTTCTTGTTGCCCTTCTTCTTCTTCTTCTTCTTCTCTTCTTCAGTTCACTTATCACACACACAGAGGTGAAGCAATGCAGACTGTCGCTGACACACTCCTACAGCGGTATATACCGACTAAAATTATGAAAAAAACACTGAGTACTCCTCCCCCCCCCATCTCTCTCCCTCCCCCCCCCTCTCTCTCTCTCTCTCTCTCTCTCTCTCCCCCTCTCTCTCTCTCTCCCCCCCCCCCCCCTTGTCAAGTTTCAAGAGCTGGTCGATATATTTATCTGTGTGGCTGTCCGACTTCATTGTTTGAAAAAAAAATTAACCCGCGAGAGCGTCCAGCAAGTGTGTGTGTGTGTGTGTGTGTGTGTGTGTGTGTGTGTGTGTGTGTTGTGTGTGTGTGTGTGGTGTGTGTGTATGTGTGTGTGTATGTGTGTGTGTTGTGTGTGTGTGTGTGTGTGTGTGTGTGTGTGTGTGTGTGTGTGTGTGTGTGTTTGTGTGTGTGTGTATGTGTGTATGTATGTGTGGTGTGTGTTTGTGTGTATGTGTGTGTGTGTGTGTGTGTGTGTGTACGTACAGGCTTGCATGGTCTTGTGTCTGCATGTGTTTGTGCGTATATCTGTATGTACTGCGCGCACATGCATGAAAGTGCATCTATCTATCTATCTATCTATCTGTCTATCTATCTGTCTATCTATCTGTCTATATCTATATCTATATCTATCTATATCTATCTATCTATCTATCTATCTATCTATCTATATATTTGATATGATATGATATGATTAACGAGTCAAAAAGCTGCGTTTTCATAGCGCAGTGTTTCCTCTGGTGACTGTTTCAATGAATGTACTGCTTTATTTTCCCGTTGAGGTAACTATTCTTTTTCATTTTTTTCATTTCATTCTTTTATATTGAGGATAATGGAGGGGTCAAGATACCCTAGCAGTTAGAACATTGCGCTTGCAATCTGACTACTCGGGTTTGATTCCCGTTCAAGGGGATATTTTCCCCTGGAGTTAACATCAGTGCCGACCCCACTCTCCCCAAAAAGTCCTTCGGATGAGACTATAAACCGAGGCCCCGTGTGCGAACACACGCAGAACATCTTGCGCACACGTTAAATCCTGTTCCGCTTTTCGTAAGTGTAGGCCATTGTGTGACGGTGGGAACAGATGACAGAATTTACAAAACTGCATACACACGGAGACTGGATGTAAACAAGCACATTAGTGCTTATTCCATTATCATCAATCTAAAAGAATAAAATGAAAATGAAAAAGGTAAATATTTTTGGTCAAAGAAAGCAAAACATCAAAACAAAAGAAAACTAAAACAAAAAACAAAATAAAATAAACAAACAGAAACGTTCTTGTTTTGTGAAAAACACACCTAAGTATTTGAACTGTTCACTAGTTGTTTTTTTTTGACTACATACCCTGAAATGGACAGGTATTTTGGGGTGTGTGTGTGGGCAAATAATTATGTCTACTTAGTTTTGTTTTCTTTCTGTGTTGATATTTTACCACCAATTTTCATAATACATATCAAGGTTATAGACATTTTTTGAAGTCCTACCTTTGTATTGGATAAGATTGTAAAGCCTTGGGCATACAAGAGGAATGAAATACTACTGGTTTTATCTTTATCTATGTACGTGAGTCAGTATAGACAATGTTACTTGGGAGATCATTAATGAATACATTGAATAAAGTGGGACTAAGTACTTTCCTTGTAGTACACCTTTCAATACTCTTACTTCAGAAGAACCCCCCCCCCCACTGAGTTCTGGAACATACCGAACCCTTTTTGTATATGCTCTAGGTAACTTTAAAACACTTGCGTCTTATACCTGTGTGTTGCATTTTTAGCAGAAGAGCCTAATGGCAGACTGAGTCAAAAGCTTTCTGAAAGACAACAAAACCACCATTAAGTCGATTTTGTGTCGACTTCAATATGTCATCTTTATTTTTTTTAAATATAAAGATATGATCTGCAATTCTATGTAGTTTTCGGTATCCTCATTCGTATGATATCACGCGATTGTCTTCAAGGTAATTTGTAATGCCATTGCTTAATATCTGACCAAACAGACAGCTAAATGAGCTGTTCAGTGTTATACCTCACTAGTTTTCAGCATTCAATAGATCCCCACGTTTAGAAATTGGCGACCAATCCTTTTTTCCTTGCATCAGGATACATTTCTGAACTGATGATTAGATGAAACAGCTTTTGAAGAATATCTATCATGTCTGGTAGGCTAGCTTTTATCATTTCATTACTAATACCATCTTTTCAAGGTACCTTTTTGTTGCACGTATTTCTGGACACATGTAGTACTTCTGTCACAGTAATAGGAAAATCAAGGTATGAATATGAGATGAATGAATTTATCACTTCCAGATACGTGTTCAATTTTGTTTGTATGCTTTCATCAACATGACAGAGTAGTTCTGAATGTTTTTATAACCATTTAGAGTTTGGCATGGGAGAGTGACTTTTTACTGGATTTTCCGTTTCTTCATGTAGTTTTAGAGTCTTCTCTACCTGACTTTGATCTTGCAAAAATGTTTCATATAAATCTTTGAACTAATTTATTTTGTATGATTTTTTCCTTGGTTTTTAGGAGTCTGTTGTAAAGTTTCTAATGACGATAGTATTTGTCGTTCAGCATTCTGTTTTGAGGGTGTCTGTTCAGTGCATTGGTAGAGATGTCAGTTCTCGCCTTTGAATGTAACATTCCTGGACAAACCAGGCCTTAGATCATTTTAATTTGTGTGTTTTGAGCCGATTTTAACGCATTTGTCAATGTGTTTGTAATTTCTTATTTTACTATACAATGAACAGTTGGTGTGGAATGTGGTATGTCTAGGTCATGACTGAGGTCTTGTAACATTTGACTGATATCTAGTGTCTCCATTGACTATGGGCTATGGCATCATGATCATCCCAGAAAAATCGAGTAATGCCATTTAATATTCTGATCTGCTTGTTTATTTACTGTGTGGTACACTGAGAAGATTTTTTCTCTTTCCTTTTTTCTAGCGATAAATATGGGGCAAACATGAGCTAACCATAATAAACAATGATCTGGAAACTGATTTAGATCTTCTATAGTCATTTTGAGAATGTGTGTGTGTGTTATTTTAGTTTAAATTATATTTTATTCTTTTATATCGTGGACAATGGAATCAGCACTTGTGTGATTTTTTACATCCAGTCCCCGTGTGTATGCAGTTTTGTCAATTTTGTCATCTGTTCCCACCCGCACACAATGTCCTACTCTTACGAAAAGCGGAACAGGATTTAACGTGTGTGCAAGATGTTCTGCGTGCGTTCGCACAAGGGACCTCAGTTTATAGTCTTATCCAAGGACTTTTGGGAGAGTGGAATCTGTACTGATGTTAACTCTAGGGGAAAATATCCCCTTGAACGGGATTCGAACCCGGGTGCTCAGATTGCAAGCGCAATGTTCTGACCACTAGGCTATCCACGTCCTGCTGTGTGGGTGAAGAGATTTTTAAAATTTATTTTATTTTTGTTTTATTCTATTATTTAAAATCGAGGATAATGGAACAAGGATTTATGTGCTTTTTACATCTAGTCCCCTGTTGCATGCGGTTTTGTGAGAGAGAGAGACAGACAGACAGACAAAGAGACAGATAGACAGACAGACACAGACAGACAGGTATACAGACAGGTATACAGAGAGATACACAGATACACAGACATAGATATCCCCAGGCTAAGATCTTACAAAGAAGACAAAACCCCACAAGGAATGACCAGTGTCCTGTGTGAAGGTACTGACAGTGTAGTGTTGTTCCAATCAATACCTCAGCCTTCATCACACCTTCACACTATTCCTTCTTCCATAGGCTTGTCCACACACCACACACACACAACGCCCCCCCACACACACACGCCCACACACACACACACACATATATATATATATATATATAATATAATATATATATATATATATATATATAATATATATATATATATTATTTATATATGTGTTGTATATATATATGTATATATATATGCAGAAAATATATATATATATATATATATAATATATTATATATATATAAATATATATATATATATATTGCAGACACACACATACATTTATGGATATGCACACACATACCCATTAACTTCCCCAGTATCCCCCCCCCCCCCCCCCCCACCCACACAACCTATTGAAAATAAGATATGAATGATTTTTTTGGTCAGAAGAGTTTTTGAAATTAAAAACGCCCCCTCAAGCAGCGAGTGTAAGTGTGAATCAACATGATACATTTTGCATTGAAGAGTGCTGTCCTGTAAGCTCAAAGGAAGGTCGATCCACTCACTGTGCTTTTCATTCTGTTTTCTTGAATTGTGTTTACTGTCGAGTTCTCAAAGTTATCACAGAGACATGCATTCGTGGGAAAAAGCTACGGACATCATTGTTTATTTAGAAATTATGTGTTATTATCGTGCACTGATGCCATTAGTGTCAAGTTTATCCACATGTTTATTTAAGTGCAGAGGTCCTCTTCTTCTCTAATGGTGGTCATGTTTCAGTAATGTGGGGTTTTCTGTTTTGTTGTGTTTTTTAAATTTTATTGTGGACACCTTTTTGTTCTGTGTAATTTTCTGTGGTGCTCCTGTACTACTGTTTCTATACTGCTTATTGGGAAGTCTTCCCAGAGAGATAGAGAGAGGGGGAGAGAGAGAGAGAGGGGGAGGGGGAGAGAGAGAGAGAGAGAGAGAGAGGAGAGAGAGAGAGAGAGAGAGAGAGAGAGAGAGAGAGAGAGAGAGAGAGGAGAGAGGGGAGAGAGAGAGAGAGAGAGAGGAGAGAGAGAGAGAGAGAGAGAGAGAGAGGAGAGGAGAGAGAGAGAAGAGGAGAGAGAGAAAAAATGAAACATGAAGGAACAAATTTTATTGATATATTTAGAGAGAGAGACTGACAGACAGACATAGACAGACAGACAGACAGACAGACAGACATAGACAGATAGTCAGACATCAGATAGACAGACAGACAGACATCAGATAGACAGACACAGACAGAAAGGCATACAGATAGACACAGACAGACACAGACAGGTATACAGATAGACACACCCACAGACAGACATACAGATAGACAGACGTAGATATCCCCAGGCCTAAGATCTTACAAAAAAGACAAAGCCCCACAAGGAATGACCAGTGTCCTGTATGCAGGTACTGACAGTGTAAAGTGTTGTTCCAATCAATACCACAGCCTTCATCACACCTTCACACTATTCCTTCTTCCATAGGCTTGTCAGTAAGTGCCATATATATATACATATATATATATATATATATATATATATATATATATATTATATATATATATATATATATATACATACATATATACATATATATAAACATATATATATGTATATATATACATAAACATATACACATACACTTATACATATGAATGCACCCCCCCCCACACACACACACACGCCACACACAGATACACACACATATACCCATACCCATTAACTCCTCACACACAGACAATCATACACACTCACTCACACACCTATTGAAAATAAGACGTGAATGATTTTTTTGGTCAGAAGAGTTTTTGAAATTAAAAACGCCCCCTCAAGCAGCGAGTGTAAGTGTGAATCAACATGATACATTTTGCATTGAAGAGTGCTGTCCTGTAAGCTCAAAGGAAGGTCGATCCACTCACTGTGCTTTTCCTTCTGTTTCTTGAATTGTGTTTACTGTCGAGTTCTCAAAGTTATCACAGAGACATGCATTCGTGGGAAAAAGCTACGGACATCATTGTTTATTTAGAAATTAAGTGTTATTATCGTGCACTGATGCTGTTAGTGCCAAGTTTATCCACATGTTTATTTAAGTGCAGAGCTCCTCTTCTTCCCTAATGGTGGTCATTGTTTTGGCAATGTGGGTTTTCCTGTTGTTGTGGATAACTTTTATTCCTGCTTCATTTTCTGTACGGTTCCTGTACTGCTACTTCTGCACAGCTCATTGCAACCTCTCTTCCACAGCCATTGTTTAGCTTGAACACACAACAGGATGTGAGAGAGGCAGAGATCGATGAACTCAATTTAAAGAGTGGTGGTGGGGAGGAGGAAATCACAAGCCTGAGCTAAGTTGATGACATTGCTCTCTAATCAAACTGCAGAGGCAAATATGCACGCAATGATGGATAAAGTAAACAGAACAGGCAGAAAGAACTTCAGGATTCGAACTCAGTGCCAAGAAGAGTACTGTTGTTGTTGTACATGTCGGTAAAGCCATGGATGCAAACATCAAGAAAAAAATTACAAACATTTCAAATATCTTGTGTGGAAAACAAACCAGCATATGTGCTAAAGACATTGAAGCATCTGAGAGTTTTAAATTTTAGAACCCTGTAACGTTTCTGAGATGGGAGGAGCCCCATATATTTTCTTTAAAACATACCTGTCATCCCTCATTATTTCTCTTGCATGTTTTTTTTCCACACAGTATTCATATAACTCAGATATTTTGGTGCACCCACAATTTTTGCTACATCTTTGTACAGTTTTATTCAGTGCAGATTCCTCTTTAAGACTTGAACGACCACACCAGCGATTAAATGAGAAAGACGTGACAGACTGAATAAAACAGCGAGAAAAGCTCTGCAGAGGCGTTGTTTATCCTCACACCTCTTGTTGCTCCAGTGGCAGACTAGAGCACTCTCTAAACTTTGCCCAGCAGCGTTCATCAATGTGACACCCTGTCCCCAATGTTGACATTGCAAGTGGGATGAAATATTCATACAACAGTGGCCACATCAATAATTGTACTCCCAGCAGGCACAGAGGAGTCAGCTCCAGTGTTTTCATCGTCATCATCATCATCATCATCATCGTTGTCATCGCCGCCATCATCATCATCATTATCACCATCATCATCATCATTATTATCATCATCATGCTGTAAAGAAAGCACATGAGTGCTTATTCCATTCTTCTTGGAATTAAAAATGCATAAAAGAAAGGTGCATGTTTCGAATGTTTATGTTTCTGCGACCTACCAATCAATATGTTCGGGTGTTTTGGTGAGCTAGAACTCCCAGGTTAAGGGATGGTGACACTTTGCCACACTCCTGCTTGGGGAACCAATCACTGGTATCATCACAGAAGCGTTTACCTGCTTAGGTGACACTCCACCACCAAATGAGTCGCATTACACCTGACCCACTTTTCCTCTAGGAGCCATTTTAGGCAGACAAAGGCCAGGTTGTCGTTTTAATGATTTTGATTGATTATAACTACAACGGAGTGGAGATCTATAATCTCCCATCTCCGCACTACACCCCTGGTGCAAGGTACGGTTAGAGGGTCAAACAGTGACACCTGGGCAGTAATTAGATTACATCCCATGCCATCAGAGACCTGTGGCAGGGTTATGTTTCTAAATCAGGAGACACCTGTTCAAACCTCTCTGCAGTATACACTTTGCCTATGCCCTGAAATGCAGAATTTGTGCAACTTCTTTTCAGAGGCCAGAACCTCACTCCCTGAGTGTCCTTCGGGTGAGACTATAAACCAAGGTCCCGTGTGCGCGAACGCACGCAGAACATCTTTCGTACACGTTAAAACTCGTTCTGCTTTTTGTGTGCTGGTGGGAACGGATGACAACATTTACAAAGCTGCTTACACACAGGGACTGGATGAAAAAAAGAACATGAGTGCTGATTCCATTATCCTCGATATAAAAGAATTTTTTTTTAACTTCACCTTTTGTACTTGGGGTGTTGTGCAGAGATTGGATTTTAAAGATCTCCACTCTGTTGCGATTGGCAGTTGGGGTTGGGGTCATACCTCAGTGAGATTGTCCTGTGCTGGTAAGACTGCACTGGAAGACACCTGGTGGGTGGCAATCGTTAGCGGCTACTGGATTCAGCATCAGATATGCTGGCTAGAATATTGGGGACTCCATAAGGTTAGAGCAGTCACTGGACAGTCAGTAGATTACCTCCCATGCGATCAGAGACCTGTGGCAGCGTTCGTGTTTCTAAATCCCGACACAGCTGCAAATTGTGGGACACTGTGTTTCCTCGGGTGGGGGTTTAAACCTCTCTGTTGTATACACTTTGCCTGTGGCCTGAAATGTAAAATTTTTTCAACCTTTTTTCAGGGGGTCAGAACCTCACTCCCTGACTGTGCCTTGTTCCCGGGGTGTTGTACGCGGATGGGAGATTAAAAATTACCACTCTGTTAGTGCTGGTGGGGTCGAATTCACTATTTTCTGCCTTCTTTTCAGACAAAGTTCGAAACATACACTCCAGACTGGATCAGACTCAATTCCAGCCTGTGCCTCCTGATCCCCAGTTCACTGCACTCCTCTCTTTTCCTTCCATCCCACAAGTGAAAAAGAAATCATGACAATTCTGAAGGAAATGACTATAAAATCATGCGACCTTGATCCCATACCTGCTCCTGTTTTCTCACAATGCCTTCCACAACTTGTGCCTATTATCACTAAAATAGTAAACTCATCTCTTCAGTCAGGAAATTTTCCATCAGCTCTTAAAACAGCAATAGTCACACCTCTACTGAAAAAGCACGACCTGGATCCCAACATTCTAAAGAATTATAGGCCTGTCTCAAACTTACCCTTTGTCTCTAAAGTGCTAGAAAAAGTTGTTCTCAAACAGCTCAACAGTCACCTTCATTCCAATGATCTTCTTCCCACTTTTCAGTCTGCCTATCGCCCCAACCACAGCACCGAAACCACCCTAGTCCACACTTTAGATACACTTCTACTTGCTTCTAATGCAGGAAAAATCTCCCTCCTCACTCTTCTTGACTTATCTGCAGCCTTTGATACCATAGATCACTCAATTCTTCTTTCTCGCCTCCAAAATACGTTTGGTATTAACGGCACAGCCCTCACCTGGTTTACTTCATACCTCACAGACCGGTTCCAGAAAGTTATTGTAAACAAAATTCAATCAAAACCTGTCAAAATGGAATGTGGAGTCCCGCAGGGATCAGTCCTGGGCCCTGTTCTCTTTACTCTCTACACTGCTCCACTCTCACATATAATAACAACCACCATATTGATCATCATTTCTATGCCGATGATACTCAGCTTCAGTGCAGCGATACTGTTGAAAACTTGCCTCCCCTCCTGACAAATATGTCCTACTGCCTTCAAGACATTCAAAACTGGATGACTCAGAACAAGTTACAACTTAATGCCGATAAAACCGAAGCCATGCTCATAGGGACCCAACATAAACTTTCCTCTATTGCAAAAAACTTCAATAGAATTCGGCAATACGTCAGTTCCGTTGTCCAACTCTGTGAAGTATTTAGGAGTAGTTCTTGACAACACACTCTCTATGAAAAAATTAAATACCCAGACCTGCCAGTCTTGCTACTATCAATTACGGCGCATAAGCGCGATTCGCAAGTATCTGTTCACTGATGCAACTTCCAAGCTTGTCACATCTTTCATTCTTTCACGTTTAGACTACTGTAATTCTCTTTTGGCTGGCCTATCAGCATCATCTATCCACTCTCTTCAACGCATACAAAACTCTGCAGCTCGACTGGTCCTAAGAAAGAAACAATCTGAACACATCATTCCTCTTCTGCGATCTCTTCACTGGTTGCCTGTCTCACAAAGACTGGAGTATAAAATCAATACCCTCTGTTTCAAATGTCTCCACAAATCTGCACCCTCTTATCTCTGTAACTGTCTTCACCTGTACACTCCATCCCGTTCCCTTCGTTCAGCCGCAGATACTTTGTGCTTTCGAACACCCAGATTCAAACAAACTACTGTTGGCCGTCGCTCCTTCTCTGTTTCTGGTCCATCCACCTGGAATGACCTCCCTCTTTCACTTCGCCAAAAGCCTTCACTTGATACCTTCAAATCCAGCCTCAAAACACACTTATTTCCTACCTGAGACTTTCCCCCCCACCCATCTGTCACTAATTTTCAAAAGCATCTTTCACCTTCTAAGTGTTGTTCCGTGTGTGTGTGTGTGTGTGTGTGTGTGTGTGTGTGTGTGTGTGTGTGTGCGTGTGCGTGCGTACGTACGCGCCCATGGATTTGAAATCTGTTGTTCATTATGTTTAAGGAGAGTTGCATGCCTGTAAATGATTGAGTGCAAGCGCTTCGATTTGTTTGTTTTTTACAAGATTCAGCGCTATATAAATTCCATATATTATTATTATTATTATTATTATACCCCATGGGGATTGTCACCAGACATGGCGCAGGTAAAACTGCGTTTGAACACAGCGGGCGGGTGGCAATTGTTAGGGGGCTACTGGCTTGGGCATCAAGTAATCATGCTGGTCGTGGGGACGGAATAGCTCAGTGGTCAGAGCACTCGCTTTCCCCCAGCCAAGTTAAGCAGCGTCGAGCGTGGTTACCAGTTGGATGGGTGACCGTTTGCGCGCCTTGGCTTCAGTACAGTTCCCCCAGTTCACCCAGCTGTAAATGGGTACCTGTCCTCTTTAGGGTCAGGGAAGGTAAAGCAGCGAGGGAGAGGAGATGGGCGCCACCCTCAATATGCTGGCCCTAGAGAAGTGAGGTCTCTGACGCCTCGCTCCCCTGCTACCACATAAGTTATGGGACACCTTTACCTTTATCATGCTGGTCGGGTAGCCTACCTGGAACACGGTAGGTTAGAGCTGGGGCTGTAATTAGATTACCTCCCAGCCATCACAGACCCATCACAGCGTTGCATTTCTAAATGGATATACACCTGCGAGATTCCTACCAGGCTCTGTTTCCTTGGGTGGGGGTTTAACTCCCCCAGTTGCACAGTCTTTGCCTGTGTGGTAAGTTGTGCAGCTTGTGCAGCCTCTCTGTAGGGGCCACATCCGCACTGTTCTGATCATGCTTCATAGTCAAGGAGTTATCACAGATCAAACATCTGCTTTCTGTTACAAGTAGCTGTAAACACTTGTCTATCTTGTACTGAAGTGCAAAGGTTGTAGTTTTGTCTCGTTTTGCTTTTAAGATACATGCAAGACACCCACACCCTACTTCCTGGCCACGTATTACGATGCAAAATTCGACAATTCTCATTTTTCCACATCTGATATCTAGTATAATATATAATCAGTTTATGATAACTCATCATAGAATTGTCAGAATTTTTTTTATATTTCTGTGTGTTTTTTTGAATTTCAAATTAAGGACATGTTAAAAGGTTTGATACGGACCAGGCAGTACAGCTAGACTCATTTTGTGTTGGTTTACATGCGTATGTGCCTAATGGGAATGTTCTGGAAGGTCTGTACTTTATGCTGTCCTATGAGATCACAACTCTCCACCTTTAAATTACCAGACAACACTGCCGAGATTCGATCCCACAACTTCCTGAACTCACACTGATGGAAGTCAAACACTCTTATCCAGCCAGGTCCTTTTGCACGCTGGATACACTACACTTCCAGTCACCTAAGAAACCAGCCAAACGAGATGATGTCACAAAAAGGCCATCATTCTTTTAAATCCTGGTTTTGTGATAGCTTGATTGTTTAGGATTGAGCTGATAGCTTGATCGTTCAGGATTGAACTGGTAGCTTGATTGTTTAGGATTGAGCTGTTATCTTGTGATAGTTTAATTGTTTAGGATTGAACTGATAGCTTGTGATAGCTTGATTGTTTAGGATTGAACTGATAGATTGATCGTTTAGAATTGAACTGGTAGTTTGATTGTTTAGGATTAAGCTTATAGCTTGTGATAGTTTAATTGTTTAGGATTGAACTGATAAATTGATCGTTTAGAATTGAACTGGTAGCTTGATTGTTTAGAATTGAACTGATAGCTTGTGATAGCTTGATTGTTTAGGATTGAGCTGATAGATTAATCGTTTAGGATTGAACTGGTAGCTTGATTGTTTAGAATTGAACTGATAGCTTGTGATATATTGATTGTTTAGGATTGAACTGATAGCTTGTGATACCCGGATTGTTTAGGATTTTTATTTTTTATTTATTTATTCTTTTATATCGAGGATAATGGAATAAGCACTCATGTGCTTTTTTACATCCAATTCCCGTGTGTATGCGGTTTTGCAAATTTTGTCATCTGTTTCCACCGCACACAATGGCCTACTCTTCCGAAAAGCGGAACAGGGTTTAACATGCGCGCAAGATGTTCTGCATGTGTTCGAATATGGGGCCTTGGTTTATAGTCTCATCCGAAGGACTTCGACATTCAGTTTGGGATTGAACTGATAGTTTGTGATAGCTTGATTGTTTAGCATTGAACTGATAGTTTCTAGTTCACTGATTTCATAACGTCAAATATGGAGTGTCATATAACTTGTGAACTACTGAAGGTCCATGTGCATGCGTCAACAGAGCCTGTGTAACCTAAGTCCTCTAGTGTGTGTGTGTTGTGTACTGCTAGAGAGAAGAAGAGAAGACATGACATGAAAGTTGTGTGTGTTGTGTACTGCTAGAGAGAAGAGAAGACATGACATGAAAGTTGTGTGTGTTGTCTACTGCTAGAGAGAAGAGAAGACATGACATGAAAGTTGTGTGTGTTGTCTACTGCTAGAGAGAAGAGAAGACATGACATGAAAGTTGTGTGTGTTGTGTACTGCTAGAGAGAAGAGGAAAGACGATGATATGGAAGTTGTGTGTGCTGTGTACTGCTAGAGAGAAGGAGGAGAAGAGATGATATGGAAGATGTGTGTGCTGTGTACTGCTAGAGAGAAGAGGAGAAGAGATGATATGGAAGATGTGTGTGCTGTGTACTGCTAGAGAGAAGAGGAGAAGAGATGATATGGAAGATGTGTGTGCTGTGTACTGCTAGAGAGAAGAGGAGAAGAGATGATATGGAAGATGTGTGTGCTGTGTACTGCTAGAGAGAAGAGGAGAAGAGATGATATGGAAGATGTGTGTGCTGTGTACTGCTAGAGAGAAGAGGAGAAGCAATGATATGGAAGATGTGTGTGCTGTGTACTGCTAGAGAGAAGAAGACATGATATGGAAGATGTGTGTGTTGGTACTGCTAGAGAGAAGAAGAGAAGAGATGATATGGAAGATGTGTGTGTTGTGTACTGCTAGAGAGAAGAAGACATGATATGGAAGATGTGTGTGTTGTGTAGTGCTAGAGAGAAGAAGAGAAGACATGATATGGAAGATGTGTGTGCTGTGTACTGCTAGAGAGAAGAAGACATGATATGGAAGATGTGTGTGTTGTGTACTGCTAGAGAGAAGAAGAGAAGAGATGATATGGAAGATGTGTGTGTTGTGTTACTGCTAGAAAGGAGAAGAGATGATATGGAAGATGTGTGTGCTGTGTACTGCTAGAGAGA
>CM054162.1:32821116-32867825 GCA_028751875.1 Rapana venosa
ACTCCCTCCATCTCTCTCTTTCCCTCTCTCTCTTTCTCTCCATAAACTTACTTCTCTCTCTCTCTCTGTCTCTCTCTCTTGCTGCTGTGAGTGTGTCTCTCTGTGTCTCTGTTTGTCTCGCTATCATCCTCTCTCTCTGCGTTTCTGTGTCTCTGTCTCTCTCTGTCTGTCTGTCTGTCAGTCAGTCTGGTTGTCTTTCTGTCTGTCTGTCTCTGTCTGTCTCTGTCTCTCTCTTTCTTCGTCAGAAGTGTTAATGCAGTTTTGTTGTTCCTGCCTTTTTGTGCATAGTAATGTCAATCTTTTTTTTTTTTTAAATTGGTGCGCGGAACTTTCGTCGAAAGGGAGATTAGCCATTTGATAATTGGAAGACTGACTTACGCCCCTTTAGGAGTGAGCTCAGTTTTGCAACTAGTTTATAAAGCTTTGGTTTGTTAGAAAAAAGAAAGAAAAAGGCTAAATGTCGGAGATATTTGAGAGAGTTTCAGAGGGCATGCTAACTTTCTGGCTTAATTTATTTGTTTTGTGCTTTAAATATGTAGTCATCTCATCTGCAGTCTCCTGTGCCTTTCGCATCTGCTTCGCTGTGTTTTTTTTTGTTTTTTTGTTTTTTTTATAAAGTTTTGTACTGATGGTTTATTATAATAGTTTTTTAAAATCTATCTCTCTGTATCGAAGCTCACGGTCAAAGATAATGATAATGTCAAATGGAGTGCTGTACCTAACTATTCCAATACACATTTTAGCAATCAGGGTTAGTAAGTTGATGCAACTGTTTACAAGATTATTTCTTTCATATCCATCAAAACCAAATAGTACATTCTGTAGTGTTAATTTAATGGCTATCTTAAATTTATGTAGTATTTTGTGTTCAACATATTTCCAAATCTCATATATTTTTTTACACTCATAGAAGAAATGTTCAATGTAGTTTATCTCTTCAGTGCAAAATGTGCAGTGTTTACTATTAGCTATGCCTAACTTGGTAAGCAGTATGTTAGTAGGACATATATTGTGTAATATTTTCCAATGGAGTAACCGCAGTCTAGTTTCAGTGGTAGTTTTACTGGCTGTGAGCCATGTTTTAGGCTGAATTTCAACACCCAGCTTGTTTAACCAGAATTTAGTCGCCAATGGTTGAGTTAAATTTTTTTCAGTTACAAAAAGGCGAAACTGATGAGGTGTTGCCAGAGTTTTCAGACTCGAGTTATTTGTTTCTATCTGAGCTGTCTGGTTAGCGTTTAATATCCTTTGGCCTGCAGTTAATGCAGTGCATATAGCACCATATTCAAAGGTCCGAGTGGGTTTGTCACCAACAAGCTCACATACAGAAGCAAAGTGTGGCCATCTTCCATTAAGTCAGACACATGTGTTACACCAGCTCTGATCCAATCTTTCAGAAAAAGAGTTGTACCTTTATATTTGATATTTGCATTGTTCCATAAGCACTGATCCAAATAATCAGCTTTTAATAACTTGTCGGTATTTATTCCATGCAGGTTATCCAACCAGGTTTTTAATACCTTTTTCCAGAAAAACTATGTATAGCCCAAAGCCTGTGAATGCATCAGATTTAACATTAGAGCTGAAAAAGGACAGATTTTTACCAGTACGTGACAGTATTTCATGTGGAATACATCTCCATTTCTGCTTATGGTTTCTCATCAGTTTTGTGGCCCAAGAGAGGAGAAATGAATTCTGCATATCAATAATGTTGATCATATTTAGTCCTCCCTTATCAGTTGTTTTACAAATGATTTTTCTTTTAACCTTTTCAAAGGCTTTAGTATTAGAATACTTTTTCTTCCATATAAATCTAAATAACATTGTGTTTACTTTCTTTAAGCAATCTTCTGGTATGCTAAGTGCCTGCATCACATAAACGAGCTTTGGCAGAAGAATAGATTCAAGAACACAAACCTTACCCATAATACTAAAATTCCTTTTAGACCAGGCACAGATCGTCTGGTGGATTTTATGTATCCCTTGTAACCTGTTTTCTTCACTTTCTGAAGCACACACAGTGTTGCTAAAGTAGATTCCCAGAATTTTAACCCTTTGTTGCCACTTTATATCATAATATGTATCTTTGCAATCTTTGTTCAAACCGAGCCACATGGCCTCACTCTTTTGTCTGTTCATAGATAATCCAGAGAATTTTGAAAAATAGAAGATCAGTGTTAGAGCATGTTTTAGGTCAGAAATATCCTCTACAAACAAGGTAACATTATCTGCATACATCAGTACTTTAAGAATACAATTGGGGGTGTTAGTTGACAAATTTGGGAGCTTCATTCCTTTGATATTTTCATAAGATCTAATTTTTATGGCCAATAATTCCAGGGCCAGAATGAAGGCCATAGGTGAGAGTGGGCATCCTTGTCTTATACCTGCATTAATCTGGATATTTTCAGTTAGCCAACCCATATAATTTATGCTGCGGTTAGCATTTCGCATGAGAACTTCAATCCATTTAATGTGCGTTTTTCCAAAGTTATATCGTTTAAAAGACCATAATATGTATTCTTTAGATATCGTGTCAAAGGCAGCTTTGTAATCAAGCACAAATAAAATGCCAGGTTTCTGTTTGTGATTCAGATAACCTACAGTGTCATCAATTAATCGAACTATATGACTTATATTTCTGCCTTTCATAAAACCTACCTGGTCTTCAGAAATGATGCTTGATATAAATGAAGAGAGTCGAATAGCAAGTACTTTTGCCAAAAGTTTATAATCACTGTTTTTTAATGATATAGGACGTCAGTTGTTTAAGTTGTTTTTTGGTAGTTGCTTCCCTTTATGGATCAAAACTATAATTGCTTTTTCTGTGATGGGGACAATTCTCCTTTAACAAAGGCAGCTTTTAAAGATTTCAAAATCAAGTTCTTCCATTTCAGCCAGAATAATTTTACAAATGCTACAGTTAATCCATCTGATCATGGAGATGATCCATTTTCCATACTCTTTAATGCCTGCAAAACTTCACATTCTGTGATGTCCTCATCCACGCTGACTTTTTGGTCTTCAGATAACTGGGGAATGTCTGTATCTTTTAAAAATTCATTGACAGTATCCTCCTGAAAATCTACTTTTCTATGGCGTCTTTGTTGGTAGAAATGAATCGGCTCTTTTATTACTTCATTCTTTTCTGTTATAATTTCTCCATTTTCTTTTACAACCTGGTTAAGAATGCTTGTGTTTGATCGATTTTTCTCAATGTTGAGAAAATGTTTTGTGTTTTTTTCACCTTCCTCAATGAATTTAACTTTGGCGCGGATTTGAGCGCCTTTTGCACTTTGTAAGTTGTATAGTTCAGGCTCTATTTTAATCAAATCTTTTTGTTCAAGTAATTCGCAATTGCCAGGGTCAGTGGCAATTTTAGATTCTACTTCATTCAGTTTCTTTTGTAACTGATAAAATTTACTTTTCTGTGAGCTACGTTTGTTTTTACAGTATTGAATACACAATTCCTTTATTTTGAGTTTGCATAGATCCCATTTGAGTTGGTCATCTAGCTCAGCATTTTCAACCTGAAAATCTTCGATAAACTGATTCATTTCTTCAACAAACATTGTGTCATGGAGTAAACTTTCATTAAATTTCCAATATGATGGGCCACGTTGAATATTAGAGTTTTGGTATATCAAACTGACAAGTCTGTGGTCAGATTGATATAGAGTGAATAGTACACTCCTGACATTAGTTAGAACTGACTCAGTACAAAATATATAATCTAATCTACGCGCGATGAAAGGATTTTTCCTTGACCACGTGTACTGTTTGTCATTTGAATGATAAGCTCTCCATACATCGATTATACCTCCTTGTGTGATAAAGCTGTTAAACGCATCAACATCATGGATATTGTGGTTAGCTCCATGTATGTTATCTAGTTCATTGCTGACTACACAATTAAAATCACCACAAATGATCTTATTATCGCTGTCTAGAGAATCAATGTGCTCACAAGCTACATTGAAAAAGGTTTTTTTCTCACGTTGTATGGTTGGAGCATATTTATTGGAAACAAACAACTTCAGTCTAACCAGTGACACTTTTATAGTTAGTATTTTGTCACTTTCATAGACAGATTCTCTAACAAAAGGAAATTTTTCCTGACAAGTATTACCTGGCTCATGCTATGTTTACTGACAGAGGAATAAAATAAATGTCCACCCCATTCTCTTTCCAAGTGTCTTTGTCCAATTGAGTTATATAAGATTCCTGGACACATACAATGTCAAAATATTCTTTCTTTAAGTATGTGAAAAAAATTCTTTTAACTTTGTTTCGTAATCCATGTATATTAATTGATGCTATTTTAATGTTATCCATAGTTATAATGCTTCTTTTCCAAACAGCTTATCAATCCATAACTCACAATCCATGGGGTATGCTAAAGATCGTAGCCATAATATCAGTCTGACAAACGGAACCGTTCAAGTTCCCAACTAGTTACTCCGGCCTCCTTGAGGGGAGAACTGGAAGCACCCTCCTCCTGGTACTCCACATCGTGGCTTCTCCTGGGAGTCTTGGCAGAGGAGTCAAACAGAGTCTGGGGAGGGGAGTCTCGAAGACGCTTCTTTTCTCGGGAACGTGACAGGGAGCGGGACTGGAACGGAAGGCGAGTCTGTGTTGTTGGGTTACGTCCACGATACAAAGCAGATGCTGGCTTACACTGGTCAGCCAGCGGTGAAGGGGGAACAGAAGAGCATCCCTGCATCCCAGACTTCACCATCTGCTGGCCGGTTGTGGGGTCAGTGGAGAGATCCTGGGAAGGAGCAGGCAGCGGGTCACTCACGTCAGCCTCAACACCCCGCAGGGCAAGGGGACAGGAAGGGTGACCTTTCTTATGGCCAGGCTGTTTACACGTGAGGCACACAACGTCCCCAGTACAAGAGGAGGCTCTGTGTCCAGAGTGCAAACATCTTGAACAGGTAGCAGTTTGCTTTGCCACCCTCTTCTCACGGTGATACAGAGTTGCTGTTGCAGGACCAACACTGACTCTTTCAGGGAGGGGATGGTCTGGAATCCTGATAAAAACAAATCTTCTCCTGGTGAGCCAGCGTGTCAGCCCGCCTCTTTCGTCTCTGTCTCTTTCCATCATAGGCTTGGATCGTAGCTGGCAGCCAAACTGCATAAGTTTTGCTTCAATTTCACAGTTGCTGTAACTGATTGGAAGATTTCCAATGATCAGTTTTGTTGTCAGCGCTTCTCTTTCACCCTGTGATGTTCTTACAATAAATGGATTTTTGTCATTTGGGAAGATACATATATTTCTGATTTCTATCCCATTTAACAGGAGTGAAGCATGATTTCCAGATTTCTCGGTATATACGCCATAGACTTCCAATTCTTTGTGCACCAATGATTGTATTGTATCCACTGGGTTTTTTTCAGCAGCTGCGCATATTTTCGTGAACAGAGTAGTTTTTGTTGTCATCTGTAGTAACATCTGGTAGATTTCGACAGGAATGAAAACAGGGGGTGTACCTGTGTCCCCCTCCCTTGAAGCAGAAGCCATTGTACAGTTCTACTGGAGACTGTCACAAGCAGGGCAATGGAACCAGGATAGAGGGCAAGGGGGGAGGAGGGGGGTCTATTAAGTGTCACTGATAACAAAAGAATGGTTATCTAAGACAGCTTACCTGTCAATACCGTCTGTTATTAATTTAAAAAAAAGAACTATCAGTTCGTATTTGAGAGGGCAGTACAAAAACAAACACCCAACACTAGCAAACACTGAGTGCATCAGCCCTTGGTTGCTCCTCGTTTTGACTGTGAACGATTACATCCCTTGGTTGGTCCTCATTTTGACTGTGAACGATTACATCCCTTGATTGTTCTTTGTTTTGACTGTGAACGATTACATCCCTTGGTTGTTCTTCGTTTTGACTGTGAACGATTACATCCCTTGGTTGTTCCTGGTTGTGACTATGAATGATTACACCCCTTAGTTGTTTCTGGTTTTGCCTGTAAACGTGTCCATTAAGCGGTCTCCTTTAGGTGTTTCTTCTTTTAGGTGGTAACCCATAAAGTGGATTTACGTCCCTTAAATGTTCCCGTCTACAAGTGGAAAACGGGTTAAACTAGAAATCAGACCTTGATTTGCGATTTTATGTGTGATATAATAATAATAATAATATTAATAATAATAATAATAATAAGATTAATAATAATACTAATAATAAAATAAATATAACAAAAAAAATAATAATACATGAAATTTATATAGCGCTATATCTTGCCAAAAACAAATCATAGCCCTTTCATTCAACCTACTCACATGCCAGTTACAATTAATTACAATTAATAGGGTTTTTTTTTTTACAAATTCAAATGCATTCACTCACACTCACACGCAAGCACGAACATGCACGCACACACATAAAGGTTGTACACTCCAGCAGGGTGATGGGGTTTTGACTGTTGAGGGCAGGGACAAAAATAGGAGAATCTTAGGTTTGAAATAAATGTCTTGAGGCCGAATTTAAAAGCGTCATAAGAAGGCTTTTGGTGAAGGGAGAGAGGGAAGTCATTCCAGATCGATGGACCAGAAACAGAGAAAGAGCGACGGCCAACGGTTGACTGGAAGAATCTAGGTATTCTTGAGCACAAGGTATCTGCAGCAGAGGGGAGGGAACAAGGGGTGTGCAGGTAAAGACAGTCACAGAGGTAGGAAGGTGCTGTTTTATGGAGGCATTTGTAACAGAGGGTACTGATCTTGTACTTTACTCTCTGTGGAACAGGCAACCAATGGAGAGATCGCAAGAGAGGAGTAATGTGCTCAGATTTTTTTTCTTTTTGAGGACTAGTCGAGCTGCAGAGTTTTGTATACGTTGAAGGGAGTGGATATATTATGCTGGCAGACCAGCCAAAAGAGAATTGCAATAGTCAAGACGTGAGAGAATGTGACTAGTTTGGATGTTGCATCAGTGGACAGGTACTTTCAAACTGCACATCACGACTCGCAGGTATGGGTGATGAATTTTTGCATGGAGAGTGTGTTGTCTATAACGACCCCTAGATATTTCACAGCAGTAGACAGAGGGACAGACGTATTGCCGAATTCTATTGAAACTGTTGTGATGGAAGAGAGTTTGTCTGTAACTTGTTCTGTATCATCCAATTTTGGATATATTGAAAGCTGTAGGACATATTAATCAAGAGAGAAGGCAGACTTTCATGAGTATCACTGCTAAGGATTTGAGAGTCATCTGCATAAAAATGTTTAATCTGATGACGGTTTATTATATGTGAAAGAGGAGCAGTGTAACGAGTGAAAAGAACAGGGCCGAGAACTGATCCCTGTGGTATTCCACATTCCAGTTTAGCAGGTGTTGATTGAATCTTGTTACTGCAACTGTATGGAATCGGTCTGTAAGGTATGAACTGAACCAGGTGAGGGCTGTGCCTTTAATACCAAAAGTTTTTGGGAGACAGGAGAGAAGAATTGTATTGGGGGTGGGAGGAGGGTTTAATATAAAATAGTGTACTCTCTTGCTTCAAGATGATAGCGATGAGGTGGTGTAAATCCAACTGAGACACCTATCAATTTCATATATATACTGATTATATGCAAGCATAAGAAATCATTTTATGTATGTATGTATGTATTTTGCTATGTATGTATTATTATAGGATTAATGTAATTATCGATCTATACGGCGATTATATGGAAACATAAGCTAAATATATGCACTGATTATATAACTATAGCTAGTGTAATCTCTCAATAATTAGTCAAGAATTCTCAATTATCTCCAAGATCAATAATGCGCTCCTTGTCTATCCATATCTTCTGTCATGCCTGTATCATGCCCATGACTAAGCAGATTTGGAAGAGAGTACAGGTGTGGAGATGAGATGCTTTCGGGGGACTCCTTGTGAACTCCTAAAAGACCACATTAAGCAACGACAGCGTTACAAAAAATCCAGCAAACCATTGGACCCTATGAAACCTTCAACGATCGAAAAAGCGTAAACTTAAGTGGTAGGCATGTCACAAGATCCCAAGAATTACAAAGACAGTTTGCAACACACTACCAAGAGGAAGAAAAAGAGAACCAAGAAGAGCTGGGAGATAACATCAGTGAATGGAAGACTAGAACTCAACAAAACCCTGAGAAAGGCAGAACAGAGAGAAGAATGGAGGGAACTGGTTGCTGAGTCTTTGAGGGTGCCCCCACGGTCGTCAGACTACGGGACAGATAGATAGATATGTATGTATGAGGTGGTGTACATCTAAATGAGACACCTATCAATTTCATATATGCAAACATATATCTATATATATGTCTATATGTATCTCTCTCTCTCTCTCTCTCTCTCTCTCTCTCTCTCCTCTCTCTCTCTCTATATATATATATATATATATATATATATATATATATAATAATATGTGTGTGTGTGTGTGTGTGTGTGTGTGTGTGTGTGTGTGTGTGTGTGTGTGTGTGAAAACTTAAGCAGTCAATATTATTTATACACTGATTACATAGAAACATAAGCTATCAATATTATTTATATACTGCTTATATGAAAACATAAGCTATCAATATTATATATACACTGACTATATGAAAACATAAGCTATTAATGTACACACACACACACACACACACACACACACACACACACACAACACACAACACACACAACACACACACATACACGCGCACGCACGCACGCTGAAATATGGAAACATAAGCAATCAATATTATATATACACACACTGATTATATGAAAACATAAGCAATCAATATTATTCATACGCTGATTATATGGAAACATAAGCAATCAGTGTTGTACACACACTGATTATATGGAAACATAAGCAATCAATGTTATACATACACTGATCATATGGAAACATAAGCTATCAACACACACGCTTATTAAAACATAAGCAATCAATATTACATATACACTGTATTCTATGGAAACATAAGCATTGACTGTGTGGTCTAGCGGCAGTATAGACTTTGACTTGAGGTGTTAAGATATTGGTATGTGATTTGTGGTGGGTTTCGGACTCGAAATTGAAAAGGCGGTGCTTGCGACAGTTTGCAGATAAGTTATAGTTGTTCGTGAGGAGATCCTGTCATTTGTGTTTGTGTGAGTGGTGTATGAATGGAAAATGGATATCCTAAAGAATGTTTTTAACTTTCTCCTTGTGTTGTCTGAGTTAGAGTATAGTAGTGGAAATGATTTTTTAAGTTAATCTTACAAGTGACATAATGCTGTAATGAATCATGGGAGTTTTAATGTACATTCTTGTTCTGAGGACATGCATACAGAAAATAAAATTAAGTAAGGTCTGAGCAGGTCTGCACATCAGTTGACCATGGAAACAAACATTTCCATTTATTATATCAACAAGGGCAGTCAAGACTCAAACCCGTGACCAGTGACTCCAGCACTATCAGGATCAGAAGGCTGTGACCTTATCCACTCAGCAATGTACATAATAGAGAAATACATTTTTTAAATTCTGTTTTGTTTAATCAAGGAAAAAAAGAGTGGAGGAAAACAAGTGCAGATAGCCAGTTGTTACTCTCTAAATATCATTTTATAAAATTACTTGTCACTGATTCGAGATTTTTTAAAAAGCCCTGGACAATGAAATCTTGCAATGAGAGTATTGAAGCATTTATTTATAGTATTATATAACTAGGGAAAGCAAATTAATAACAAAAAGAAGAACAAAAATCCACAAGTTTGATTCTGTTTGCAATAGACAGAGTTTAGGAAAATAATTTGTGTTGATTCATACAGTAAAAATGTAAGTGAATGGGTAATATAAGATGTGCAAGATTGATAATTTTGCTATCAAGACCATCCACAGCTTTTGTGCTTGTTTTAATCAACTATGTAAACTTCAAATATTGAAATAGATGTTATATCTATTAATAGATGTGTACGCTTTTTTATCTTTGCAGAACTCTCTGTGAGACATACATCATTCATAGTTGATTCGTCATTTTCAATTATTTTGTCAACTATTGTTGCAAAATGGTGAATGTGTCATCAGCGGACAAGCTTAGGGCAGTAAAGTTCGCGGTTGAAGTTGTCTGGTTGATAAGAGAGATTAGCTTTCCATATAGATGTCATATTTTGATTGGTGGAACCTGCTAGATCTATGAAATATTTCTGGTTTGAAGCTCATAAAAGAGTTGTATTTATTCCTTTGTCTCTTATATTTATCATAATTTTAGAAGCTAATAAGGAGTCTATAATGTATTGAGCTTCTTCTATATCTTTTGTTAATCATGGTGGTTTAGGATTGTATATTATTCTTTTAGATTCGATTGGAGCATATTGCCATAGATCTAAAAAGCTGTGAAAGTGTGTTGCCAAAACTTCATCGGGGTCAGTATAGCCATAAACATGACAAAGGTAAAGAGTGCGCCAACTCAATGTTTTGTCACATTTAGTAAAAAGAACGTAATGATAACTGATTGGTTTGTGTCCGGCCTTAGGAATGTTTGAGCCTTGTTTAAACCATGTTACACATATACTCATGGAAAAAGAAGATATTCTTAACAGGTGGTCAGAATACATCGAAGAGTTATACCACGACGACAGAGGTCCACCTCCTCATATTAGCAAGGAAGATGGCCACATAATCATGGAAGACGAAGTGAGACATGCACTCAGCAAGATGAAAAGTGGTAAGGCGCCAGGACCTGATGATATCCCCATCTGAATTGATAACAGCCCTGGATGAAGTGGGAATTAAGGCAGTCACAAAACTACTAAACAATATATATGACACAGGAGAGATTTCGACAGATATGAAGAAGTCCATCTACATTGGGATTCCTAAGAAACTGGGTACAGCTGAATGTGACCAACATCGTACAATCAGCTTGATGAGTCACCTCACCAAAGTTCTTTTACGAATACTCTTGAAGAGAATGAGAAATAAAATACTCCCAGAAATATCAGAAACGCAATTTGGATTCATGGCAGTGTCTGCAATCTTCGCATTGAAAACTCTCATGGAAAGATCCATCGAGGTCCAGAAAGACCTGTACCTCTGCTTCATTGACTACTCAAAAGCGTTCGACAAAGTACGACACTCCGACTTGTTTGATATTCTGGCAGGGCTATACATCGACGGGAAAGATCTTCGAGTCCTCAGAAACATATATTGGGAACAGGATGCAGCCATTAGAGTCGACAATGACATCAGTCAATATAGACAATCTGCAGGGGTGTGAGGCAGGGCTGCGTGTTCTCGCCTGATTTATTTAATGCATATAGTGAAATAATTCTACGAAATATTGAGAATCATAAGGGAATTAGTGTAGGTGGCCACAACATCAACAACCTGAGATATGCAGATGACACAGTCCTTATCGCCGACTCTGAAGAAAAACTGCAAAAGATTTTAACAACAGTAACAGACGAAAGCGAAAAGAAAGGATTACAGCTCAATGCAAAGAAGACAGAATGCATAAGACAGAATGCATGGTGATCTCGAAAAAAGCTGTTATACCACAATGCAACATAGCCTGTAAAGGAGAGAGAATCAGACAAGTAAACACCTTTAAATACCTTGGTTGTACTATCACCCCGGACGGCAAGTGTCACACAGAAATCAAGAAGAGAATCGGTCAATCTAAGGCAACTTTTAACAACATGAAATGCATTTTTACCAACAGTAAGATAAGCCTCAAGACAAAGATCCATGTTTTGAGAGCCTACGTATGGTCCATTCTTCTGTACGGATGTGAGTGCTGGACTCTAGCCAAGGACACAGAACGGCGACTAGAAGCAGTGGAAATGTGGTTCATTCGGAGAATCATGAAAATCTCATGGACAAAAAGAAAAACTAATGCAGAGGTAATGGAAATGGCTGGGTACAAGAGATCCCTTCTCAACACCATCAGAGAAAGACAGCTCAAACTTTTCGGCCATATAATCAGGGCTGACGGACTAGAGAAACTGTTATGGAGTGGCAAAATATGTGGAAACAAGAGCAGAGGAAGACAACGCACAAAATTCACAGACAGCTTAAACAAATTCGCAACGAATAAAGAGGGCACCAACAATGAGCTCATGAGAGGGACCGAGAACAGGGAAGAATGGAGAGCCATGATCGTCGATGTCTGCAGGACCAGACCGGACACTTGAAGAAGAGGAAGACACATACAGCTTTATGTTCACTGCATCCTGCAATAAATAAGTGAACAAGCCTCCCCGATATTTTGTTTATCAGTAACGTAAAGATGATCTCTTAGAGTTTAACATGATGCGGTACTTCTAGTAGGAATCTGGATAAGTTGAGTTAGGCAGCGGCTGTCACATACCTTCTTTCATTGGGGTTGCTTCTTTAGTAAGTCGATAGTAAAGTCATCGCACAGTAGGGTCTCTTTATTTTAAGATTCCGTCATCCATCATAGAATTGAATGAGTCAAACCAGATTCTTCTCTGTGAGGGGCTTCTGTAGGCTGTATGTAACCAGCGAGCAAGGGTTTTTGTGTTTTAATAGAATCTTTATCCAAATAGTTTCGATTCCATGGTTTTCTAGATTGTCTATTAGTTTTTAGGGGACGGGATAGCTCAGTGGTCGGAGCACTCGCTTTCCCCCAGCCAATGTTAAGCAGCGTCGAGCGTGGTTACCACTTGGATGGGTGACCGTTTGCGCGCCTTGGCTTCAGTACAGTTCCCCCAGGTCACCCAGCTGTAAATGGGTACCTGTCCTCTTTAGGGTCAGGGAAGGTAAAGCAGCGAGGGAGAGGAGATGGGCGCCGCCCTCAATATGCTGGCCCAAGAGAAGTGAGGTCTCTGACACCTCACTCCCCTACGACGTTATAGGTTATGGGACACCTTTACCTTTTTTTTTTTTACTTACCTATTAGTTTTATATTCATTGATTGGGTATAATACAACTGTATACATGCTTCATGTTTACGTTTTGGATCTAGATCTACACCGGATAATGTTATAAGCCAGCTAGCCTATAGATCTATCAGAATCTGAAGTATGTTCTGTTCAACGAGATTCTGAGATACAAAAAATATGTGAAATAGCTTCCCACCATTACATGACAGACCAATTATCGGTCAAATTTTTGGCAGCATGGCTAATATTCAAATATCCAATTCTAAGCCCTTCTGCAGAGGGCCAGGAATCTAGGCAAGCAGGCATGGCGTGTAAGGTAGATGTTGCTATTCTTATTGATGAAAATAACATGGCAATTCTTTGCAAGATTAACGCAAAACTACCCCCCCAAAAAAAAAACCCCAACAACAACAACACAACAACAACCAACAAACACCAACACAACAACAACAACAAACAAACAAAACAAAAAACAACGGACTCACCAAACAGTCTAAAGGCTACCAATTTTCTGACGAACAATGTTCTCATTGATACTATTCAGAGAATTAGCAGGGTTCCTTAATGTCGTGCTCTGTACAATGAAAACAAGCTCGCCATGCTGCTGCCGCTATGTATGATCAGGGTTGTACAGTGCCATCAGCTGTAAAACGAAATCGTTCATAACATGGACAGCCATTGGATGAAGATCATACTAGTAGTTGTTGACATTTGGCGTGGTAAGTGGTGATGCATATTTCAGCATCGGTGGTTACATCAACGGCTGGGTCCGAGACAGTGTGTCTGAGTTGATCTGGAATCTGGTATCTAGGGTTAAAGGGGGATCTGCTGTGAGGGTTGGGGATGAACGGGGTAGAGGTTAGAGGGGTGGTGAGAAAGGCAAGCGTTTAAAGAATATTAGATCTACAAGTTGCTGACTAGATAGGTCTGTTAGATTCAGGCGCATAAAGGGGGGTAACTCGGAGTTTTGAGGCAGCGGAAAAGAAGCGTCTGTAGTTTCTTCCTGTCTGGTTGGCAGTGGAGGCAAGTGTTGAGTGGATGGTGTAGGGACATAAGTATCAGACACTTTGTCCAGTATTTCTTTGTACTTAACTGGTCTACTATGGAGGTGGGCATCGTGCAGGCGATTATATCCCTGGTAATTTACTGAAGCTATTGTGGGAGCATCTTCCAGTCTGTGGCGAATCAATGTCAGGAATGAATTGTGTAACGAGGCCAGTCTTGGAGTACATTTGTCTTGGAGGAAAGAGTCAGGATGGTGGATTGGTCTCTGTTGTTTGTGGTCAGTATGGACATTGTCATTTGTGTATGTCTGTCAGAATGGGGCAAAACACCTGCAGTGATTGTTGTTTTTGTGTATCCGACTGTCAGAATGGGGGAAAGACATGGAGTGATTGTCATTTCTGTCTGACAGAATGGGCGGGGAACAGACCTGGATTGATAATCATTTCTGTATGTCTGTCTGTCTGTCTGTCTGTCAGAGAGGGCGTTATGACCTGAGTTTATTGTCTCCACTATTTTGGGTGTCTTTGATTTTAATTGCCTTTCTGTAAAAACAAAGAGCAGCTTAGACTCGGCAATAATCTTGCCGTACCTTAAAGCTGGGGTGGGTTAGATTTTCATATAGCATGAGACATGGAGCTCCAGATACAGTAGTGACAACATTCTGATGATGTGACATCATGCTCAAGACATTTTGTTTGCAGGTTACCATTAGATGGGAAAATGGAATCGTTCAGGTTGTGTCTGCCTCTGGCCGGTATAATGGAGCTGAAGGCAAGAGCAGCATTGGGAAACTGGTGCTGGCAGGCAGCGATCAGTGATGACCAGACCTCCAGGGTGATGGCTCCTGAAGGATAGATGCTCATTCCCACATGGAGGATCACGTTTTTGATGGTGGGTACTGCTGAAGCACATTGCAGTTAGTTCCCGTGTGTTACAAATAATTATTTATCGCACGTAAGAGACCATCATTGCTGAGGAACAAGCAGGTTTCAGAGCAGGGCGCAGCACAACAGAACAGATATTCAACCTCAGAATACTATGTGAGCTGTACCTTCAACATCAACAAGACCGTTACCATGTATTTATCGATTTTAAGAAGGCATTTGACAGGGTGTGGCATGCAGCTTTGTGGGCAACCATGAATTTGTACAGCATCAATGCAAACCTGATCAGAGTCATCAAACAGCTGTACAGCGAGGCCACCAGTGCAGTGTACTACAACAACAACATTGGAGAATGGTTTCGAACAACAGTTGGAGTAAGGCAGGGCTGTCTACTCTCACCCACTCTTTTCAACATCTACCTTGAGAGAATCATGGCTGATGCACTGGAACATCATAAAGGATCAGTCAGCATTGGTGGCAGAACGATCACAAACCTCCGCTTCGCAGATGACATTGATGGAATAGCAGGATCAGAAGAAGAGCTTGTCAGCCTAACAGAACACCTGAATAAGGCCTCCAAAACATACGGCATGGAAATCAGTGCAGAGAAGACCAAACTGATGACTAATAACACCAACGGCATTAGCACTGATATCAGGGTTAATGACCAGAAGCTGGAAACAGTTCAAAGCTTCAAGTATCTGGGAGCCATTGTATCAGACCAGGGATCCAAGCCAGAAGTAGTATGCAGAACTGAACAGACAATAACAGCACTGTCAAAACTAAACACCATCTGGAGAGATAAAAATATCTCACTTATCTCCAAGATCAGACTAATGCGCTCCCTTGTCATATCCATATTTCTGTATGCCTGTGAATCATGGACCCTGACTGCAGATTTCGAGAGAAGAGTACAGGCGGTGGAGATAGATGCTTTCGGAGACTCCTTGGCATCTTCTACAAAGACCACATAAGCAACGAAAGCGTGCATAACAGAATCCAGCAAACCATTGGACCCTATGAGAACCTTCTAACGATCGTGAAAAAGCGTAAACTTAAATGGTATGGGCATGTCACAAGATCCAAAGGACTTGCAAAGACAGTTTTACAAGGCACTGTCCAAGGAGGAAGAAGAAGAGGCAGACCAAGGAAGAGCTGGGAGGATAACATCAGCGAATGGACAGGCCTAGAACTCAACAAAACCCTGAGAAAGGCAGAACAGAGAGAGGAATGGAGGGAACTGGTTGTTGAGTCTTTGAGGGTGCCCCCACGGTCGTCAGACTACGGGACAGATAGATAGATAGATAGATAGATAGATAGATAGATAGATAGATAGATAGATAGAAGAGAATTCACGGCAGAAAGAGAGTTGTCCCTGGCAAAATTCTGTAGAAAAATTGCCAATGTGATAGAGAAACAAATACAGTTGAGACAGGAGAAGGTAAAAAAGGTGGCGCTGCTCTTGCGGCGACGCGCTCTCCCCGGGGAGAGCAGCCCGAATTTCAGGCAGAGAAATCTGCCGTGACTTAAGTGGAAGAAAATAAAAAAATAGGTGTTAAATCACGGACTTTTGACATTGAAACATACAATGGTTTACAATCACGTTCATATTCAATGACAACACATTTTCAGTCTGAATGGAACCGTTATGTTGGGACCATGTTGTCTGTAGGATTGTGTCAGGCACAGTTCAGCTGTTGTCTGCAGGATTGTGTCAGGCACAGTTCAGCTGTTGTCTGTAGGATTGTGTCAGGCACAGTTCAGCTGTTGTCTGTAGGATTGTGTCAGGGGCAGTTCAGCTGACTGTTGTCTGTAGGATTGTGTCAGGCACAGTTCAGCTGACTGTTGTCTGCAGGATTGTGTCAGGCACAGTTCAGCTGTTGTCTGTAGGATTGTGTCAGGCACAGTTCAGCTGTTGTCTGTAGGATTGTGTCAGGCACAGTTCAGCTGTTGTCTGTAGGATTGTGTCAGGCACAGTTCAGCTGTTGTCTGTAGGATTGTGTCAGGCACAGTTCAGCTGTTGTCTGTAGGATTGTGTCAGGCACAGTTCAGCTGTTGTCTGTAGGATTGTGTCAGGGGCAGTTCAGCTGTTTCTGTAGGATTGTGTCAGGAACAGTTCAGCTGACTGTTGTCTGTAGGATTGTGTCAGGGGCAGTTCAGCTGTTTCTGTAGGATTGTGTCAGGCACAGTTCAGCTGTTGTCTGTAGGATTGTGTCAGGGGCAGTTCAGCTGTTTCTGTAGGATTGTGTCAGGGACAGTTCAGCTGTTTCTGTAGGATTGTGTCAGGGACAGTTCAGCTGTTTCTGCAGGATTGTGTCAGGCACAGTTCAGCTGTTGTCTGTAGGATTGTGTCAGGCACAGTTCAGCTGTTGTCTGTAGGATTGTGTCAGGCACAGTTCAGCTGACTGTTGTCTGTAGGATTGTGTCAGGCACAGTTCAGCTGACTGTTGTCTGTAGGATTGTGTCAGGCACAGTTCAGCTGACTGTTGTCTGTAGGATTGTGTCAGGCACAGTTCAGCTGACTGTTGTCTGTAAGATTGTGTCAGGGGCAGTTCAGCTGACTATGTTGTTTCTGTGACGTCTCTGTGCTTTTGACGACTGAACTGATGGGAAGAGAAAAGAATATAAGGAAGACTGTAACGAGGACTGTAAAAGAGTGCAACAGAAATGTAAACATTACAAAGAAGAATGAAAACAAGAAAATGAATGCCAAAAAGAAGAAGAATACGGAGGAGGAGGAAGAGGAGCAGCAGCAGCAGCAACAGCAAAACAAGAAGAAGGAGAAAAAGAAGGAGAAGAAGAAGAAGAAGAAGAGACGGGAAAGAACGAGGAGGCTGGTGGGGGATGATGAGGATGATGATGAAGAGGAAGATAATCATCACCATTAATGTCGTTATTGTGGTCGTTACAAAAAAAGAAAACGGTTAAACTGTTAGAAGGTGCAGCTGAACACTCACTCTTCAGTGCAAGATATTTACAACAACACCATTGCTACAATGTTTAAGATAACATGGGTATTCGTCTGTTTGTCTGTTTCTGTCATGTTCACAACTGCTGCAAGATCGTGGGTTTTTGTTTTCTTTGTTTATTGCCCGCTCTCTGTTTTCAACGAAGTTTTTGTTAATCAAACATGTGTGGTGCACCAGTTAATCAAACATGTGTGGTAATTACCAGAGGCGTGATACCATCAATATGCCAGCAACAGCAGAAATCTACCGACAAAATATTGGACATTTCTAAAGCCTAGCAGGGAAAACGTCTGCAAGAGGAAGAAAACAACAAAATAGAAATAAGCCACCGGCCCAGCCATGTTTGGTGACAACAGAAGTGACAGGCTGGTGCACTGCTGTGACTGTCTCTGCCCTTTGCTCTGTTCTTTCTCCACCTCTTGGAGTAGTGGGGATATTGAACTGAACCCAGGGATTACACTCATGAAACAATCTGCAATGACTGCCACAACTTCTACTTTATGCAACAAGTGCTTATGTCTTTTGATGACAAATGTGTAGACTTCATGAATTTTCTTCACGCCCACGCTGAAGACGTTTGCCGTAAAGTGGGAAAAAAGCTGGCAAAACTGGAAAGCTTTTGATCGTCTTGCTCCAGACCTGTACTCACTTCAGGAAGGGATGCGAGAAGACAGGGAAGACATCTATCAAATCAAACAAAACCGAAGCTACTTCCACGAACGGATGGGTAGAATAAAACAGGAACTAGAGGAACTGCAGAAGGATTCCTGACACTGTGACTTGAAGTTCATTGGTGTCAGAGAAGATGATTACAAAAATACCCAGAAATCTTTTCAGGTTGTTGTTGATCTGCTCAAAGAGTTTTCATCATAGTGAACATGGCATAGAGATGACATTGAAAGGTGCTATCATGCGGGAGTTCGTCAAACACACATAGATCTTCCGCAGCCATTGATTGTCCGTATGCAAAGATTGGGGGTAGGGGGTAAGGTGAAAATCCTTACAAAGTCCTGAGAGATCTCCTCTGGCAGACAACATTAGGATCACTGCAGATCTTACTGTTCGCCAAAGGGAGGAAGTGGAGCACCATGTCAGCATGGCAAACTTGCCTACTTCAGAGCAGGCCGCTGCAAGTGGAAGATGGCCACCAGCAACCCTCTATGTACAAAAAAAACCGCCAGAATAATCATCACACTTTCCACCACAGGACCTTAGACTCAAGACACCGGAGGAATACATTCGGCAGCTCAACAGTGCCAGATCCATTCAAAGACAGGCATGGGAAGGAGACATGCTGTCCAGCGAAAGGAAAAATTGGAGGCAAACAAAAGCCAACAGCAGATTGACACATTCTGGATGTCTCAGACTTCACCATCCACCTCCTTTGAAACTCCAAGTTGTACTTATCGCTCCTGCTACACGCTTACACGCTGAGGTGTTGGCACATGTTCCATCTGAAAAGTGCAAGGAAGAGCCAGCCCTATCTCTCTCTCCCAGCTGGAGGAATATCGTCTACATTGCCAGTGATCAGGGGCGGAGTCCAGTGCCAAGTGCAACAGAGCTGGTCAGCCCTCCACTCTATTAGACAGTGTGTAAGGAGCTCAGGATTTAGCTCTGCGCTGCTGTGCTGGATTCTGCCAGCTCTGAGCCTGCTTTCTCTTTGGCACGAAAACTGGACAAGACCGGGAGACAACAGTGATTCCACAGACGACATTTCAGTGCTTGAGGATTGTATGCTTGATAAAAGTATTACGGATGCACGGTTCATCATATTCAGTGTTCTGAATGCAAGAGGAGCAAACGAACAGCTGAGGTGTTTTGCTGGGGATTCTCTTTTGCTTTGAACTAGACCAAATCTCTTAATTGTGTAACACTTTCCAATACTAATGTACCCACTGCTTCACTTAGTTATTCACAAGATCACAACCGAAACAGTTGTGGAAAAGTTTTGATCGTTTCTTTTAATTCTCACTGGCTCTTCTGAAGATGTCAGAAATAGTTCCTTCCTGCCTTGGACAGGTGATCCGCTCTTAACTGGCCTCTATGCCACACCTGGAGATCCATTGGTGCTGCAATGAATGCACTACAGTTTTTTGTTGGTTTTTTTTTTACTGATAAGGCTTAGCTCTTGTCTGATGTCTGTTTGGATCTGCTCTCCCCCTGGCACCTGGAGACTGTGCAGGATGGACTTGCAGTCGGAGAAGAAGACTGTGTGGGTCAGTAGAGTGTTCTCCTGGTTGAAATTATGGGCTGCCAGTAGCAGAACACAGGCCTCAGCACGGTCACTGGTGGACAGACAGGGGGCCTGTGGCCAGAGACTTCCTGATGGTCTTGCCATGGCATGCTATGCTCCCAACACCTGGCTTGGGCTAGATCTACAGCCTGGAAAATTGTGGGGTTGTCGCCGAGATGTATAATGACAGTATGCGTAGATTACAACCCTGTCAAGAAGTATCAAAGTACAAGTCATGCACTCCCATAGCAGAATCATTACATCATCCTCATTATCATTGATCATCATGCAATAAAAAACCAAATTGCTTCTGATTCTGTGGCTCCGGTTGCTCTGGGCTCATGGAGGCCTCAGATTCAGTTCCCCCATACACTTCTGTGCCAGTAGCGTGTTTGTGTCAAGGCCATTGGGGTTGGATATTCATGGGGGAAGGTCGTTTTAGAGATGTGGTGGTCGCCACATCGGGTGGGCAACTCACTCAGTCTGGCTCAGAAACTAAGCTAATACTGTTAGTAGGGGGCTTAGTAGTTGGTGTATTGCGTATGTTAGCTCAGAACAGGCACCACTGAATACCACCAAAGTGACCCAGCAGCAGTGCAGGGCCTCTCTGGCGGGTGATCCAGCGGCAGCCCGATATTGATGGGTTTCCTGTGAACTTCTGACCCTGTAAATGCGACATAACGAATCTGGGTTTGGCTTTGGCGGGGAAGGGGAAATTTGAAATGAGCGGCGTGGGAACAGCAGGGACAGGAATATCACAGAAGATGAGGCAGCAAGAAAAGAAAAAAAAATAGCGCTGTCCACACCTCAGTGCTAATACTGAACAAGGATTTAACAGACACTACAACAAACTAGGACTGACTGGACGAGAGAGTTGGTATATTTTACTGTGTAACGTCATGTATTCCCCCCCCCCCACCACCCACCCTCCCCGCGCGCGTGTGTGCGCGTATGGGTATGTGTGTGTGCGCGTGTTCAAATTCATTTAACGTCTGTGTGTGCGTGTGTACATACGCATGTGCATGCGCCGGCACTTGCGTGCTCGTATGTATGAGTGTTAATACTGTGAAAGAAAACAATGTGTGGGAAATGGTTGCCGAGGCCTGGTATTGATTTGGACTATTTTAATTACAAATGTATGCTTTTACTTCTTAGTTGTTTTTAGTTATTCTTGTTCTTCTTTCTTCTTCTTTCATCTGCCGCTGGTGCCCTTCGGCGTCGCGGGGAGACACAGACGTCTGTCTGCAGCAAGGCGGGAGGCCTGATGTAGTGACAGGTCATGGGCTCGCAGGGTGTCAGCCACGGAGTCGCTCCATCGTCTCCTTGGTCTACCTCTGGCTTTCCAGCCATTGTATTTGATGGTGTATGCCCGTAGGGCTGGTTGGTTGGGCGGCATTCTAGTGAGGTGACCAAACCACCTGATCCTTTGTTGTTCGATATGGTGGAGAATTGGTGTTAGTCCGACCATGTCTCTGATCACCTCATTCTTGATCTTGTCGCGTTATTCTTGTAAGCGCTAATAACTGTGCCATGGAGACTGGTGTAAGTCATTCTTTTAGCAGCAAGACTGAACAAATCTGGTACTTCTTATACACCCCCATTCTCCCCTCCCCTCCCTTTCTTCCAATGACCAGCTTGTCTTGTGCAATGTATTCCTGCATGGCACTTCTTGATGGCAACAGCCTTCCCACCTTCCCTCTCCCCCCCCCCCCCCCCCCCCCCCACACCTTTCCTTCAAGTTTTCTGGGTGATAATATGTCGGAGGACTCGTTGATTCCAGCTTACAGTTTGATTTAGTACCGGGCTGGAATCAACAATCCCCCAGAGTCGGCCACCACTACCCCTCTCTCTCCTTTCCCCCACCTCTCCTTCTTCTTCACCTGTCCACTATTTTCTGCTATGGAAATCAGACTGCCTACAAAATGAGGGTTGACACGGTGTGTGAGGTCTGCATTATTGACCTGTGAGGCTCCAGTAACAGTATCTGTTTTTAGAATGTCTGGAACATCCTGGAACATCTCCCGTCCTCCATTCCTCTCGTCCTCTTCCGAACCTCCTAAGTTAATCAGATGGCTGTGTGTGCGTGTGTTCAAAGGATTGGCTCATTCCATCTCTCGAGTACATCCATTGGTCAGCTGGAACCAGGAACCCTGCTAAACCAATCAGACAACTGGAGAGTGAGATATTCACAGGGTGTGTACATGTGAGATTCCACATTCCTTCTCTTGCTTGCCTGGTGAACCTGTCACTGATGCTGTGGTCTTCCTTCAGCTACAGGGGCTGGCTGCTGATGTAGAATGACTTAGCACTGACACACAGCAGTTTCTGTCTGCTTGAACTGTCAGGAGGAATTTCTACACAACAGTTATGATCTGTTACCACTTACCTGCTGTAGCACAGTACATATTGTGGTAAAGACTTATTTTACTTTTAGTACTTGTAACAAAAAAGCAGTAAATAATTACCCATTTTGTGGTAATCTACTTGATAAATCGCAATCATTGATCAGATTTTTGTGACTGGTTCAATGGATGTCTGCAGTGTTGCTTTACTTGTAGAGCTTGTGAGACTGTTACTGATGAACAGCGTGATCTGGGAGTAACCCTATGCTTATATGACTCATGATTAAGAGGAGTTTTATGATTTATCAGCCAACAGCTGATGTATGCACACATTGAGGTTATCCCTATAGACATCAGTGATAATACTTTTAATAATAGGATTGATTTGAAGGGAAATACAATCAGATTAGACTACTACTGTGGATTATGACTGCAATTGAGATCAAAGAGGTTTTACTCCATTGTTTGTGTCAGTCATGTGGACAGCTCTGTCTCATCCATGGAGGCATCAGTATGCTGCAGGTCCTTTAAATTGCCATAGAGCTTCTTGGCTTTGAGAAGGTGTGTGTGTGTGAGGAGGGGGGTGTTAGAGGAGGTCATTTTTGCAGTGACTTTTACTATGGGCTGGACTGCAGCACAAGTTCTGCTGTTTTGCTGTCTGTTGTGCAAATACACTGCACTGCTCTGTATGGTGTATCAGAGTTTTGTTGGCATATAAACTTGCTGGGGTTTGACCTCTTGAAGTATGGATGCTGCTGTAACTGCCTGTGATGCTGCTCGGCTTTGAAGGTGGTATTGGCTTCAGAATAACTGACAGACCTATCCACCTTCTCTCGTCTTGTGTCTTTGTCTGCAAGGGAGTCAGCAGTATCCTTTCCAAGAGCATTGCAATGGAAGGTAATCCAGTACAGGAAAACTGTTTGCTTCCTGCAGAGAAGCAAGAGTGAAGGGCAGGTAATTCGGGTCAGTCTTTCTGTTGGCCTGTAGAACAGACCAGATGGATAGGACGTTGGTCAAGAAGATAGTTCTATGGAAAATATAATGAAAAAAAATTATGGGCTGACCAAAATGTGGGCTGCTGCTTTCATCATTGCTTCTGCCTCAGCTTTGCAGTTTGTGGAGTAGAGGCCAGTAGAAAGACTGACCATATCCTCTCTGCCCTCAAGGTATTGGATCCAGATGCCTGGTCCTCTATTTTGGACTGTATTCTCAGCAGAGTCATTATTGTAAACATGCGTTCAGGAATATTGTACATAGTGTGTGTTCAAGGGTGTGAGAGTTTTCTTGAAAGAGGGACATCAAGAGACCTCTGCGCAGTCATGGTCCAGGATGTCCTGATATTTATTCAAGCCTCCTGCTCTGGTGAATAAAGTTGCATGTCTTTGGTCGTCCCTCTGTTGGGTTGAACAGTCCTCCTTTCATGGGATAACCTTGAAGCATCTTGACCTGGGAAGCCTGGACGAGAGCCTTGGTGTCTTAACGATCTTCAAGAGACTGGAGTCCTGCGCTGGTCTCAAGCTCTGGTATTGGCGTTGACTTCATGGCGCCAGACAGTATGCTGATTGTCTCATTCCATACTTTGCTCACCTGAGCACAGCTGAAGTTGATAGTAGTACCCCATGCTGATAGTTGTGGCGTCTTCGAGAATAATTTCGGTTGCTCTCTCTCTCGCTCCTCTAGGCATTAAGTCATCTTGTCATTGGTTGCTTTTATTTGCTGCTATCATATCCGCCACTTGTCAAATATCACTACACAATAGATGGGTTATTTTGTTTTTTACTACTTTTATTCTTTTATATCGATGGATAATGGAATAAGCACTTATGTACTTTTTTACATCTAGTCCCCGTGTGTATGCGGTTTGTAAATTCTGTCATGCGTTCCCACTGGCACACAGTGGCCTACTCTTCCGAAAAGAGGAACAGGATTTAACGTGTGCGCAAGATGTTCTGCATGCGTTCGCACACGGGGCCTCAGTTTATAGTCTCAACTGAAGGACTTTTTGGGAGAGACGAGTCAGCACTGATGTTAACTCCAGGGGAAAATATCCCCTTGAACGGAAATCGAACCCGGGTCGTCAGATTGCGAGCGCAATGTTCTAACCACTAGGCTATCTTCAGCAAGCTGGGCCTGTCCATTGATGATTATGTCCTTCAGTGGTTTTGTGGACAGGCTGAAGACAGTGTGCATCGTCTTCGTGGTGGGGGTGTCACCGGCCACTGCTGTGTCCAGCCTTCAGCAATGTTCAGTGTCTGCTGCAGTCTGTAGTTGGTAGCTGTGACATGTTCCTCTCAGTATCACAGGGAAAAGTCACCGGCATCTATGGCTCCATGGACTTTTCTTGGCAAAACTCTGAAACTAACGAAGATAAAAAATGTGGTGGAGCATGGCTGCTCGGAGTGGAATGTTTAAGGTAAAGGTAAAGGAGTCCCATAACCTATAAGGTCGTAGGGGAGCGAGGCGTCAGAGACCTCACTTCTCTAGGGCCAGCATATTGAGGGCGGCGCCCATCTCCTCTCCCTCTCTGCTTTACCTTCCTTGACCCTAAAGAGGGCAGATACCCATTTACAGCTGGGTGATCTGGGGGAACTGTACTGAAGCCAAGGCGCGCAAACAGTCAGTCACCCATCCAACTGGTAACCACGCTCGACGCTGCTTAACTTGGCTGGGGGAAAGCGAGTGCTCCGACCACTGAGCTGTCCCGTCCCGTCGGGAATGTTTAGACAGGAAAAAGAAGGGAAGTAGCTGTGCCTCGCCCTCCCTATCTATCCCCTCCAGCAATGCGAGGGTAGGAACGAGCAAACAGAGAAGTGGCTTGTGCGCTCACTGCTCTGCTGCAGTCAGTCACACCAGTGTACTCCAGCAGTGTGGCAGTCTGTGAGCGTGATGGGATGGCAGCGTGTCGAGTGGCCTGCCTGACCAGCTTGTCTGAACAGGGTGTCTGGTTTCAGCAGGGATGCTCCCTGTCAGAATGCCTTTAGTCTGGCGCCATGATTGTGACTAAATTGTACATGTGCTACTACTACTACTACTGCTGCTGCTGCTGCTGCTCCTCCTCCTCCTCCTCCTCCTCCTACTACTACTACTACTACCACTACCACTACACTACTATCTTCTTCTTCTTCTTCTTCTTCTTCTTCTGCTTCTTCTTCTTCTTCTTCTTCATCATCATCATCGAATACTCAGGCAGCAACTATTGTTGTCTATTATATGAGTAAAAACGCGTCACGCTGCCATTAAGGGCCTGACAAGTCAGGCCCAGCAGTTTTGACTTTGGCATTATGCATGTACTAGTCAAGTGTGATACCCATCATGACTGGGTTTCATTTTGTTCATACTGCATTCAACAGGCGTAACGTTTAAAGACATGCTCTAATGTTCGTAGCATACTTTTGAACACACATGGAACATACCTGAAATCCAACTCAGTGTGCTGCACGTAATTGTTATCGCTACAACCTTGAAGCACATGCATCCATCATTATATCAGCTTAATTTCTACAAAGGAATTATACCAGTCACCTTACCTGAAGGCTGTGGATCCTTCAGAAATCTGTCAGTGTTGATTTACTCAGCCAGTTCAACTAGGCACTGCCGTGTATTTTTTTTGTTTTTGTACATAACACTGCAGCCTTTTTGTAAGTCTGGGTATTGTGGATGCTGATATGTGTGTCTTAGAAAGCATGTAGCATACAGCTACCCATTCAAGACAAAAACAATAACGGCACACTCATGCAGTTAGTAAACAATCACAGCCTGGCGTGCTGGTCATGCCTGTGAGGGAAATAGATTCAAAGGATTAACTGTTCCAACCTTAACGTCCCATTCCATCAGAAAATCACCCAATGAATAACGCACCACAACTCATCCATCACAGTATGCATAGATTTGTCACGAAATTGGCTTTCTGTTCTTGATTTTGATGATACTTAAAAATAACCCCCAAACAACCTACACTACTGTTCCATTGACAACATTGACAAAACAAAAGAACACTCACACACACACACACACACACACACACACACACACACACACACACACACACACACACACACACACACACACACACACACACTCAGGCACGCGCGCGCACGCATCCATGCATGTATGGAAGCATGTGTGCATTAAAATCTCTCTCTAGAAATAAATAAATAATTAAAACAAAACAAAACTCCCAAATACCCTTTCACTCCCTTTATCTTTTTAGGTTGTAAAACTAGATGACCCCAAATAACACACCAGTCCACTCCTCAGCTGTCTTTTTTCAAAGAATGGATTTGTACACACACACACACACACACACACCCACACCCACACCCACACCCACACACATATGCGTGTGCAGACATCAATATACGCACGGGCGTGCAACACACACACACACACACACACACACACACACACACACACACACACACACACACACACACACACACACACACACCATTTCCTAGCGTACAAAAACAGTCGGTTTGGATGGAAGTCATGTGCATCATGGAAAGAAGGAAAAGGATGTAGTCACATGTGTAACTGTGAAGAAAATGGCGTGGGGATTGTAGAACAACAACGCAGCCAGCCACACACTGCACAGAGCACTGCAAGCCTAGTTAACTAGACTAAGTCTGGAACCAAGCTGGTACTGCTCAGTGCACAACTGCTTTGTGCTGGCACTCAACAAAGTGGAAGCCTTAATGCACGCGGATGGCATAATCATGTGACTACAATTTCACAAAACAGACCTTATCACACACACACACACACACACACACACACACACACACACACACACACACACACACAACATACTCGAACATCACAGTAATCCAAAGACATTTGTACGCATATAGAGGTGTTTCAGATAGCACAAGTTGTACACACCAACCAAGGTAAATACAGAGAATAAAGAACAGGGCCCAGCCCCTCAGAGAAAGCGAACTGTGGGTGCTGGGTCAAAAGTAGGTCAGGTTCCATGACAGCTCTCTGGTCTTCTAAAGATGCCACTTTACTGCTGAAATGGACAAACATTAAAGATCAAGATATTTTCCTAGTGGACTTCCTCTCACAACGTCTTTTTGTAGCCCTATGGGTTTATAAAATAGTCTTGTTCTAAAATCTTGTTGGTTGTATGGTCTACTGAAGTGGACAAGAAGCCTTGCTATTGGTCTGGTACTGAGAGATCTCCAGTACACACATCTGTTCCTCTGGAGTTTCAGGTGAAGGCCATCTTTCCACACCTTTGAGGTTGGAGATGGTAGCTGTTATTTCTGTACATTGAAATGAAATGGCTTTCTGGAAGCTTCTTTGTGAAATGATCACTAGCCTATTTTGCAGAGAGTCATTCTTGTAGTTTTATCATGGTAAATACCTGTGGTTGAAGTTAACCTTCACAGTTGTGTGTTTACTTGTTTATTTAGTTCAAGTGGTTGTGTAGCATTTGTATATACGTGGTTCACTGTGACATATCAGGCCACACCCTTTCTATATCTTTCTCTTGCTCTTGTTTGCTCGCTTACTTGTTCTCCAGAAAGGTGAAATGTGGACCAACACACCAGACATTGAAGGAAGAATACAGGCAATGGAGATGAGATGCTTTTGCAAAGTCCTTGGTGTCTCATACAGAGGTCCCATTACATTTTCTAATGAAGAAGTGAAAACCAGAACTGAAAACGCCATCGGGCCACATGAAACGTTCCTGACTCCAGAGAAAAGAACCGCAAACTGAAGTGGTTTGAGAACATCACTCAAACATCTGGACTGGTCAAGACTGTCCTACAGGGAACAGTACAAGGAAGAAGATCAAGTCAAAAGTAGAGAGAGAAAATGATGGGAAGACGAGAACAGAGAGTTGACAAGCCTTGAGAGAAATGATTTGCTACAGATAGCTGAAAACTGTGAGGAGTGGAAGAAGCTGGTTGCAAAATCTCTAGTAGTGGTCCAACAGTCTACTAGACTATTGGCTAGGTGAGGTGAGATGAGATTAAGATAAGACTTTATCCTTCTGAAGACTGATGGTACGGTCATTTCTACAAGACTCTATTTCCATGATGCTTCCTGTCTCATTTCTTTGATGACTCTGCAGCTGTCTCATGGACAGATGGAGCAGAGGAACTCTTCACACCACAGGAGATCCAGTTTATAAACTCCCTTCTGAATTTGGTTCCAGTGACACAGTAGAGGAAAAAGTTGATGCCGCTGTTGGTGTACCATAACTGAAATGCTAGTGCTCGTATGAGAAGCAAGTTAGCATGCTGCCTAGGATGAAGCGCATGGTATGTATAGCGAAGCCAGTTCAAAACCATGAAAACAGGCATGGTCAAAATCAGAAAAGTAACGGATATGACCAGAACCATGACGGTCGTTCTGTAAGACATGTTCTTACGGCTGTCAGTGTTTTGTGCAGGGCCAGCACTGGATTCCACACGTGTAGCAATGGATGCTGAAGAAACTGCTTTGATCAGAGTGACAGACAAGATGATATCACAGATAAACTGACACACAAAGGGGGTGATAGAAACCAGACCTCCATGCAACCACTGGTAGACAAAGTCAAAGAAATATCTGTATGGTCCTTCCACTGCGTGACAACCATGAGAATCATATGCAAAGACGAGGTCTATTCCCACAAGTAGATGAATATTCATGACACATGCAGTGACAATAATTACCGCTATCACAATCCAAGTTCTTCGCACAGTGCACATCACCCTCATCCTGTGTGGCCACAGAACCGCCATTGCTCTCTGTACTGTCACACAGGTCACCAGCCAGGCAGACATACAACTACCGACATAAGTTAACCAGATTAACATCTTGCACAGTGCTGGATGCAGAAGCTGAATGGTTGTCTGGAAAGCTGCATGTATCCATGCATGAGCAGTGCTTGTACAGAGCAAGGTTAAATCTGAAATGGCCAAAGCCATGAAAATAGCATACTGAGATGAGTCCCCGTCCTTTATACGTCGCATGACGCAGACTGTGGCGATGTTTCCAAAGCCTCCCACCACAATAATGACAGCAGGGTAAATTCTCCAGATCATCACTGCTACCTTGTACTCCGGGTAGGTCATGACCATCTTAAAATATGTGTCACCTGTGATTCCAGTGCCATCAGTTGAGGAGTTGTTCATGCTTCGTCTGTGCCAAATAATTTGTAGGGTCCTTACTCTGAAAAAAATATGGGGAAAAAGATAAGTACAAAAATATACAATGACATCTATATCTCTCTGTGTCGATCTGTCGGTTTGTCTGGTCTGTTTGTCTGTCTGACTGTGTCTGTCTGTCTGTCTGTCTGTCTCTCTCTCTCTCTCTCTCTCTCTCTCTCTCTCTCTCTCTCTCTCTCTCTCTCTCTCTCCTCTCTCTCTCTCTCTCTCTCTTCATCTTCAAATGCTTGTTGAAGGGTCGTTGTTGTGGGCCCTATCCTTGGTTCACGTCTTACTCAGTCTGGTTCTGTGACTTAGGCAGCATTGTGGTCAGGAGGGGGCTTACAGGTGGTGTCCAGCGTGTGTTGCCTCAGGACAGGCACTGGTGAACACCACCAGTGGTCCAGCAGCAGTGCAGCACCTCTCTGGCTTTACAGGATGGTTCTGAACTGTGGGGGGGTAAATAAAGCTGCACCCTGTTGTGGGTCTGGACAGGTGTTGGCCCTGAACAAGTTTGTGGATCTGGACAGGGGCTCACCAGCTGATGTGGTGTATGGTGAAACTGACAGATTTCTGACATACATAATTTCTGCTGTCCAGTGATTGCGTTAGTGGGTTCAAATTTTGCAGATGGAAGAAAGTCGATTACCTTTTAAATTTCTCACGAAATGTTTAAAATGCATATTAAGGGTTAGGCAAATTGGTTAACTGGTGTAGGCGTTTGTCCATGGGAATACAGCGTTGGTGATGTATGGTTAAATCAGGAAATCGTGATGTATGGTTAAATCAGGAAATCGTGATGTATGGTTAAATCAGGGAATCGTGATGTATGGTTAAATCAGGGAATCGGAAATAGAGATGTATTCATAAAACAATTATCGTCAAGGCTTACGCCAATTGTAGATGACAAATGAAATGATCATGTTCAGAACAGCGCAAGTTTAATCTGTGTAGAGCTCTTTGTAAAGGTAAAAAGGTTGAAGGTGTCCCACAACCTATAAGGTCGTAGGGAAGCGAGGCGTCAGAGACCTCACTTCTCTAGGGGTCCGCATATTGAGGGTGGCGCCCATCTCCTCTACCTCGCTGCTTTACCTTCCCTGACCCTAAAGAGGCAGGAATCCATTTACAGCTGGGTGAACTGGGGAACTGTACTTAAGCCAAGGCGCGCAAACGGTCACCCATCCGACAGGTAACCACGTTCGATGCTGCTTAACTTGGCTGGGGGATAGCGAGTGCTCTGACCGCTGAGCTATCCCGTCCTTCTTTGTAGTAGTCATGAAATTAAATCATATCTGACATCAAGTAAGTTGATACCTTAAGATTATAATAAGACTTTGGATAGTGTGTCAAATTTGGCAACTCGTCACTATAGATACGGCAATGTTATTAGACTAAGATAGTTTGTCCTTGTTGTGGATGGAGAAAGATGATGAGGTACACTGTGTTCTGTGTTGGCCTGCCTTTAATGAACACGGACAAAGATTCATTCCAGTTATATATCAGCAACAGCCGTGTAAGTTTCATATACCACTGCTGATGTACAAGTTATACCCACATTTGGAGCTTGTCTCTTTTTCTGTATTATATACAGCACTTCAGCTGACAGAGAGATGATTGATTTCCAATTTGTAGTTAACTGTGATTGATGCATCCACATTCCTCCTTTCATACGGTGTTGCTTTTAAAAATTGTTCATTTAATGACATTCACACATTTAAAGAAGAGAAAAAAGACTATACTTCATAATATTATGTCAAGCATTGTCCATTTAACAACATAATGAGTGCATCTAACCAGCATCTGAAAATGTGATGAGGGTTCATGCCGACAAGTACATGAAAGAAGCTCACAGATTAAGAAAAAGAGTAAACCAACAAACAAAGAAAAACAGAACAATGAACCACAAGAGAGAGGATAGAAGGGCGTGGCCAGTGCACGACAGGAAGGTTGAGGACAGGGAGTGACAGGTAGGCAAGAGCCACAGTCTTGAAGCTGGAAGTTTTATTTAAAAAACAAAAACAAACTTGTTTTCTGCACGTAATACAGTAAGAGGGTCATGCATATACATTTACAGCAGTAAAAAAAAAGACACAAGAAAAATCAAGGAAATTGAGATACTTGTTTGAGCGCTTTGATTTGTTGCTTCACAAGATTCAGCGCTATATAAATTCCATACATTATTATTATTATTATTATTATTATTATCATTATCATTTATTTATTATTATTATCATTATCATTATTATTATTATTATTATCTGTTAAACATGCGGCAAATTCTTCAATATGTGCTGAAGTACAAAACATAATATCCAGGAGTGCACAACAACGTTGTTAACTATCACTATTGGATAACAATGGCTTGTAACCCAGCCATAGGATAGAAATGTCTATCATCTCGTACGTATGTGTGTGTGTATGCTCGCGCATACACACATACATACATACCGACACACGTACTCGCACATGCACGCACATGTGCTTGCATACTCGCACGCAAAACCACACACGAAATAAAAGATAAACACACACACACACATGCATACACGCGCGCGCGCGCGCACAGGAACGCACGCATATTCACATGCGCACTTGCACGCACTCACGCACGCACTCACTTACACACACACACAAAACACACACACACAAAACACACACACACACACACACACACACACACACACACACCACACAAGAACGGTTGATACTGTAACCTGATGTAATTTTTCTGACATTTTATTTGTTCTTTATTATTATTATTATTATTAATAATATTATTATTATTATTAAAAACTCCATTTACAATGTAAATTTAAATGTATGGACATGTATGCACGTGTATGTACGTGCGTGTGTGAGTGTGTATGTGTGAGTGTGCATGTGTGTGCGCATGTTTGTGTGTGTGTGTGTGTCTGAGTTCTGCAGAGTATGGTTTTTATTTTGTTTTATTGAGTGTATTTTAGTATTGTGGGTTATCATAATAATGTTGTCAGATATTATTAATCAAGTTGTTTTTGTTCTTAGATTGATGTTTGATGAAATCATGCAAACCCACTGCTCATTCAATGTAGACTACCATCTGGAAATCAACATTTTACTTGACTTCACACACACATACACACACACACACACACGCACGCACGAACACATGCTCTCACACACATACGCGCACGCGCGCCCACACTTAAGGACACACACACAATGCGCGCACGCGCGCACACACACACACAAACACACTCACACAGCCAATCTCCCTCTTCAAACCTAAAACACATATAATCATTTGTTTCCATAAAAGGGAGACTCGGTCTGGATCAATTTTTATTATGCAAAATGTAACAGCAATAGCTACAGACCAAACCTCATAGATTTAAAATCAAGAAAAAATACGCACGTATATCTGCAAAGATAATCACACACACAAAACACACATATTATATATATATATATATATATATATATATATATATATATATATATATATATATATATATATATACACAGACACACGCGTGCACACACACACACACCACTCCCGTGCTTGAGAAAAGACTGTGAATCTTTTTTATGACGTTTTTTTCTGGAAACAGTGTGAGTCTGGCTTATTACGTCATTAAGAATTATATCGTCATGACTTAGTTTTTATTTTTATCTTTGATCTTGATTTGTTACTTTGAGTAGTTTTCGTTGGACCTTGAGTCTTTGCGTTGTTTTGTTCATAGATGAATGACTTTGGGGTGGTATTCTTGTGGATTTTTGTTTGAGCATATCCTCGTAAGTAGGCGTACTTGGGAAGTCTGAGTCTGTTGGGCTTTTACCCTTGTGATCGTTTTTCTATCAGGTCAGCCACGTTTTTCTAGCCATGGTAATTATTTTGATACATTAACGGCTTATCAAAAACTAAATCACATGTTTCATTTCTAAGATGGTACTCACAATGTCCTAACACTGAGGAGTTGTACAGTGTTTGCCTGGCGCTTTGCCTCGTTTATATCCTATTGCATGGGGATCTCGCCATCCATTTTCGGGGTAGCAGCGTTATGGGAGGACAGTGCTTGCTTTCCTTTCTTCTCTGAGTGTGAAATTGCAAGCTGCAGCTTCACAACAAATCTTGGCGCTACTGCTTAATCTAGTTCTTGTCATTGTCGGTCTTTTCACTTGAACTCTGACAACCATTCATTAGACCACTGCCTTAGACGCCATCTTGATGACGAGTCTGTATTCAAAGCAGACGACTTGGTTTGGCAAATGGCTGTGAGGGAGTGTCTGCAAGAGTAGAAAAGATGGATGAGATAAAGACAACACTAGATTCAGTTGTCTCTGAAGTTCAACAACCACTTCACTGTGAGCTGCATGAATTAAAACAGAAAGATGTAACTGCCTCTTGTGCTAACTTTGCTCACTCACTGTTCACTGTTCACTGGCCCCGTAACCCGCCAGGGTCGTAGGGCGCTGCATGGTGGACGAACGGTGGACCAGCTGGCTTCACTTAGCGCGGTCGTGGGCGAGTGCCTGGGTGACACTGAAGTCCTTCCCTGTCCAATCACGGATGTTGTCGGCCCACTTTCTCCTCTGTCTGCCCCGTCTTCTCTTCCCCTGGACTGTTCCTTGCAGGATGGTCTTTGCAAGTCCTTCTGAGCGTGTTACGTGCCCATACCATCTGAGTTTCCTCTTTTTTGCCGTGGTCAGTAGGTCTTCATAGTCCAGCACTTGTTGAGTGATCTTTCTGCGGACTTCATTGTTGGTGACATGGTCCTTGTATGAGATGCCAAGGAGCCTTCTGAGGCATCTCATTTCTACTGCTTGGATCCTCCTTTGTAGGTCTGCGTTCAGTGTCCATGCCTCACATGCGTAAAGCATGATTGAGGTGACTAGCGCGTTTAGTAACGTTACCTTGGTTCCGAGAGGGATGTTTCTGTCTCTCCATACGGTCTTCAGTCTTGCCATTGCTGTTGCTGTTTGTGCCGCTCTTGCTAGGTCTTCGATCCCTCCTCACTTATGATGGCTCCAAGGTACTTGAAATGGTCAACTGTCTCCAGTTCTTTTCCGCTGAGAGTGATCTTGGTGGTGATTGGCTGGGCACTGTTTGACATGAGCTTGGTTTTCTCGGCGCTGATTTCCATGCCGTATCGTGAGGATATTTCGTCCAGTTGTTTCACTAGGTTGGCCAGTTCCTCTTCATTTCCTGCCAGACCGTCAATGTCATCGGCAAACCTGAGGTTGGTGATTGTTCGCCCTCCAATGCTGACTGTGCCTGTGTGGTTTTCCAAGGCGTCAGTCATGATGCGTTCGGGGAAAATGTTAAACAGTGTCGGCGACAGCAGACATCCCTGTCGGTCCCCAACTGAGGTACGGAACCATTCCACTACCGTGCCCTGTACGAGTACTGCACTGGTGGCCTTTGAGTAGAGTTCCTTGATGGTGTGAATCAGCTTCTGGCCCATGTTGAATTTGTTCATGGTGGCCCACAGAGCGTCATGCCATACTCTATCGAAGGCCTTCTTAAAATCAATGAAGACGTGGAAGATGTCTTGTTGATGCTGGCTGTATTTCTTACACAGAACCTTCAGGTTGAATATCTGTTCTGTGGTGCTTCTATTTGGGCGGAAACCGGCCTGCTCTTCGGCGATGATCTCTTTTGCCTGTGGTTTCAGCCTGTTCAGGATCACTTTCAGCATGACTTTACTGGCATGACTTATGAGGCTGATTGTCCTGTAGTTTTGGCACTGCTGGAGATTTCCTTTCTTGGGGAGAGTGATGATGAGTGATTGAGTCCATGGTGTAGGCCACTCTCCGGTCTGCCCGATCTTGTTGCAGATACTTGTAAGGATGTCTGTCACTGCTTCTCCCCGTGTTGGATCAGCTCTGCTAGGATGTTGTCGATTCCTGCTGATTTTCCTTTTTTCAGCGATCTAATTGCTACTTCTACTTCCTCGCGTAGAATTGGGAAGTTGTCTTTGTCTGTGTCAAAACGTGTTGCTCATAAATATCCATCAGGCAAAGTTGTTGTCAGCAGGGTGGTTCTGGTAAGATCACTGATTATGGAGATACAAAGAAATCTGTACAACGCTCTCCTAGGTGCTGAACTGATCAACATCAAGAACGTCTACTTTAAGTCCATGAAACTTAGCTTACTAACCAGCAGTTTAAGAAGGATGACTTTCATCCAGCTCTGAGAGGCACCAGTTGAACTTTTTATTTATGTAATATTTTTTATTGCCATTTTTCCCTGTTTGTTTTTTCGTGTTTCTTGATATAAAACGATGTGTTCTGCAGTTAAGAAACAGTATGTAGTTATGATTGGACCGAGTTTAGGCGCAAACTTGAACACACACACACACAAACACACACACACGTGCACACACAATCACACACACACACACGCACGCACGCACGCACGCACAACACACACACACACACACACACACACACACGTGTACACACACACCACACACACACACACACACACAACACCAAATGGTTGCCAAGTAATGCATCAGGCAGGCGGCTGCCTGACACATGATTCAATTCAGTGCTCTGCTGAAGTCAACCATACTTACAGCACATTTTTATATCGGTGTTTCCACAGACAGCCAAGCGCTGAGATACACACAGGAGCTTTTACCTGCATGTTTGGTCTTTTTGCAAACGTGTACCTATGACTGAAGCGGACCGTGGCAATGGCAGGTCTGCAGAAGTGTTGCCCTGCAGAGTTCAGAGGTTTCTCCGACTGTGACACCTTTGGTGTGGCTGACTTCTCCCTTAACTCCTAGACGAGTCATTGGGGACGGCACTGGGCTGTTCAGGCCGTGTCTCAGGGCTAAGAGCATACAGGTGGAGCCCATTCCTCTCTGTCAGAGAGCGCAGTTAGTAATGTTGGTTTTATCATCATCACCAGCAGCAGCAGCAGCAGCATCAGTATTGTTATTATTATCGTCGTCATCATTGTTGTTTTTGTTATTGTTGTGTTGTTTTTCATCTGCTTCTTCTTCTTGTGTTTTTTGTTGTTGATATCATCATCATCATCATCATCATCATCATTATTATTATTATTATTGTTGTTGTTGTTACTTACTACTACTACTACTTGTAGAAGTAGTAGTAGTATATAATTTCATCATCAGTTATAGAAACTCATCACTAAATTGATAATCATCATAACATCATCACTATGATTAGGATGATTTTTGACATAATTTTCTTCTTATTTTCTTCCTTCTTGTTTTTCTTGCCGGAGGGTTTTTTGCTGTTAACACCAAAATACAGACCAGAGATACAGACCTCAGTCAGGTGTTATGGTATTCCTTGCAAGGTGTTCAGTGACCACATTGCTTGGAATGTCAGCATAACCCAGACTCCAACCAGCACCGACACAGCAGTCTTCCTGATCTAAAGCAGTTCACAGCACACACACACATACACATATTATACATACACACACACATACACATACATACACACACACACACATCTTCCATATCATTTATTCTCCTCTCCTCTCTAGCAGTACATAACACACACATTTTCCATGTCATCTCATCACCACCTCCAATCTCTAGCAATACACAACATATGCTCAACTTCTATATAATATATTCTCCTCTCCTCTGTAGCGGTGTGTGTGTGGGTGGGTGTATGTAATTGGGTGTGTAAGAGAGTTAGCTTATTCCAGCTTTCATGTAGATCTTTTGGTCAGCAGGAATCAGCAACCCCCTAAACCAATCAGACAACTGGAGAGTGAGATATTCACAGGGTGTGTACATGTGAGATTCCACATTCCTTCTCTTGCTTGCCTGGTGAATCTGTCACTGATGCTGTGGTCTTCCTTGAGCTGCTGATGTAGAATGACTTAGCACTGACACACGGCAGTTTCTGTCTGCTTGAAGTGTTAGTATGAATGTCTCTTCAGTTATAGGAAGCAGTTTCTGGTTGCCTATTAGGGCACGATTTGTATCAAGGTAAAGGCTGCTTTGATTTTCTTTTTCAGTATCTGTGACTGAGTCAGTAGTAAGTTTTTAACTTTTTGACTTTTTTGTTCCACGGCTGGAGCTCCAAGGTTCACCAATTGGAGTGTTTTGCATATTTAACCCTTTTCCCCACCATTAAGGAAGCCGCATTCTGACTTTGGTGATTTAAGCCTATACTGAAAATGCTAACTTTGTGGTATGCTAATGGACTTTGGGGACGGGGTAGCTCAGTGTTCAGTGCACTTTATTTACCCAAGCTAAGGTTAAGCAGCATTGAGTGTGGTTACAGAGCGGGTGTGTGACTGTTTGCACACCTTGGCTTCAACAAAGTCCCCCAGTTCACCCAGCTGTAAATGGGTACCTGCCCTTTTTAGGGTCAGGGAAGGTAAAGCAGCGAGGGAGAGGAGATAGGCCCCACCCTCAATATGCTGGCCCCTTGAGAAGCTGAGGTCTCTGATGCCTTCCTTCCCTACCATGAAAAAGGTTATGGGACACCTTTACCTTTAGTGGAACTAAGCATATTCATTGATCACATATTTGTATTGTTCTTTTCTTTACTAGGTAGCCTAATCTCATTACTACATTACTCCTGTGGAGAGGCAGAAGAGGACAGGTAATTCAGGTCAGTATTTCTATTGGTCTCTAAGGCCTGTGAGTGGGCAGCATCTTGGTAAAAAAAAAATTCTGCGGGATGTACATGGGATGATCATAACGTGAGCTGCTGCTGTTGTCTTTGATTCTGCCTCAACTTTTGTAGTTTGTAGAATAAAGGAAAACAGGCAGGCAGGTTTTAGAGCAAAAAACAACAGAGCACATTTTAAACTTCAGAACACTCTGAAAAGTACCTGCAACACCAGCAATATCTTTACCACGTCTTTGTGGACTTTAAGAAGGCATCTGATAGAGTTTGGCTTACATTTTTGTTGGCAACCATGAGGCTGTATAACATCAATGCCAACCATGTCAGAACCAAAGAATGTCTCCATGATAAGGCAACAAGGAGACATATGAGAAAGGTACATATGAGAATCATTTTGAATCACAATTGGTGTACACCAAGGATGTTTGCTCTCTCCCACCCTCTTCAACATATTCTTCGAGAGAATAATAGCTGACACACTTGAAAACCATAATGAAGCAGTTTGCATTGGAGGAAGAATGATTACAAACTTACATCTTTGTGATGATATCAACTGCCCAGCAGGAAAAGAACAAGAGCGTGTCAATTTTAGTAAATGACTTTGATGAAGCCTCTTTGGCATATGGCAAGCGGATTAAAGCAGAGAAAACCAAACGGATGACAAAAAGTGGCATTAGCTCTGACATTATCACAGACAACAAGAAAATTGAGACCATCCATAGATTGAAATTTCTAAAGGATTTAATATTGAATGAAGGGTCAGAACCTAAAACTCTCTCCAGGATAGCCCAGATCACAGCTGCAAATGACTAAACTGAAAGTGAAAGTCCCCTGGAATGACACGAACATCGCCATCAAGTTCAAGATCAGACCAATGTGTTCCTTGGTCATGTCCATATTTTTGTACGCATGTGAGAAGTAGACCAGAACAGTGGAGATTGTTGAATTTCATTTATGCATTGCAAGAAGTTAGGTAAGCACCCTTAGATTCTCCACTGCACTGGCTACCACGTATTTTATGTCACTGTCAACACACTCTGCAACAGTCACATGCGTTTCCTCCTCCTTGCTTGTTCTGTCACAACCACGTAGTTCATCACTGATTTCTTAACTAAACGGTGTGTCTACTGTCACTGTTTGAAGGTCTATTGGACTAACTGTCAAGACGATGTTCATTCCACTGGAGAGAGACAAACAGAGAGAGAGAGAGAGCTCTGAACTCTAAAGAGCTCCTTTTATAGATAATAGCACAAACATTGGTACAATAATCTGTCATGGTATGCAACATGGAAAGGAAACAATAGTTTACAACATGAGCTTTTGATTGAGACAATTGTAGAACATATTAGGAACACGATCTTAATCAAGAAGACTATTTGCTTTTATTTGTCCATATCGCAATGAATCTCGGTCTGATTCTGAAAGGAGTCAAAAGGTATTTTGCCAGATTTACCAATGACGCTTGTGAATTACAAGCTAGCACACTGACAAGTGCATGGTCTAGGTTAATGTCAGCATCAACATTGAATTCAAACATCTGTACTTTGGTGTCCTGGTTGTCAAGAACGAGGGAAGGGGCAAATCTTCCTGCTGTTGTTGCTTGGAAGTTTTCTGCTACGTCTGGGTCCTTGAGTTTCTCAAGACTGAGCTTGATCCTCACATCACTCTGCTTTTTAATCCTCATGAGGCGAAGTCTGAAAATTATCATCACAAGTTCATGGTCGCTTCCTGTGTCGAAACCTGGATGAACACCAGGTCTTCACAATATTGACACTTGACTGGAAGCAACGTTTGACCATGCTGTAGTCTATTGATTGTGGTCATCTTCTCCTGGGATGTGCCATGTTCGGCGTCTAGATGGTTTGTGTCGACGAAATGTATTCACCGCAATCAGTCGCCATGGCGCAGTGTTTAACACCTTGGGTGGCGGACTGGAAAGTCATGGGTTCGAACCCCATAAGAGTTGTTGGGATTTTTCGGACTCCGGCCGGCTCCTACCCAGAGTGAGTGTGCTGTGGGCTCAGTGGGAAGACTAGGACTACATAGTCGAGCTTCAACCACTTTACGGATGCGATTTTGATAGTGTTGCTCAAATTACCTGACCAACACTGCAGGTGACTGTACCTCTGGGGGCCCATTTGATGCTGTGCTATTTTATGATAGTAAGCAACGACTACAAACCTGTCAAGTAGTCTCAAAGCATATGCGCTCCCATAGCTAGATCATTACCTCATCCCTGTTATCATTGATCCTCATGCAATAAAATAGAAAAGCCTCTGATTTGGTGGTCCCATTTGCTTTGGTCTCATGGTGACCCCAGATTCGTTTTCCCCATACACCTCTGTGCCTGTGGTGAGTTTGTGTTAAAGCCCGTGAGGCTGGGGTTTTACGTGTGACGGTCATTGCTCTATTCTAGTCTATTTCGAGGATAACAGAAACAACACTTATTGCTTTTTACATGCAGTCCCCATGTGTATGCAGTTTGTAAGATTTGTCATCCGTTGGGGGACATTGTGGTGGTTGCCACCGTGGGTGGGCGACCTACTCAAGTCTGAGCTTGTCATTAGTAGGCGGTTTAGTAGGTGGTGTCCTGCATGTGTTGCCTCAGAACAGGCACCATTGAACACCACCAAATGAACCCAGCAGCAGTATAGGGCCACTCTGGTTGGTAGCTCGTGGTGGCCTGATATTGATGGACTCCTTGTAAATTTCCAACCCTGGGGTGCAACATAGCGAATCTGGGTATGGCTGTGGTGGGGAGACTGAAACCGTAGGGACAGCAGGACTGGGAATCACAGAAAATGAGACAGCAAATAAAGCCTCTCTCTCTGTCTCGCTCTCTCTCTTGGGGTGCTGAACTGTCTTCATCAGTGATATACATGTGTAAATTAGCTCTGCTAATTTTGCTAAAGTAGTCTATATTGTGACTGTGTACTGATCTGTGTGTTGGTACATAGATTCATGAAGAATCATGCCATCTTCTCAACTCGATTTCCAAGTGAGATGTGGATGCTTTGTGCCAGTCTTTTTTAATTTCATGGCAAAGCAGGTGAAAAAATGTGTTGCCATGCGCTGTTAGCATGACAGGTGGTGTTATCGTAGGTTGTGTCTTCACCTATTTGTTCTGGGGGGCGTTTTTACTGCTATGTGGAGACATCGAGCAAAACCCAGGGCCGACACACAAGGACAGTATGCGCCAGACCTTGATGAGTGACAGCCGAAGAGTCAGCACTGAGAAGACGCCAGCCACTACACTGACAGCCTCCAAGCCTGCTGCAGGACCCTCTTGTCAGGATGTCATCACCATGCTGTAAGAGCTGAAAAAGGATGTGGCAGAAGTGAAAGGAAACATAAGGGAGCTCCCAGAGTGCTGTGCTGCTTTGTGGGAGGAGAGTCAGTCACCAAAGGAGGAAGTGGCTGACCTATGTCGGGAAAATGAGGAGCTGAAGAAGAGCATGCAGAATATTGAACGGAAAACGGATGACCTTGAAGGACGTTCAAAACGGAACCTGAACAAGAAGTCAAACGCACCAATCATCGCCTGCTGCACCTTCTTCAAGGACAAGGAGAAAATCTTGAAGGCAAAGCACAAACTGAAGGGCAGTGATGTATTCCTGGGGGAGGACTTTTCCTTACATGTCAGGGACAACCGGAAGAAGCTGTCCCCTCACCTGAAGAAGGCCAGGAGTGAAGGGAAACACGCCACCATGATCCACGACCATCTCATCGATGGAACCAAGTTCTAATCTAGGTGAGGGGGATGTCCTGACATACACTGTATAGGCGGGGTGGCCTGCCCCGTATTACACCCGTAGCATGGCAAAGGTGTGCATGAGAAAGACGTGTCAAGAAGACGAACAGGGAAAGGACTAGTGACAGGCATACTGTGAGATGTGCATTGCTGAATGTAAACACGGGTTTCGTGGTGGCTCAGGGGTGTAAACCAGGGTCACATTGTTGTAACACTGTCTCGAATGATATTCGTTGGGATTGTTTTGAGTGTACTGATGATTGTGCAAATATTGTAAATGGAAACAATAGCATTTTAGGGGAAGAAACAGATAATTGTGATGTTAACCATGCATGATTTGATGATTCAGAAGTTGCCCAAGATGTGACGAATATGTTTGGGGGGTTGTCTCAAAAGGAAAACTGTCATTTAGCCCATACGTTTACAATGCTATGTTCAATTGACAGGAAGAAAATAGAGACAAAGGGGTGAGGATGATAACTTGAAAACTAACTTTAGGGGGTCGTCTCAAAAGAGAATTGTGTTTTGAACCAGGAGAAAAAGGTCTGTGGTGCTGTGTTTGATGGACAGGAAGAAAATATGAGACAGAGGATTAAAAGGAATAACGCTGGTGTGAATGACAGGATGCATGGCAAATGATTGTGAGGGTTGTGGTGAGACTGAGGTTTGCTTGGCATTTCTTCATTGGGACATCAATGGTCTTTTCTCCAAAATGAATGTTAAAGACTTCATGTCTTATTTATCTAAATTTGATCTTCTTTGTATTGTAGAAACTTTTGTGGCAGATTTGACTTGCTTTACGTTTTCTGGTTACTCTGTTTTCTTTAAACCAGCCGTTAAGTTTACATCACACGGAAGGTATCACGTGGCATAGTGGTTCTCATTAGAAATAAAGTTATTTTTTATGTTAAAGAAATTAAAATGAACACTCGCAATATTCCTCTTTTTTGATTGATAATAGTCTGTTTGGCTTAAAGCAAGATGTCATTTATGTGTGTGCATATATTCCAGCTAAAGGCTCACCATATTATGCTCATTTTGATGTAGAAAATGGTATTAGTGAACTTGATGACTGTCTTTTCGATTGTATACTTGATTTGAATGAGTCATATGTGATTTTGTCTGCGGATTTAAATGGCAGAATTTCTGGTATATCTCCATATATTTGTGTTAATGATGATATGTTTCAACACCATATAAACCAGCCTGCTATATCCCTTAACAGGAATTCAGTAGACACAGTGCTTAATCACTATGGAAAATGTTTGCTTAATATGTGTACAGCTTTTGAACTGTGCGTTTTAAATGGCATGTGTAGAGGAGATACTGTTGGTTATTATATGTACATTTCAAAAACAAGCAATAGTGTAAATGATTTTTTTAAATTGTCTTATGAGTTGTTCACCGTTTTGTCTTCATCATGCCAGTTAATAGTTTCAGAAAGATTGAAATGTGATCATTTACCTTTGGAATTTCATTTGAATTGTAACACAAAGAGTCAGACAGGGGATGTTCATGAACCTTTCAATGAAAATGTGTTTATTAAAAAAAAATCATATGGAATGCAGACTTAGCAAACACCTATGTTCGGCAGTCAGCTCTGATGAATCGTTAAGTTTCTTGAGCAGGCTTTGAGTTTAGTTGACCATAATTGCAACGATGCTCTTGCTGTTTTTAGTGATTGCCTCAGACCGCAGGGTGACTGTATGAAGAAGACTATTAACCTAACCAAAGGCAGCAATAATAGTGACAGAGAGTGCAAACTAAGCAAGGGAAAAGATAAAAGACTTAGAAAATTGAGACAAACAAAGAATAAGGATGACAGCCGTGTCTATTGTGTTGCCAGAAGAGAGTATAAAAATCTGATCAAAGAAAAGAAAAAGAATATAATGATGCCTTGTTATAACAACTTGTGTCTTCTGTAAATAAGCAAAAAGAATTTGGGGATACAGTACACAAAATATCATTTAAAAGAAATCTCCTGGTAGTGATCTATCCACTGATGATTGGTTCAAATATTTTCATAAGTTGCTTGAGGTAGGGACAACAACAGAGACACACACTGAGTGGGACAATAACACAGACAATGAAACAGCAGAGACGCACACTGGGTGGGACAATAACACAGACAATGAATATACTGATAATAATGACGCAGAGTTTAGTCCAATGAATCGTCCAATATCAAAAACAGAGATACTCTTTGAATTAAGAAAGATAAAGAATGGAAAAGCTGCTGGAACAGATAATATCATCGGGGAAATGCTGAAGTGTTCTGGGAACCAGGTTGTTGACTTGTAATTTTTTTTTAACAGATTATTAAATAAGGGCATATTTCCAGACAATTGGACATATTCTATTGTGCTTCGATTATTTAAAAAAAGTTACATAAATATTCCAGGTAACTATAGAGGTGTATCCTTAAGTGATGCAAACAGTAAGATATATAGTATTATAATCAAGAGTAGACTTCAAGAATGGGTAAAAGAACATAATTTAACAGGTGAGTACCAAGCAGGATTTAAAAAGGTTATTCCACTGTTGACCACATGTTTTGCTTGCTGGCTTTGATACAAAAACAGTTATGCTTGAATCATAAGCTATATGTAGCTTTTATTGACTTCGAAAAAGCTTTTGACAAGGTGGAAAGAAATTCATTGTGGCCCATTCTTAAGAAGAATTGCATAAAAGGTAAGCTTGTCCAATCTGTTCATAGTATGTATGTAAATGTTAGAGCTAGAGTTAGATGTGGGGAAGATATGACAGAGATCATTAACTGTACTAGGGGTGTGGAGCAAGGAGATGTTACCAGTCCAATTTTGTTGTTTCTGTTCATTAATGATTAAGCATTACATGTTATTAGAAAAGGAAGACATGGCGCTATTTTAGGGATGATGTCTTTGAATTATTCATATTGTTGCTTGCTGATGACGTGGCTTTAATATCTGAAACACCAATTGGTTTACAAACACAGCTCAGTAGTTTACAACAAGCAGCATTTTCATTACATTTAAAAGTAAACATGGACAAAAGTAGCATTGTTGTATCTAGAAAAGGGGGATATCTAGCAGCAAGGGAAAGATGGGTTTACAATGGGTCTGTCATGCCTGTTGTCAATGTATACAAAATTATTTTTAATACTTGGGAATTTATTTTTCAATCAGGTTAAGGTTTGCTTCTGCATGTCATGATCTGAAAGTAGAGCAAAACGTGCGCTGATGCGCAATCTATAAAAATTGTATAGGTTAAAAAGTAACTCACTGAAGACTTTTAAACAATCATTTGATTCTCAGATTCAACCAGTTTTTCAGTACGAGGCAGAATTGTGCGGTTTTGATAATACTGCGTTTTATTGAGAAAAGATACATTTATTTGCATTGAAAAAATACTTGGCTGTAGAAGTGCGCACTCCTAATGATCTAGTGTATGGAGAAACAAATAGATATTCCATTTATATCAATTCAGCTTTAAAATGTATCAAATATTGGTTGAAGTAGACAGAATGCAGGGATTCAGGTTACCTTATAAAGCATATAGAACACTACTAGACTTGGCTGCTTGAGGCAAAATAAACTAGGTTACAAATATTAGTTGTAAATTGTATGTGTTTGGATTTGGCTATGTGTGGTTGAATCAGGGAATGTACAGGGTGAATGAGTTTCTTTCAGCCTTTAAAGAGAGAATTATTTTGTGTAAATGGCAAGATTTGGAACTCTCAAGTCAATGATAGTGAGAAATTTGATATTTATAGAATTTATTTTACTTTGCCTGATAAAAAAAACTTATTTATTGTTGAACATTGATAGGCATTTCAAGAATGTAATGGCATGGTTTAGATTGGGTATATCTGAAATTACAGTACATAGTTACAGATACAAACCATATATTGAAGCTGATCTCATATGCCCAATAAGTAAACAGGAGATTGAAAACGAAATTCATTTTATCATGCGCTGCCCAATTTTCAAAGAACTGCGAAAACAGTACATACCACTGAAGTTTTATAAATGTCCAAGCCAGTTTGGATGTGCATTACTTATGGCCTCAAAGCATGAACAAACAGTTAGAAATTTGTCAATTTACTTATACAAGGCAATTAAATTGTGTTCAACGTTGTTGTCTTGAATGTTTCATTTTTCTTTTTTTTTTGGTGATTGTATTCATTTCTGACTTTAATGCTCTTGTGTGTATGTTGTATACCCCCTAACATGAGGGGCAATGGCCTATACATGATTAAATTATCCGAATCCGAATCTCTCTCTTTCGCTCTCTCTCTCTCTCTAAGTAGAGAATAGTATTCTCTCCCTTTCAGTTCTTGTTAGCCTCTGCTCCTCTCTTTGCACACCAGACGCCCTGCACTACAGTGTTGTCTTTCCTTGGAGTGTGGTCTTTGATGTCCTCATCCTCATAGTGTGTGGTTGGGACATACCCTTAGATGATGGAGATGTTAAAATGTGCTGCCTTTAGCCATTATGGTAACTATTTGACTAGAGACTGCTCGACACCCCATGATTTCATTTGCAGTGTCTTTGTGGATGAGGAATCCAACTCCATGTTCATGTGTGTCTTCACTGCCACTGAAGTAGAATTTGTGGTCTTCAGGGGTAAATGACTCTCCGACTTTTTCCAACGTATGACACAAAGTTCAAGGATGGTCTATTGATAATTTCATGTTCCAGAGTCAGTTCTTCCATTTTTCATAGTGCTCTCAGCAATCTCACATTTCAGATCCCATAAGTAGTATTGGTTCTAGCACGTAGTCATTTTGGTCCATCACTTTCCTACCTTTCACCTCAGTCCTGATGGTCAGCAATGAAAAGAACTGTTCTTGTTGTGGGCGATGACCAGGCCGGTATGGATTTTGCAGTGCTGGTCATCTTCGTGCAGTGTGGCATGGCGGAGCCCATCCCTCTCCATGCCAGACCAC
>CM054162.1:32868325-32918364 GCA_028751875.1 Rapana venosa
CAACGCAATGTAGCACAATGCAGTATAACACAGAACAACGCAATACAGTATAATAAAATACACTACAATACAATTTAGTACAGTCAGTACAACGCAATACAGTATAATAAAATACACTACAATACAATTAGTACAATACAGTACAATCTAATGCAGTACAACACAATACATTACAATATAACAGAACAGAATATCTTCCTTTTGGAAAGCTTCTAGACTGAAAACACTACAGTTTTCACGTATGGAAACATATGCTTGACACTGAAACAGGAAATGTACTTCATCATCAAGAATATGACCACACATAGGGCATGGCAACTGTGTGGACGTCTCAGGTTGAAACCATATTTTGTTTGCATTGAAATCAAGCGTTCTTAGTCAAAATCTTGCATAATGTAGTTGGTGCCATTTGACAGTGACTATTCAAAGACGGGATAGCTCAGTGATCGGAGCACTCGCTTTCCCCCAGCCAAGTTAAGCAGCGTCGAGCCTGGTTACCAGTTGGATGGGTGACCGTTTGCGCGCCTTGGCTTCAGTACAGTTCCCCCAGTTCACCCAGCTGTAAATGGGTACCTGCCCTCTTTAGGGTCAGGGAAGGTAAAGCAGCGAGGGAGAGGAGATGGGCGCCGCCCTCAATATGCTGGCCCTAGAGAAGTGAGGTCTCTGACGCCTCGCTCCCCTACGACCTTATAGGTAATGGGACTCCTTTACCTTACCTTTACCTATTCAAAGACACTTTTCACCCTGAACTTTTGTTTCTTCTACTTCTTGGTTTGCTTTTTAACAGAGAGATTTTATTTCTATTTCATTTGTATTTATTTTATCCTTTTATATCGAGGATAATGGAATAAGCACATATATGCTTTGTACATCCAGTCCTAAAGAGAGAGAGAGAGAGAGAGAGAGAGAGAGAGGAGAGAGAGAGAGAGAGAGAGAGGAGAGAGAGAGAGAGAGAGAGAGAGAGAGAGAGAGAGAGCGAGAGAGAGAGTGTGTGTGTGTGTTTATTTTTTTTTATATCAAGGATAATGGAAAGAGCGTGTAAGTACCCATGTGTATGCAGTTTTGTAAATTTCGTCATCTGTTCCCACCGGCACACATTGGTCTGCAATTTCGAAAAGCGGAACGGGTTTTAACGTGTGCATAAGATGTTCTGCGTGTTTGCACACGGGACCTCGGTTTACAGTCTCATCCGAAGGACTTTTGAGGGGAGTGGAGTCTGCAATTGCAGCAGTTTTGCCTGCCACTTGTGTTTACTTTAGGAAATGTTTGATCAGGAACACTTAAGATGGAATTATAAAACCAACTGTACACAGTGTCAATAATTATAGTCTTCAACTGAATTAGTTACCTCTAAAATTTAAAGAGTATTCGTGAAGCTGAACCCGTTTGCAGTCTTGTAATTGTACTGCGTAGTAATATTTGGGTTTTTTTTAAATCTCCCTACATTAAACTGTTCATGAATGGTATAAAAATCTTTTACGGACATACACAAGTGTGTGCGAGCATACCCGCATATTCATACTCTTTTATACAAACATAAACACACACGTGCTCGCAAGCACGTTCTTTTATAAATACACACACGTATCACACACACACACACACACACACACACACACACACACACACACACACACACACACACACACACCCACAGACATAGTTGTGTGTGGGCACTCATAATAATTATATACACTCATTTTCTCCTACACACTGAAAACGCGCGTGGGTACACACAATGTGTGTATGTGTGCGTGTGTGTGTGTGTGTGCGTGCGTGCGCGCGCGCGTGGTGTGTGTGTGTGTATGTGTGTGTGTGTGTGTGTGTTTTAGTATGCATCTGTTTGAATATGAGCATATACGTGTTTGTGCACGTTTCTGTGCGTGCACGCGTGCGCCTCTGTGTGTGTGTGTGTGTGTGTGTGTGGTCTGTGTGTGTGTGTGTGCGCGCGCGCGCGCGTGTATGTTTGTGTTCATGCATGCAGGCAACTGTGTGTCTTTGTTTATGTATGTGTGTGTTTGTGTGTGCATTGCACGGGAAAAGTGTCTGTGTACTTGAATACAAGTAGGCAGTAGTTTCTGTAATTGCAGCTAATTGAAGATGGAGTCAGATCAGTGGTGTCGTAGTGGTGGGAAGACAGGTCTGCAGGATCAATCACTTCATTCCCGTTATCATTATTATTATTATTATTATTATTAGCCCAGCCCTCTTTCTTCTGACTTCTTTCTATGTAAGCCTAGAAATCTCTCTGTCTGTTTGTCAGATTGTCTGTCTGATTGTCTGTCTGTCTCTCTGCATATATAACATTTGTTTTTGTGTAGTTTACTATTGCTGTTGCTTTCCGTATGTAAAAAGTATAATGAAGTTGTTCACGTTTATGGTTTACTCTTCTTTATATTGTGGAGTTGTTGGGTTGTTTGGGGGTTGTTGTTGTGTTGTTGGTTTGTTTGTTTGTTGTTGGGTGGGTTGTTGTTGTTTTGGTTGTGTTTTTTTTGGGGGGGAGGGTATTTGGTTGTCACCCCCTTCCCCCTTCTTGTTTTTATTATATTCTGCTTTTGGTTTCTTTGCTGTTTGTTTTTTGTTTGTGTGTGTGTTTGTTTTGTTTAAGGGTGCTTTTTTTCGCTGACTGTGTGAGTGTATGGGTATTGGGTTTACTTTATTATCATATTTTGTATCCCAAAGGGCGGGGACTGAATGTAAAAAAACACATGGGTGCTTATTCATTACCTTTGAAATAAAAGATTTTGCCATTGTCTTTCTCTCTCTCTCGCTCTCCAAACACACACATACACACACAGCAACCACACATCACACACATGCATATACACATTCATACACTCAGACACACACATAGACACACACAGACGTACATACAGACAGACACACACACACACCTACACACACAGACCCACCCACACAGAAACACACACACATACACATACATACATACATACATACATACATACATACATACATACATACATACATACATACATACATACATACATACATACATACATACATACGCGCACGTGAGGCTTGCTTGTGTCTTATATTGTGATGCATATCACTGTCAGTCACCACAGAGTTCTCTGCTTGCATTCGGAGCTGTTCTCTCAGGGAAGACCACATCGCCACAAGAGCAGCGCCACCCATCATTTTTATTCCTTTTCCTGTGCGCATGTGTGTTTGTTGCCTTAATATCGAACTGCCTTTGTAGACAGAATTTTTTCCAAGGACAACTGTCTTGTTGCCGTAGATTCTTCGTCGTGTGCTAAACGAGTGTTGCACACGGGACCTCGATTAGCTCTCATCTGAAAGACTAACACACAGACCGCCTCTAACGGTCTAGTGGGTGGGGGGAAAGTTTCGGGCACAAACGGGGATCAAACCACCGCGCACTTCAAACCAAGATTGTTCACTTTCTAGGCAGGTGTGTTACCTCTCGACCACTGATCCACCCGTGCCGGCTCGTGCACTCAAGTCCACACATGCACGCGTTCAACCACACGCACACACATGCTTCACAGTGTGGTCTGTGTCTCTAACTATGTACTGTAATTTCACATGTACCCAATCTACACAGAGCCGTTGCATGACTAAAATGTTTATCAATGCGTAACAAATAAATAAGCATTTTTTTCTTCAGGCAAATTTCAAAAGTTTCTATAAATATGTAATCTTTCATTATAATAATAGTAATAATAAATGGAATTTATACAGCGCTATATCTTGAAAAAAAAACAAATCAAAGCGCTTTCGTTCATCCTAGTCTTTCACATGCAGCCAGTTATAATTAATAGATTTTTATAAATTCAAATGTAAAAAAACATACGCGCACAATTAATACGTTTAACAAATTCAAATGTAAACACACACGCGCGCACACGCCCGCGCGCGCGCGCCCACACACACACATTAAGGTGTACACTCCGGCAGGGTGATGGGGGGGTTGGGGGGTGGCTGTTGAGGGCAGGGACAGAAATGAGATGAAACAAGAGGAGAGAATCTTCGGTTTGAAATAAATATGTCTTAAGGCTGGATTTAAAAGCATCTTAAGTAGGCTTTTGGCGGAGAGAGAGAGGGAGGTCATTCTAGATCGATGGACCAGAAACAGAGAAAGAGTGACAGCCAACAGTGGACTGGTTGAATGTAGGTATTCGTAAGCACAAGGAATCTGCAGCAGAGCGGAGGGAACGAGAAGGAGTGTACATGTGAAGATATTCAAAAAGGTAGGAAGGTGCTGTTTTGTGGAGACATTTGTAACAGAGGGTACAGATCTTATAGTTTACTCTCTGTGACACAGGCAGCCAGTGGAGAGATCGCAAGAGAGGAGTAATGTGCTCAGATTTTTTTCTTTCTAAGGACTAGTCGAGCTGCAGAGTTTTGAATACGTTGAAGAGGGTGGATAGATGATGCTGGCAGACCAGCCAGAAGAGAATTGCAATAGTCCAGACATGAGAGAATGAGAGAGGTGACTACTTTGGATGTTGCATCGGTAGACAGATACTATCGAACTGCACTAATGCGCCGTAATTGATAGTAGCACGACTGCCAGGTCTGGGTGATGAATTTGTCCATGGACAGTGTGCTGTGGATAACTACCCCTAGATATTTCACTGCAGTGGATAGAGGGACAGAAGTATTGCCGAATTCTATTGAAGCTATTGTGATGAAAAGACTTATCATTGAAATGAGAATGCTATTCTTATCATGTAAACAAATCACCCTCTCTTTAATTAGTATTTTACTTCCCTTTAACTTAGTTTAAGTAACAGTGGCAGTGCTCAAGAGTGCTGGCTCATTTCAGCTAGAAACAAGCTCAAAATGGGCAAGCACTTCCCTCAGTGAAAGGTGGCTGATTGAAAAAGTATCCGATTTGGAAAGAACCAGCAGCAGCCAGGCAAGGAAGAAGCAACTTCATTTTAACTTTATGAACCTTGAAAATATATCACTAGGCTACCTTCCCTGTCACAATGTCAGTAGAGAATATTTCAAACTTTAAAAGCTGAAAGAAACTCCTCCCCCATATCCACTCCCTGATTCAACCACGCATAGCTTAATCCAACATATACAGTTTACAACGAATATTTTATAACCCAGTTATTTTTTCTTCGAGCATCCAAGTCTAATAGTGCTATGTATGATTTATCAGTTAACTAAATCCCTGCATTCTTGACAACTTGCTGACATTCAGACGGCTGATAATCTTTGAAAAACTGACAAGGATTTAGGCACCAGACGTGTTAAGACACTGTTTGTAAAAAGTAATGAGATTACTGAACATCCAGCACGTGGCAACGTCTGCTTCAAATCCAATGTGTAATGGAGCGGTGGAGAAGTTCAATGGGACATTGACCTCAATGCTGAAGACTGTGTAGTGAGCAGTCTAGGCAGTGACACAGGTTCATCAATGCCCTCCTGTTTGCACATCGTGAGGTGCCCCCAAACTCTACTGGGTTTTCTCCTTTGGGGCTCTTCAATGGCATACCTTTTGGAGGACCAATGCACATACTGAAGGAACTGTGGACAAAAGAAGTGGAACATCCAGAGATGAAGAACAGCTAGAAGTACGTCCCTGAGCTGAGAGAGAAGCTGGTAGAAACATTTCAACTGGACAAAGACCAGCTTGAGAGAGCTCAGCATCATAGCAACTACTACAAAACAAAACTAAAGCTAGAAAGTTTCTTAAGAGAGATAAGATACCAGTTTTTCCTTCCTAAGACAATATACAACTGTTGATGCAGGGAAAGGGACGTTTTATCATTGACAACAATGTCTACTGTCACTAGCAAGAAGAAGCTGAAGTATGAAAAAGAAGAAATCAATGCCGGTGTCAAAGCGATGTTGAAAGATGACGAACTTCTGGAAGTGAGTGGAATCAGTTCATGTGAATTGCTGAAGGACGTTAGTATAGGAACCAAGACTCGCTGATTACCAGAAGGAAGAACTCAGGATGCTTATAAACTCAGGATGCTTATAAACTCAGGATGCTTATAAACTCAGGATGCTTATAAACTCAGGATGCTTATAAACTCGGATGCTTATAAACTCAGGATGCTTATAAACTCGGGATGCTTATAAACTTAGGATGCTTATAAACTCAGGATGCTTATAAACTCGGGATGCTTATAAACTCAGGATGCTTATAAACTCGGGATGCTTATAAACTCGGGATGCTTATAAACTCAGGATGCTTATAAACATGGGATGCTTATAAACATGGGATGCTTATAAACATGGGATGCTTATAAACTCGGGGTGCTTATAAACTCAGGATGCTTATAAACTCAGGATGCTTATAAACTCGAGATGCTTATAAACTCGGATGCTTATAAACTCAGGATGCTTATAAACTCAGGATGCTTATAAACTCGAGATGCTTATAAACTCAGGATGCTTATAAACTCGGGATGCTTATAAACTTGGGATGCTTATAAACTCGGGATGCTTATAAACTCGGGATGCTTATAACTCGGGATGCTTATAAACGACTATGCTGACCGGTTTACGACATCCCAGGGACGGGTTGAACACCAAACGAAACTGACACATGGTCCAGTCAGACCAAAACCTTCCCCTATTTCTTGTGCGGCCAGGGAATCTTTGAAGGAGGACATAAGTGAAATGATGAAAATGGGCGTAATAACGTAACCCAAGAACTCCCCATATGCTTCACCTGTTGTGAAGAAAAGAATGGAACAAATCACATGTGTGCGGATTACAGGAAGATCAACAAGATTTCCGTTTTTGATCCAGAATCCATACCAACAGTAGAACTGTTTCAGAAAATGAGTGGAGATAAGTAGTTCTCAAAATTGACTTCAGCAAACGGTACTGGCAGGTACCAATCCCAGAAGAGGACATTGCTAAAACGGTATTATTTTGTGGCGCCAGACGGAAGTTATGAATTGCTGGAGATGCCCTTTGGCATGGTGAATTCAGGGGCTACACTGAAATGTGGAATGAGACACATGATGAAGGGCCAGGAGAATGTGGTGATTTACTGGGATGGCATTCTAGTACACACACGCACGTGGAAAGACCATGCTGAAATTATGTAACAGCTCATCTCATCTCATCTGCTCCCATAACCCCCTCCGGGGTCGTAGGGGCACTGCTTTGACAAACGTTGCACCAGCTGGCTCCATTTGCGGCGGTTGTGTGCAAGTGCCTGGGTTGTGGAGCTCTTCCCTGTCCATTCAGTGATGTTGTCTGCCCATTTCTTCTTCTGTCTGCCTCGCCTTCTCTTCCCCTGCACTGTTCCCTGAAGTATGGTTTTGGACAGCCCATCTGATCTAGTCACATGTCCGTACCATCTGAGCTTCCTTTTCTTGACTGTGGTCAGCAGGTTTTCGTAGGGCTTTACTTGTTGGGTGATGGTTTGTAGGACTTCGTTGTTGGTAGTGTGGTCCATGTATGAAATGCCAAGGAGTCTCCTGAGGCATCTCATCTCTAGAACCTGGATCCTCCTTTGTAGATCTGCATTCAATGTCCAGGATTCGCATACATACAGATATGTAGAGATGACTAATGCATGCAGTAGCTTGACCTTGGTCCTGAGATAGATGTTCGGTCTTTCCAGATAGACTTGAGTTTTGCCATTGCTGCTATTGCTTGTGCAGCTCTTGCGAGGATTTCGGTTTTTGAACCTTCTTCACTAATAATAGCTCCAAGGTACTTGAAGTGATCTACAACCTCAAGTTCTTTTCCACTGACTTTGATCTTGATAGTGATTGGCTGGGCACTGTTTGTCATGAGTTTTGTTTTCTTGGCACTGATCTGCATGCCATATCTGGAGGATGTTTTGTCCAGGTGGTACATTAGGTTGGCAAGTTCCTGTTCATTTCCTGCAGGTCCGTCGATGTCATCAGCAAGCCTGAGGTTGGTGATTATCCGCCCTCCAATACTGACCGTGCCAGTGTGATCTTCTAAGGCATTAGTCATTATGCGCTCAAGGAAGACATTAAACAGTGTTGGCGATAGCAGACAGCCTTGACAAACTCCCACTGAGGTATGGAACCACTCTCCAACTATTCCTTGGAAAAGCACTGCGCTGGTGGCTTTTGCATATAGCTCTTTGATGGTCCAAATGATCTTTTGTCCCATGTTGTATTTCTTCATCGTGGTTCATAATGCGTCGTGCCATACACGGTCAAACGCCTTTTTGACGTCTATGAAGACGTGGTATAGTTTCTGTTGGTGCTGGCTGTATTTGTCCACAGAACTCGCAGGTTGAATATTTGTTCTGTGGTGCTTCTGTTTGGGTGGAAGCCTGCCTGTTCTTCAGCGATGATCTTTTCTGCCCGTGGCTTTAGTCTGTTAAAGATGACTTTTTAACATCACTTTACTGGCATGGCTTATGAGGCTGATTGTTTGATAGTTTGGGCATTGCTGTAGATTGCCTTTCTTGGGGAGCATGATGATGAGTGATTGGGTCCAAGGTGTTGGCCGCCACTCTCCAGTCTGCCAGATCTTGTTGCAAATTCTTGTGAGGATGTCTGTCACTTCCCCCCACCCCCACCCCCCATATTTGATCAGCTCTGCTGGGATGTTGTCAATGCCTGCAGCTTTCCCATTTTTCAGTGATTTGATTGCTGCCTCAACCTCTTCACAAAGGATAGGAAAGTCATCATCTACTGACGAGTCCTGACTTGTAAGTACACTTGGGTCACCATCTGGAAATAAAATTTTGACTTGACTTGACTGACTTGACTTGTGTCTGATGTTTGTAGAGCTCTGAACAGTACTCTGTCCATCTGTTAATGATATCTTTTTCCTCTGTGAGGCAGTTTCCATCTTTGTCTTCGATGCTGGTGACTCTTGTCTGTTTCTGCTGTGTGAGCTCTTTCACAATTTGATAGGCTCTTCTGCTGTTGTTCTTGGTCACATTTTCTTCAATATCTGAACATTGTTTCTCAATCCATTCTTCTTTGGCCTTTTTCATGTCTTTCTTGATCTTTTTGCTGATCTCTCTGTATTCTCCTGCTCCTGTTGTGTACTTGACACTCTTCAATTTACTTCGTTTATCACACATATCCAGGATTTTATCTGTGATCTATGGTTGTTTTTTTCTGGCGGTGCTTGCCAAGTAGCTCCTTTGCTGTTTCCGTCATCACTGCATTGAAACTGTTGGTTATTGTGTCTGCATCTTTATCAAGTGTAATCAGTGCAGCAAATTTTCCACCTATTTTTGCTTGGAAAGCTTTTGGGATGGTAGCGTCCTTCAATCTTTCTAGGTTGAATTTTAGCCTGATGTTCTTAGGCTTGTTGATATTTTTCAGCTGGATTTTAAAGTTCAAGAGCACCAGGTCATGGTCACTGCCCATGTCTGCACCTGGAAATGTCCTCATCTTGGCTCCTTTGATGTAACCTGTAACGGCTACTGAAGCGAACTGCTCAGGGCAATTTGACAGTGAGACCATAATAACCTCACCTCACCTATCGTTTAGTCCATTGGACCTTGGGGTCATTCATGAATATTTTGCAACCACCTTCCTCCACTCCCCACGTTCCTCTGCTTTCCGTAGAAAATCGTTCCACTAATGGCCAGTCGAATCTCTGATATTGTCTTCCTATCGTTTTCTCTGTTTTTCTCTTCAAGTCCCTCCTTGTACTGTTCTTTGTAGAACAGTCTTGGCCAGTCAAGATGCTCGTGAGACTTGTATTGTGCGGGTAACCATCAAGCATCTGGTTTTGGAGAGTCGTTATGTCCAGGATATTAGCTTTTTGTGATGTTCCACCAAACACCTTTTTAATTTCCTGAGAGAATCAGGCTTTTCCCGTTTGATATGAGTAAATGTGTTTCGGTTGATCATTAAGAACAACGAATCTGGTTTTGGTTTTATCTCATTTTATGTGTGGTTGATGTGGTTTTTCCCACAACGTGGTGCCCGTCTTGAGTTGGCCCTTATGGTTAGCCAGGGAGTTGATACAAAGTGACAGCCCTGATATGGTCGCTGTGGTTGAAGGGCTATAAACAACAGGAATGGATTGGATTGGAGTTTGGGTCTTTTCACTGAGGTCAGGAGCTCTTCATATGGTCTGACTATGTTTTAAATTCTGGCGAGCACTTCCTCATTAGTGATGTGATCTCTGTTTAAGATATCAAGAAGTTTGCGAAGCTACCTCATCTCCATTGCCTGTATCGTGTTTTTTTTTAATGCCTGCTGTTTTGGTCCACATTTCACATGCATAAACAAATACGGACATGATCTGGGAAAGCATCAGACTGATCTTGAAGCTAATGGCGATGTTCTTGGCATTCCAGAGGACTTTCATTTTGCTCATTGCATCTGTGGTCTGGGCTATCCTGGAGAGAATTTTATGTTTTGATCCTTCATCCAATACTAAAGCTCCCATATATTTGAAGCTATAGACTGTCTCAATTTTCTTGCCATCTATAATTATGTCAGTGCTGATGCCATTGGTACTATTTGTCCTGGGATGGGTTTTCTCTGCACTCATCTGCATGCCATATGCTGACGAGACTTCATCAAGATGATTTACCAGGTTGACTAGCTCTTGCCCTTCTCCAACTAAGCCGTCAATGTCATCAACAAAATGTAAGTTTGTAATTTCCTGCCTCCAATGTTGACTGTTCCCTAATGATTTTCAAGTGCATCAGCCATTATTCTAAAGAGATATTAAAAAGGGTGGGACAGGGCAGACATTCTTGGCGTACTCCAATTGTGGTTCAGAACCAATCTCCTATGTTGCTGTCATAGTAGACTGCGCTGGTTGCCTTGTATTGAGGCATTCTATGGCTCTGATCAAGTTGGCATTGATGTTATACAGCCTAATGCTTACCAACAGAGCTGCATGACAGACAATGTTGACCGTCTTCTTAAAGTCTACAAAGACGTGGTAAAGATCTTGTTGGTGTTACAAGTATTTCTCACAGAGTATTCTAAGGTTAAGCATTTGTTTGGTTGTGTGCTGTCCTGTTCTAAAACCAGCCTGCTTTTTTTTGGATGATCTCCTCAGCTTCAGGCTGTAGGCTGTTCAGGAGGATTCTGAGCATGGCTTTGCTTGGATGGCTGATCAGGTTGAGGATATGGTAGTTTGGGCATAGTTGTAAGTTGCCTTTCTTTAGGAGAGTAATAATCAGGGACTATGTCAAAGATGTTTGCCACTCCCCTGTCTGCCAGATCCTACTGTAGATGATGAGTAATACCTCCATCATGCTCTCTCCTACCTGGACCAGTTATGATGGAATGCTGTCCACTCCTTCTGACTTCCCTCTTTTTAGTGATCTTAGTGCACTTTCAACTTCTTCACGTGGGATGAGCAGCTGCTGTTGTTGATTTGTGGAGGGACATCTAACACTTTGATGACTTGATGAAAAAAGCAAATGCATTGCTTATTCAATGTACCATCTGGAAATAAAAATTTGACTTGACTTGGGGTATCCTGTTGCTGTGTGAGTGTATAGGTCAAAGAAGTAATCTGTCCACCTCTTTAAAATATCTTGCTCCTCTGTGAGATATTTCCCTGCTTTGTCTTAGATGACAGTGGTTCTCCCTTGTTTTGACCTTGTCAGGACTTTCACAAGCTGGTAGCATTTCTTGCTGTTGTTATTCTGCAGGTTTTCTTCAATACATTTGCATTGTTCTTCAATCAAATTCTCCTTTGCTCTTCTCATATCTTCTTTAACTTGTTGATTGGCTTCTCTGTATAGCTTGTCACCTTCAGCCTCATTCTTCTTTTGCCACAGTTCTCTTTGTTTGTTGCACAGTTTGAGTATGCCCTGTGTGATCCTGGGCTTTTGACATTGCTGGTGTTTGCCAAGGATGTCGTTACTGTTTCAGCCACTGCAGTGTTAAAGCTGTTGATAAAAAGCGGTGTCAAAGCTGTTGATCAAGGTATCTATATATGGTGTTATGGTTGTCGAGGACAAGGAGTGGAGAAAATGTTCCTCCTATCATTGCTTTGAAGTTTTCTGCTATGATTGGGTCGTTTAATTTGTCAAGATTGAAATTTATCCTTTATTTTTCCTGCTTGATAATTGAGCTTTATCCTTAATTTTCCATGATTATTAACTCTCTTGAGGTGCAGTCTAAACGTCATCATCACAAGCTCATGGTCGTTTCCTATGTTCGCTCCTGAAAAATGTCTAGTCTTCGCAATCTTGACACTTCATTGAAAGCATTGTTTGACCATGATGTAGCCTATTTGATTGTAGTGATCTTCTCTTGGGCTGTGCTATGTCCAGCATCTACATGGTTTGTGTGGACCAGAAGTGTTCACCAACTCCAAGTTGTTGCAACTGGCAAATTCTAGGAGCCTCAAGCCTCTTTCGTCGGTGTCAGTGTTTGCCACATGTCCTCTTCCAATTCTTGCCCACCTCTGCTGCCATTTTGGCATTCCAGTCACCCTGTTCTAAAATGAAGCTTTTATTTGGTGTCTTGCCTATGACCTCTTGCAGTTGATTGTTGAAGAATTTAACATCCTGGTCATCATAGTCAGTTGTTGGGCCACAAGCTTGTAGAATGGTGGCGTTAAAAGGTGCAGCCCTCAGACTGACGGTAATGAGTCAACTAGAGACTGGTCAGCATCCCATGATGGCATTGCAGTGTCTTTGTGGATGAGGAATCCTACTCTGTGTTCATGTGTGTTTTCACTGCGATTGAGATAGAGTTTGTGGCCTTCAGAAGTAGTTTTCTCCGAAATTTGTCAAGCGCATCTCACAGACTTCAAGGATGTTCCATCTGCATTTTTTTCAATTCATATGTAAGGTTTTTTTCCCTTTTCCTGGTGCTCTCAGTGATCAGGAGTTCCATGTGCCAATAGTGATGTTGTGTGTAAGACGCAGTGATGCTGAACCACCTGTCACACACTTTACACCTTCGTCCTGCTGGTCAGCAACGGAAGGCACGGTCCTTGTACTGGACAACAACTGAGCCATTATGGAATCAGCATTGGTTGTCATCCTCATAACATGACACTTGGGCAGTGTCGCATGGTGGAGCCCGTCCCTCTCCATGTCAGACCACAGCCCATGTCCTCCATCAAGGTGGCTCACCTAAGCCTTGAACACGTAGCCTCTGAGTTCCAGGGAACTTCATCCGCCTTGGCCAGTAACTTGCGTTGTGGAAGTTACGCACCCAGTGATGCCATGCTAGCATCACTCCTTCACGGGGCTTGACACGCCTGCTAAGGAGAGGTCTCCAGAGAGTGGTGCTTGGAGCCAACATGAGAGAAATTTAGGAGATGGGTGAGGACAGTGATGCCTGTCCACCCTACCAGGTAAGGTGCAGCAGCCAGACATCATAGGTACTGTCTCAACCAGAGCTCTCTACACCACCCCTAGACCATAATTATAAGCATAGCCTCAAAACAGACAATGTGGATTTCATTGGTCATAAACTTAAGGACAGCCAGAAAGAGCTGCATGAAGACAATGTAAAGAAAATCAGAGAGGGGGGTTTTGGGGGTGTTTTATTTAAAGCTATAAACTGGGGGCCTTTGTGCAAGCACACACTCACACACACACACACACACACACACACACACACACACACACGCACATACGCGCACACACACACCACAGACACACACACACACACACACACACACACACACACACCGCACATACGCGCACACACACACCACCAGACACACACACACACACACACGCACACACCACATACACACACACCACATACACACACACCACACACCAAATCCCCTTCTAGCTCTTCTGAGTTTGCCAGCTGTGGCTGGTGGTATGCACGCCATGTAGTCCCCAAGATCTGGTCTCATGATCATTGTAAGCTGTGGCCCTACATTTAAAATCACACCACTACACCACACAACATTCTCAAAAACATGGAAACATGGATGAATAAAGGGCAAATATCACGAGAGAGAGAGAGAGAGAGAGAGAGAGAGAGAGAGAGAGAGAGAGAGAGAGAGAGAGAGAGAGAGAGAGAGAGAGAGAGAGAGAGAGAGAGAGAGAGAGAGTTGTCATTGTATACAGTTTTACATTTCTCTTTTTCCAATATTTTCAGAACTGATATCACTACCACCTTCCTGAGGCAGATGAAACATGAACAACTCGTCAACTGATAGCACTGGACTCACAAATGACATCACATTTTCGATGCTGGTCATAGCATCACCCGAGTACCAGGCATCAGAGATGATCTGGAAAATTTGCCCTGCTGTCATTATTGTGGTGGGAGGCTTTGGAAACATCGCCACAGTCTTCGTCATGCAGCGTATAAAGGACGGGAACTCATCTCAGTATGCTATTTTCATGGCTCTGGCCATTTCAGATTTAACCTTGCTCTGTACAACCACTGCCCATGCATGGATAAAGACTGTGTTCAGAACAAGTCTTCAGCTTCTGCATCCAGCACTGTGCAAGGTGTTAATCTGGTCAACCTATACTGGTAGTTCTATATCCGCCTGGCTGGTGACCTGTGTGACAGTTCAGAGAACAATGGCGGTTCTGTGGCCACACAGGATGAGGGTGATGTGCACTGTGCGAAGAACGTGGATTGTCATAGCAATGATAATAGTCATTTCATGTGTCATGAATATTCATCTTTTGGTGGGAGTAGAGATCATCTTTTTATACAATTCGTATCATTGTCACACCATGGCAGGGTCGTATAGATATTTCTTTGAGTTTATCTACCAATTGCTGTATGGAGTTTTGATTTCTGCCATCCCCTTTGTGTGTCAGTTTATCTGTGATATCATTTTGTCTGTCACTCTGATCAAAGCCGTTTCTTCAGCTTCCTTGTTTACACGTTTTGAACCCGGGGCGGCCCGAAACAAAACACTAAACAGCCGAAAAGAAAAATTTTTAAACAGAACGCCAACATGTTTTTTGGTCAATCCTTTAAACCTTCCTTATTTTGACAAGGGCCCTGTTTTGTGTTTTTTTAAACGGGGATTGTATACTGTTTTCTGCTTTCCCAAAAAACCCCCAAAGGGCAGATGCTGTGAAAAATTCTCTACGAGAAATAGCATTTCATTTTATGGACCCCAACACGCCAAAAACCTTTTTCCTCTACTGTCTCACGGGAAACCCAAAATTTCCCAAAAGGGGGAATTTTTATAAACTGGATCCCCCTTTGCGTGAATTTTTCCTTTTCCCAAAACTTTTCCATAACATCTGTAGAGGCATCAAAAAAGAGACGGGAAGCATCAGGGAAAGGGGTGCTTTGACCAATCCCTCCCCATCGTCTTCAAATAAATTTAAAAACCATTTATCAAAAAAAAGAGAGAGAGAGCCCAACAGAAGAGAGAGAGAAAAGGAAGAGAGGAGAAAAAGATTTAGAAAAAGACAGACGACAGAACGGGCAACAAAATACAGACGGGAGCCCGACAGAGACGAGAAAACAGAAGAGAGACACACAAGAGAGAAACTGTGGTCTTTTTAAAATCACAGTAAATAGAACAAGCACTCCCAAAATAAAAAGGGCAATTTGGGAAATCATTTGGGTTTGCCATGTCAAATCGGTGGGGCCCAAAATTTTCTCCAAAATAAGCAAATTAAATCATTTCACACAGATCCAAATTAACCCATTTTTTCAAACAGCGTTTTTTTTCCCCTTTAAAAGGGGTTTAGATTAAAAGCCACCCTCTGCAGCCAAAAACGTTTCAGGAATGCGGCGTCCCCTTTGAAAAATTCCCTTTAATTTTCCCGTTTCCCCCAGACATATCCTGTGCAAGTGGATTGCTCAGTGCCTGCCAATGGGAAAGGGTTCAACTCAACGGTAAACCCAAAATACACCCCAAAAAAAAATTTTAAAAACCAAAAAAAGATTTAAGATAAGGTACACATCATACCCCGGAGAAGATGCTGTGAGAAAGTTTTTATAAATAGGAGCAAAAAATGAGCCCTTTCCCATTCCCCGTTTTTTCATTAATTAAACAGCCTTCCTCATTCCTTACCTTTTTTAAAACCTTCTTTTTTGCGTTCTCATTAACAACTTTTTTTTGCTGCCTCATCTTCTGTGACTCCCCCGTCCTGCTGTTCCCAAAGCCCCCTCATTCCCCAAACTCCCCACCCCACCATACCCAATTTGTTTTTGTCCATCCCCAGGGTCGGAGGTTTCCCCAGGGGGCCCATCACTAACAGGCGCCCCGGGAACCCCCCACCAAAGGGGCCCTTTCACTTTCTGCTGGGTCACTTTGGTGGTGTTTTTAGTGGGGCCTGTTTTGAGCTAAAAAACCAGGGCACTACCTTTCTAAAAACCCCCTACTAACGCAGTTAAATTTGCTCAGTCGCGGAGCGGACCCGAGGAGTTTCCCACCTGAGGGGGGAACCACCACAACGTTTTTCCCCCTCCAACACTGTCCCCCCCCGAACCTCCCCAACCCCAAAGGCTTTGACACATCCTTTACCCATGCCCAGAAAATGTATTTGGGCCAAAACCCAATCTGAATTTACCATGAGACCCCAAACAACGGGAAAAACCCCCGAAACAAGGGAAAATTTTTTTTTTTGCATGGTGATCAATGACAATGGGATGAATTAAATTTTGCTCTGGGAAAATGCATATGCCCTTTTGGGTTTTTTGACAGGGTTTTTACTTTTACTCCCACCCATCAAAAAATATCCCAAACGTCAACCGGCCCCAGAGATACAGACCAAACCCCCAGGTTGGTCAAATAATTGAGCAACACTCTCAAACCGCAACCGTGAGTCCTTTTCCCAAACCCACCCACAGCACCCCCACTCTGGGGAGGAGGGCCGGCCGGAGTCGGGAAAAATCCCTATTACTCTTATGGAAAAAACGCCCCCCCACCTTCCTTTCCGTAACACAAGGCGCCCAACGCGCCATGGGATTTTTTTTTTCTCCCCTTAAAAAAAACATTCTTTTTTTCTGTTCTTCATTAACCATTCCTTTTTTCCCCTTTTTTCATTAACCCAAAATTTTTTATTCCGGGTTTTTCAAATTTAAAAACATCCCTTTTTGCTGTTCCCCCATAAACAAAATTCTTTATTCCTGTTTTTTCATTAACAAAATTTTTTAAATTTTTTTCTTCATTAAAAAAATTCTTTTTTTTCTTCTTCCATTAACAGCATTCTTTATTCCTGTTCTTTTTTAAAAAAACAATTTTTTATTTTCCCGTCTTCAATAACAACCTTTTATTTTTTCCTTTCTTTCATTTAACCCCCATTCCCTTTTTTCCCGTTCTTCATTAACAACATTCTTTTTTTAAGTTCTTAAATTAAAAAACAATTTTTTTATTCCCCGGTTTTGTCTTTTAAAAACATTATTTATTCCCCGTTTTTGTCATTAAAAAACATTTTTTAAATTTTGTTTCTTCATTAACAGCTTCTTTTTTCCGTTTTTTTATTAACAACATTCTTTTTTTCCTGTTCTTCACAAACAACTTTTTTTTAAAATTCGTTCTTCAATCAAAAACTTTTCTTTTTCCTTTTTCTTCATAACAACATTCTTTATTCCTATTTCATTAAAAAAATTTTTTTTTTCCCAACTTCATTAAAAAAATTTCTTTATTCCTGTTTCATCATTCCCAACTTTCTTTTTTTCCGTTTTTTCATTAACAATATTCTTTATTTTTCTGTTTTTTCCCTTAACAACATTCTTTTTTTTAAAATTTTTTAACAAAAATTCTTTTTTCCTTTCTTTTTTAACAACTTTTTTTATTCCTTTTCCCTTTCAATAACACATTCTTTATTAGGGGTTCTTCGTTAACAACATTTTTTTTTTTTCCTGTTTTTTCCTTTTAAAAACATTTTTTATTCCGGGTTAAATCATTAACACATTTTTTTTTTCCTTTTTCCTCATTAACAACATTTTTTTTTTTTCATTAAAAAACTTTCCTTTTTTTTCCTTTTTCTTTTTAAAAACATTCTTTTTTTCCATTTTCCTCATGAAAAAAAACATTTTTTTTTGTTTTTTTTCTTCATGAACAACTTTTCTTTATTGCTGTTCTTAAATAACAAGTTTCTTTTTAAATTTTTTCTTCATTAACAACATTCTTTATTCCTGGCTTCTTTAAAAAAATTTTTTTTTCCTTTTTTTTAATTAACAACATTCTTTTTTCCCCAGTACTTCTTTAAACGATTTTTAAAACCCGGGGTTTCTTTTTTTAAAAAATTTCATTTTCCCGTTTTTCATAAAAATATTCTTTATTCCTGTTCTTCATTAAAAACCCTTTCCCTTTAACCGTTTTTTCATGAACGTCATAAATTTTTTGCTGTTCTTCTTTGAACAACATTCTTTTTTCCTTTCCGAATTAACAACACTTTTTATTTCTGTTCCTAAATAAACAACATTATTTTTTGCTGTTTTTTTATGCCATTCTTTACTCCTGTTTTTATTAAAAAAAATTTCCTTATACAAATTCTCAAAACAACCTTTTTTTCCCTCCTATTCTTCATTAAAAACCCATTCTTTAATTCGTTTTTCAATAACAAAAATTCTTTTTTTTCCTGTTCTTCATTAACAACTTTCTTTTTCCTGTTCTTTAAAAAAGTCATTTTTTTATTTTTTTTCTTCCATTAACAAGATTTTTTTTTTCCTTTTTCTTCTTTAAACAAGATTTTTTTTTTCCTTTTTTCCCATTAACAACCTTCTTTTTTTCCTTTTTCTTCAGTAACAACATTCTTTAACTCTGTTCTTCATTAACAACTTTCCCTTTATTCTTTTTCTTCATTAACAAAACCCTTTTTCCCCGTTCTTCTTTAAACAAAAATTCTTTATTCCTTTTTCTTCTTAACACATTCTTTTTTCCCCTGTTCTTCTTTAACAAAAATTTTTTTATTCCGGTTTTTAAATTTAACAAAAATTTTTTAATCCTGTTTTTTTCATTAACAACATTCTTTTTTTCCTATTTTTTTTCATTAAAAAAATTTTCCTCAAATTCCTAGTCTTCATTAAAAAAATTTTTTTATTTTTCCCCAAAACTTTCTTTAAAACAAAAATTCTTTATTCCTGTCATAAATTCATTTTTACCCTTTATTCCCAATCTTCATTAAAAAACTTTATTTTTTTCTTTACAAACCCAACTTTCCTTTATTCCTGTTTTTTTTTTAAAACCACATTCTTTTTTTCCCCTGTTCTTCAATAACAGCATTCTTTTACGGGTTCTTCTTTAAACAACATTCTTTTTTTCCTTTTCTTCATTAAAAACATTCTTTATTCCTTTTGATCTTTTAACACCATTTTTTAATCCTGTTCTTCATTAACAATTTTTTTTTTTTTTTTCTTCTTCTTTAACAACTTTTTTTATTCCTGTTTTTTTTTTAAACAACTTTTCTTTTTCCTTTTTCTTCAATAACAACACTTTTTTCCTTTTCTTCTTTAACAACTTTGGGTTATTCCTGTTCTTTCCATAACAACATTCTTTATTTCTGTTCTTTATTAAAAAAACATTCTTTTTTCCTTTTTCTTCTTTAACCCAAAAATTCTTTTTCCCTGTTTTTAAATTAAAAAAACATTCTTTTTTTCCTGTACTTCATTAACAACATTTTTATTCCTGTCCTTCTTAAAAACATTCTTTGTTGCTGTTTTTTTTTTTAAAAACATTTTTTATTATTTTATTCATTTACTACATTCTTTTTTTTCCTCTTCCTCTTAACCACATTCTCTATTCCTTTTTCGTATTAACAACATTATTTATTCCTGTTTTTTCCATGGATATCATTCTTTTTTGCTGTTCTTAAAATTTATAATATTTTTTTTTTTTGGCTTTTTCTTCATTAAAAAAAAATCTTTAAATAATTTTCTTTTTAAAAAAAAAATTTTTGGGGGGGCATTCTTTTTTCCCCTGTTCTTTTTTTAACAAATTTTTTTTTTCTTTTTTTTATTAACACATTCTTTTTTCCCTGTTCTTCATTCCCAAAACTTTCTTTTTTCCCCGTCCTTCTTTAAAAAACTTTCTCAAATTCCTGTTTTTCATGAAAACATTTTTTATTTTTTTAAAAATTTCATTAAAAAACATTTTTTAAACCCTAGTCTTCATTAACAAAATTTTTTAAACCCCCAATCTTTTTTAACAACATTCTTTTTTTTCCTGTTCACATTAAAAAAAACATTCTTTTTCCCTGTTCTTCTTTTAACAATATTCTTCATTTTTCTTTCTTAAAAAAACAACATTTTTTTTTTTTTTTCTTAACAACATTCTTTTTCCTTTTTTTTTTTAAAAAAACTTTCCTTTTTTCCTTTTCTTCAATAACAGCATTCTTTATTAGTTTTTCTTCGTTAAAAACATTTTTTTCCCTTTCATCTTTAAAAAAACATTCTTTATTCCTGTTCTTTCTTTTAAAAAGAAATTTTTTTTCCTTTTTCCTTAAATTAACAATATTTTTTTTTTTCTTCTTCATTAAAAAATTTTCTTTTTTCCCCGTTTTTTTTTAAACAACTTTTTCTTTATTCCTGTTTTTCCCAATAACAAAATTCTTTTCCCCTGTTTTTTCATTAACAACATTTTTTTTCCCCTGTTCTTCAATAACAACATTTTTAAAACCCCCTTTCCCCATTAAAAACATTCGTTTTTTCCCTTGTTCTTCATGAACAACATTCTTTATTTCTTTTTTTTTTAAACAAAAATCTTTATTCCTGTTCATCATTCAAACTTTCCCTTTATTCCTGTTCTTCATTAACAACTTTCTTTATTCCTGTTCGTCATTAACAACATTTCTTATTCCTGTTCTTCATTAACAGACTTTTTTTCCCTTTTTTCATTAAAAACATTCTTTATTCCTGTTTTTAAATTTAAAAACAACATTCTTTTTTTTCCCCTTTTTCTTTGATTAACAACATTTTTTATTCCTGCCCCTTCATTAACAAAATTCTTTGTTGCTGTTCTTTTTTAAAAAACCATTCTTTATTTATTTTATCCATTTACCCCCTTTCTTTTTTCTCTTCTTCTTTTAACCACTTTTTTTTCCTTTTTTTGGTCATTAACAACATTTTTTTTTTCCTGTTTTTTCAGGGATATCATTTTTTTTTTTGTTTGTTTTTCAGAAAAACATTTTTTTTCCTGTTTTTCATTAAAAAATTTTTAAATCATTTCCTCAAAAAAACCCAAATTCCCTTTAAATTCCCTGTTCTTCATTAACAATTTTCCTTTTTTTTTTAATTTAAAAAACATTTTTTAACCCTTTCTTCATAAACCAACATTCTGTTTCTTTTTTTTTAAAGAACAACTTTCTGTTTTTCTTTTTTTTCCATGAAAAAAAATTCTTTATTCCGTTCTTCATGAACAACATTTTTTAAATTCCCTTTTTCTTCATAAAAAAACTTTCTTTTTTCCTTTTCTTCTTAAACAAATTTTTTTTCCCCTTTTCTTCTTTAAACAAAAATTTTATTCCTTCTTTCATGCCCAAACCCTTTTTTAAATTTCCTCTTCTTCATTAACAAGTTTCCCTTTAAACTTTTTCTTCATTAAGAACATTTTTTTTTTCCCTTTTTTCGCATGAACAACTTTATTTTTTTGCAAATTCATCATGAACAACATTTTTTTTTTTTTTTTTTCCTTTTTTTTTTAAACCAAGATTCTTTATAACTGTTTTTCTTAAAAAACATTCTTTTTTTTCCCTTTTTTCTTTTTAAACAACATTCATTATTCCTGTTTTTCATTAACAATTTTTTTTCCCCCCTTGGGTCAACATTAACATCATTCTTTATTCCGTTCTTCATTAACAAAAAATTTTTTTTTTTCCTTTCTTCTTTTAACAACATTTTTTATTCCTTTCTTCTTTTAACAACATTCTTTTTTTTGTGTTCTTCATTTAACAACATTCTTTATTTGTGTTTTTCATTAACAAACCAATTCTTTTTTCCTGTTTTTTCTTTAAACAACTTTCCCTTTATTCCTGTTCTTCTTAACAAAATTTTTTAAATTCCTTTTCTTCATTAAAAAACATTCTTTATTCCTGTTCTTCATTTAAAACCCTTTCTTTACCCTGTTTTTCATAAAACATCTTTTTTTTTTGGGCTGTTTTTTCATTAACAAAAATTTTTTTTTTCAGTTCTTCATGACAACATTTTTTTTTTTTTTGCTTTTCTTCATTAACAACATTTTTTTTTTCATTTCTTAATGAAAAACATTCTTTTTTTCCGTTCGTCAAAACAAAAATTCTTTTTTCCCCTTTTCTTCAGTAACAAATTTTTTTATTCCTTTTTCTTCAGAAACAAATTTTTTTTCCTGTTTTTTTCATAAAACAACTTTCTTATTCCTTCTCTTCATTAACAACTTTCTTTTTCCTGTTTTTTGGAAACATCATTTTTTTTTGCTGTTTTTCCCATGAACAGCATTTTTTAAATTCCTGTTCTTAATTAAAAAACATTCTCTTTTTCCTTTTTTCCTTTGAACAATATTTTTTTGTGGTTTTTCTTTAAACAACATTCTTTTTTTTCCTTTTCTTCATTATCAAGTTTCTTTATATCTTTTCTTCTTTAAACCAACATTCTTTTTTCCCTTTTTTTTTCCTTAAAAATTTTTTTTCCCGGGTTTTCTAATTAACAACATTCTTTTTTCCTGTTCTTCATTAACAACATTCTTATTCTTTTTCTTTATAAACCCAACGTTTTTATTTGCTGTTCCTCATAAACAACATTTTTCCCAATCCCTGTTCCTAATTAAAAAACATTCTTTTTTTCCTGTTCCTCATAAAACAACATTTTTTTTTGCTTTTCTTCATAAAAAACTTTCCCTTTTTTCCTTTTCCCTTCATTAACAAATTCTTTAAAAACCCTGTTCTTCATGAAAAACCCTTTCTTTTTTCCTTTTGCTTAAATTAACAACGATTTTTATGCCTTTTTCCCTCAGGAAAAAAACTTTTCCTTTTTTTCCTTTTTCTTCTTTAAAAACCCATTCTTTATTTCCCGTTTTTCATTAATAAAATTTTTTTTTTGTTTGTTCTTCAAGAACAACATTGTTTATTCCTGTTTTTTTATTAACAACATTTTTTAAATTCCTTTTTCTCATTAAAAAATCATTTTTTAATTTTTTTTCTTAAAGAACAACATTCTTTTTTCCCTTTTTTTCATTAACAACTTTCTTTTTTCTTGTCCTTTTTTAAACAACTTTTCCTTTTTTCCTGTTCTTCATTAACAACATTCTTTTTTTTGCCCCTTATTAAAAACCCATTCTTTTTTCCTGTTCTTCAGAACTACATTTTTTATTCCTTTCGAAATTTAAACAACATTTTTATGCCTTTTTCCTCATGAACAACATTATTTTTTTCTCTTTTTCATGAACAACATTGTTTATTCCTGTTTTTCTATTAACATCTTTCTTTTTTCCCTGTTCTTCATGAACAAAAATTTTTTATTCCGTTCTTCATTAAAAACTTTCCCTTATTCCTTTTTCTTCTTTAAACAACATTTTTAAATTTCCTGTTCTTCTTAAACAACATTTTTCAATTCCGGGGGTTTTTTTTCCCTTGAACAACTTTCTTTTTTCCTGTTCTTTTTATTAAAAAGGGGAATAGGGGCCGGGATAGCGGGGACAGGATAGCTCAGGGGTCGGGAGCACTCGTTTTCCCCCCCCAGCCAATTTAAGCACCCCGAGCGGGGTTTTCCAGGGGAAATGGTGACCGTTTTTGCGCCCCTTTGGGCTTGGGTACATTTTTCCCCCCCATTAAACCCACGAAAAAGGGGTACCTGCCCTTTTTGGGGTCGGGAAGGAAAAGAAACGAGGGAGGGGAGAGGGGCCCCCCTAAATTTATGCTGGCCCAAAGAATTGGGGCTCTGACGCCTCCTCCCCTACCCCCTTATAGGTTTTTGGGACTCCCTTTTAACCCTCCTTTTTACCTATTAAAAACATTTTTTTCCCCGTTCTTCTTTAAACCCAAAAATTTTTTTAATTCTTTTCCCTTCAATAAAAAACTTTCTTTATTCCTGTTTTTCATTAACAACATTTTTTTCGCTGTTCTTCATGAAAAACATTCTTTTTTTCCTTTTTTCTTTATAAACAACTTTTATTTTAGCTGTACTTTCAGGAAAAAAAATATTCTTTTATCCAAAACTTCAGAACAAAAATCTGTTTTACGTTTCTTTGAAAAAAAAATTTTTTTTCGCTTTTTCTTCATAAAACAACATTCTTTATTTTTCCTGTTTTTTTCATGAACAACTTTTTTCTTTTTCCTGTTCGTAATTAAAACGATCTTTATTTCCGTTCCTTAAAAAAAAGAAATTTTTTTTTGTTGTTCTTCATGAACAAAAAATTTTTTTATTCCTGTTCTTCATAAACCATCACTCTTTTTTCCTCTTTTTTTCATGAACAAAAATTTTTCATTCCTTTTTTTCCATGAACATCTTTTCTTTATTCCTTTTTCCTTTTAAAACAACATTCTTTTTTTTCCTGCCCAAATTAACAACTTCTTTATTCCTGTTCTTAAATTAACAACATTCTTTACTCCTGTTCTTCATAACAACATTCATATTCCTTTTCTTCATTAAAAAACATTCTTTTTTCCTTTTTTTTATGACTATCATTTTTTTTTTCCCTTTTTCATCATGAACAACTTTCTTTTTTCCTGTTCTCAAATTAACAACTTTTCTTTTTTCCCCTGTTCTCTTTTTTCAACACCCCTTTTTTTCCCTTTTCTTCATTAAAAAACATTCTTTATTCCTTTTCCCTCAAAACCAACTTTTCTTTTTTTTCCTGTTCTTCATAACAGCATTTTTTTATTCCTTTTCTTCATTAACAAGATTCGTTTTCCTTTTTCTTCTTAAAAACATTTTTTATTCCTTTCTTCATTACAAAAATTCTTTATCCCTGTTCTTCATTAACAAAAAATTTCTTTACCCTGTTTTTTCCTTTTTAAACAAGATTTTTTCCGTTTTTTTTCAGAAAACAGTTTTTTAAACCCTGTTTTTCCCTTTAAACAAAAAATTCTTTATTCCTTTTTCTTCTTTAAAAACTTTCCCTTTAAATTCCGTTTCTTCTTTAACAACTTTTTTTTTTTTTTCCGTTTCTTCTTTAAACCCAAAATTCTTTTTTTCCCTTTCTTCAGAACAAAACCCTTTATCCCTGTTCTTAAATTAAAAAACTTCTTTTTTTCCTGTCTTCTTTAACAAAAAATTTCCCTTTTTTTCCTGTTTTTCATTAAAAAACATTTTTACCCCTTTTCTTCATTAACAAATTCTTTATTCCTTTTTTTCATTAAAAAATTCTTTTTTTCCTTTTTCCTTCCCATAACAGCTTTCCTTTTTTCCCCGGGTTTTTTTCTTTAAAACACCATTTTTTAAATTCCCCTGTTCTTCTTTAAACCAACTTCTTCATTCCTGTTCTTCATAAACATCTTTCTTTATTCCTTTTTCTTCATTAACAAAAAATTTTTTTTTTTCCTGTTCTTCTTAGCAACATTCTTTATTCCTTTCTTAATTAGCAACATTTTTTATTCCGTTTTTTTTATGCTATCATTTTTTTTTTGGGCTTTTCATCATAAACACATTCTTTATTCCTGTTCTCTATTAACAACTTCCTTTATTCCTGTTTTTCCCAATTAACAACACTTTTTATTCCTGTTTTTCCATTAAAAACCCAATTTTTTACTCCTGTTTTCATTAACAATTTTCCCTTTTAAACTCCTGTTTTTTCATTAAAATATTCTATTGTGCTGTTCTTAAATTAACAACATTCTTTTCCCTCCTGTTCTTCTTTAAACAATTTTTCTATTGTGCTTTCTTCTTTTAACAACATTCCCCCTTCCCCTGTTTTTCTTAAAACAACTTTCTTTTTTTCCTTTTCTTCAGGGACAACATTCGTTTTTGTTTTTCTTCATTAAACAACATTCTTTACTCCTGTTTTTTCCCCAATTACAAATTCTTTTTTCCTTTTTTTTTAAAATTAACAACTTTCTTTATTCCTTTTCCCTTTTTTAAAAACCCCCTTTCTTAATTTCTTTTATTCATTAACAAGATTCTTTTTTCCTTTTCCTTCTTTAAAACAACATTCTTTATTCCTTTTCTTTTTTAATAGGAATCCTTATCCTGTTCTTTATTTGATAACAATCCTTTTTAAAATTTCTTCATGAACATTTTTTTTAAATTTTTTTTTTTTTTCATTCATTTTAATTCTTCTTTTTCGGGGAAAAATGGAGCCCAGCAGTCTTTTGGGTTTTTTTTACATCTAGTCTTGGTTATGCATTTTTTAAGATTTTGTCATCCATTCCCAAAAGGAAACAAAATCCCAACTCCTCCGAAAAGCGGAACGCTTTTTAAAATTTTGTGCGAAGATGTTTCTGCGTGCTTTTCGCAAACGGAACCTTGGTTTCCCGTCCTCCAAAGGGATTTTTTTCGGGAGAGTGGGCCCGGCCTGATTTAAACCCCTTGGGGAAAAATACCCCCTTTAACCCGAGTTTTCAAAACCCGGGGTTCCTAAATTTGGGAAATTGTACATTTTAACCACAATCCCTACCCCCAAAACCCAAGAATTTGGGGGATGCCCCCTGGGTTAAAAGGAGAAAGGGAAGAAGGAAAAGGGAGATGAAAACAGATGTGTGTGTGTTGGGTGTTTGTGGGGTGTTGGTGTGTGTGTGTGTTGTTTGTGTTTTGGTGTTGTTTTACGCTAGAGAGGAAAAAGAGATGATATGGAAAAAGTGTGTTGTGTGTTGTGGTGTGTTGTTGTGTGTGTTGTGTGTTTGTGTGTGTGTGTGTGGGTGAGTGTGTTGGGGTGGGGTGTTGGGGGGGTGTGGGTGGGTGGTTTTGTGTATTTTGTTTTAAAGGGGAGGGGAGAAAGATAATAGGGAAGATTGTGTGGTGGGGTTTTGTGTGGGGTGTTTGGTGGTGTGTTGTTGGGGTGTGTGTTGTGGTGTGGGTGTGTGTGTGTGTTTGTGGTGCTGTGTACTCAAAAGTCAGGAAGACTGCTTTAAACGGTGCTTTGGGGAGTCTGGGCCATCTACATTCCGGGAAATTTTGGTCATAAAACATTTTTGCGGGGAAAAACCACACAAAAACCTGACTGAAAAATTACCTTTGATCGTATCTTGGTTTGAACGCAACAAAAACAACAACAACAAACACAGGAAAAAAGGGGAAGAGAAGAAAGAAGAAGAAGAGAAGAAGAAGAAAAGAAGAAAAGAAAAAGAAGAAGAAAAAAAAAAAGGGGAACGACGACGACAAACGACACGACGACGAAAAAATATGATGATGAGGTGATTATGGTGAAGAATATGAAATGATGATAAAAAGGCGGGTGGGGGGGGTGACACCGGGATACCCAAAATCACTCTCTGTCAAGAGGAAGGGGCTGAGAAGTCAGCCACACCAAAAATGCCCACAGCCCAAGAGAAACCTAAAAAACTCTGCAGGGAAACACTTCCCTGCAAAACCTGCCTTTCCCAAGCCCCTTTCAGTCATGGGTTAAAACTTAGCAAAAAGACCAAATATGCATAAAAATCCTTTTCGGGGGCTTGACTTCTTCTTCTTTTTTCTTCTTTTTTCTTCTTCTTTTTTTTTTCCTTTCCTTCTTCTTCTTCTCTTCCTCTTTTTCCCTTTTTCCCTTCTTCTTCTTCTTCTTTCTTCTTCTTTTTTTCTTTTTCTTTTTTTCTTCTTCTTTTTTCCTTTTTTTGTCATGTTTCCCCAGGGGAGGTTTGACATTGATGACCTTCTTCATCTCTCTTTTTGTTTTGAGCTTTCCCCTTATTTATCCCCCTTTTCCCTCTAAGATCTTTTGCAATACAAGCGGGCCCAGGTCTTGCGGGTTTTTCCCCTTTGGGTCCTTTCCTTCCTCGAATTAAATTGCTCTTTTTTATGATGTTTTTCTCCCTCTCCTTTGGAAGGGGTGCCCAAACCGGGGGCATCTTTTTTTGCTATTTAAGCTAAAAAGACTTCGGGGTTCACCAAATTTTTGCACTTTCTCTATAGTTTTTTTTAATTCGTGATCCGGGTCTTCCCCTTTTGATTTTTGCATGTACAAAAGCCTTCTTTTTTTCCAGCTTTTTCAAAAAACGGTCAAGGGCTTTTGTAAAACCCGTCTCCAACCAACGGGAAATAGGTCTGATCCCGGCCTTGTAATCAACACGCTCCCAGGGGGATTTTCTGATTTCCGACAGACTTGCCAACTTTTTTCCATTTTTTTCCAAGCAATTCGAAACCCCTTTTCTAAAAGCTAACCCCAGTTTTTTTGCTTCGAAAGCCATCATCTTTTCCTGGGGAAACAAACCCCCGTCCCCCACTTCAATTTTTCCCCTTGTTAAAATTTTCAACCCCCTTTTTTCCCTGCATCGGTATTGTTTTCCACCCTTCTTATTCAAACGGGGGGGGCAGACAAAAAACTCCGTCCTCCTTCTTCAACTTTTGGGCTTTGAGCATCTTTTTGAAAACCAATATTGACATTTTTGGCGCATTTGATCAAATTTTTTAACCTACCCTTGGGGCAGACACCACAGGGGTATTTTGCCTTGCTCCCCTATGATTGTTTTTCTGCGCCCTTTTTTCCAACGTCATTGTTTTGGGTCTTGTCAAAAATCACTTGAAATTCCTCTGCTTCTAATCTCTTTTCCCAAATTTGGGAAAATTTCTTTGAGTAGCGCATGGCTTGACTTTTTTTGTGGAAACCTGAATGATGACGGGGCGGGGGATGTCGTTGACTTCAGCAGGGGCACAAAAATCCTGAGTCAGTCAGCCACCCTGTCGGAGGCATTATTTTTGCCACCTGATTTTTGGGCCGTGGAAGGTTTTGCAAGCTAAAACCCAAACACCCTGGGGAAACAATGGAATTCCTCCCAAAAATTTAAAAAAAAACCCCCACACGGGAAAGGGGAAAGATACCATCTAAAATTCCCCTTCATTGCAGTAAGAAACAGGGGAAGCTCCCCTTTTCCTAGACAGCCGGGAGTCGGGGTTTCAATCCCTGGTGAAACTCAATTTTTCCCTCCCCAAAAAAACAGGGAAAACCACTAAAAAAATGGTGGAATGTTTCAAAAGACCCTTATGAAGAAACTAATTTTTTAAAATTTTTGTTCTTTGGACCCAAAATACACTTCCACCTGACGTGCCCGGGATGGCTCAGGGAAATAGACTTCGGGAATAGATAAATTTTAAATAAAAACCCCATAAAACTACAACACTGACTGACAACCAAACAAGTTTGGGCCTACATTTTTTTGCTTTTTCAAAAAACATGTGAAAAAAAGTCAAAAAAAAATACCCCGGGGAAAAAATTATAAATGACTTTAAAAAAAAAAAAAAAACCTACTTGGAAACCCCCAAAACGGGCCTGTGGCGGAAAGTGTTTAAAATTTTTAATTTATAAATAAAAAAGAAAAAAAAATAAAGTAAAAAATGAAAAAAAAATGATCATTAAAAACAACTTCCAATGTTTGGGGATTTCCCGGGATGGGTTTATTTTACAATGTGACAATCACAAAAACGTCTTGCTGACGGGGAAACAAAAAAAAAGGGGGCTAAAACCTTTAAAACCCGTTTTAAAACCAAAATTTCCCAAAAAAATCAAAAAAAATTTACAATTTGGTCTGATTCAAAACAGCCCCCTCCCCAATTTTCCTTTCACACGTTATGACGCAGACAAAACCACCCGCAGGCCCCCGCCCCTTTTTCCATGCCCGATTTGGAAACCCGACCGTTGGTGCGGGCCACAGGGGCCATTTTTTTTCTATCCCACACTCACCCTGTATCTTGGGGTTTCTTACACCCCAAACGAAACCAGCCCTCGGGGAGGGGTTTACCAAGTAGTCAAAAAAATTGCCCGCAATCTGACGACTCGGGTTTGATTCCCGTTCAAGGGGATTTTTTCCCGGGATTTAACATAAATGCAGACTCCATCCCCCCCAAAAGCCTTCGGATGAGCCCTTAAAAAAACCAAAGGCCCCGTGTGCGAACGCACAAGAACATAGACGCACATAAAAAAATCCGGTTCCTCTTTTCGAAAGATACCCATTGTGTCCCGGGAAGGGAAAACAGTTTGACAAATTTATAAACTCTCATACCACGGAAAACAAAAGGAAAAAAAAGCACAAATCCTTTTTTCCACAAACCTCGATAAAAAAAGAATAAAATGAAAAAATAAAAAAACTTTTTTAAAAAAACCGGGTTTGGCGGGACCAGGAAAGTTTCAGAGCTAGGGTGCCATTGATGAATGTAACCGCAAACCAAAAAGTACTGGGAGTGGGGGGGGGGGGGGGGGGGAAAAAGCACAGCCTGCCATAGAAACAGCAACGCTTTTCCCACGTCCCGCATTTTTCCCAAAAGCGTCCCCCTTTTTTAAACACCAAATTTGGGTCGATGAATTATTGATGAATAAAAAGTTTTTCCCTTTTGGGAAGTAGAACAATCTAAACCCAAGAAATTTTAAATTTACAGTGCCCTTAAAATTTTTAATTTTGTGGAAAAAATAGAAAAAAAAGATGTGGTCAGGAAGGGGGAACCCAAAAAGAAAAAAATGCCACGGTCCCCTTTCCCAGCCAACATGGCGACCTGCGCAAACAAAAAATCCACCGGGGAAAACTTTAAAACCCTGGCTGCTTAAACAGCACAAAACCTCTAAAAAATGAATTTTGGACATGTTTTTGCTATTCCCCCACATTTTTCCTTTGAAACTGAAAATAAACAAAAAAAAAACAAAAATATTTTTAAAGAAAAAAAACCCAAAAAAAAAACCACATAGAAAGGTCGCAATGCCCCCTTTTTGGGGGAGGGGGGGACATATTGGCTACACCCCTTACAAATCCACAGCTTGCACTTTTTTGGGGTTTTGGTAAGGGACGTGCCCCCCCAGACCATCACCTTTCCTTCTTTTTTTACTGCCCTAAATTCAAAAAATGTTCCCCCTTTGACAGAATTTTCGGTAGTTTTTTTTCCCCACCGGGTGCAAAATACAACGGGTAATCAACGGAAGGAAATTTGCATTTGAGAAAAAATTTCCTATAAAAATTCATCGCAAGCAGAGGAAACAGCAAAACTTTTTGTTTGGACCCCCCTCTTATTGTGGAATTTTTTTCGAATGACCCTTGGTTGATTCCTTTTCAAAACAAGGTGCCTCTGAAAATAACTGAAGTTTTGTTTATAAAATTCATTCGAATTTTAATGAAATACTCTTTCCAAAATTTTTTTTAAAAGAAAAAAAGAATTTTTATCACATTTTCCCCCCCAGGGAAATGGGGAATTCAAAAAACATAAACTGAGTTTAAAATTTCATGGAATACAAAAAATTTTAAAAATGTAACATGTTTTTTTCTTTTCCCCCCTTTCAATCCCCCAAATTTTTTTTGTTTGATTCCCAATTTTTTTTGAAAATGTATAAAAAAAAGGGGTTAAATTTATTCATAAGAAATATCCCACAATTCTAAAAGTGTTATATGACTTTTCAGCAATTCAAAAAAGCCCAGTTGATGAATTCATAAATTTTTCCCATCTTTTTGCCCCTTACTGTAATTAGTTAGGGGTTTTATATATATATATATATATATATATAAGAATATATAAAATTATATATAATATAAATATATTTTGTGTGTGTTGTGTGTGTGTGTGTGTTTTGGGGTGTGGTGTGTGTTGTTTTTGGGGTTTTAAGGGAAAAAGAGAGAAGAAAAGGAAGAGAGGGGGTTGTAATAATAGGAACTTTGGTATGAATGCGGGTTTTAAATCACCATTAGTGAATAGCCCATTAAACAAAACCAAAAAAAAAATAATAAACCTTACAGATATGAGGGAAAAAACTTACAAAGGTGAACATTGAAAAAGGATTATTTTTCAAAAAAAACACAATTTTTTCCCCTCTCAAGAAAACGGGCGTTGCAGTGAAAACCCAAAGACCCCCGTTCAAGTCCCAATTGCAATCACTTTTTGTAAAACACTGTAAGGTAGGCATGGGTTTTCTTATTAAAACACTAACATGCAGGGACGTTGCCATACCCCATGCATGTTTTGCTAGTTTTTTTACATATTAACATTTATTTTTGTGATGGGACATAGTCATTGGGTTTGCCCAATGCAAGACAAGACACCTGATGCAATGGAAAAACTTGCTCAGAAATGCAAGAAACAAATGACGTCCCTCCTTTTGTGACAAAATAAATTCTTAGCTGGATAATTTCTCTCTCCTACCCACCCCCCATCTCTCTCCCCTCTCTCTCTCTCTCTTTTTCCTCCTCCCTCCCTTTTCTCTCTCTCTTCTCTCTTTTCTCCCCCTTTTTCGTCCCCCTCCCCCTTTTCCCTTTTCTCTTCTCTCCTCTCTCCCCTCTCCCCCTCTCCCCCCACACACACACACACACCCCGACACACACACACCACCTTCACAACACACACACACCCCCCACATACACTTCAAGGGGAAAAGTAATTTTGGGGTTTTAAAAAAAAAAACCCCCATAAATATTTTTAAAAACCCAGTCGTTTTACCCCCTCTACAAAAGGGCAACAACCAAAAAGCTAAACCACACAGGGCCTTGAAGGGGGGTCGGGGTGCTAGTCTTCTAAAGAAGCGGCAAACCCAGTGGGGTGCAAAACCACATTCAGCGCACGTAATGGAACCTAGGCAGAAAGGCCTGACCTGAAAAGGCAGCCCAATTTTCCATGCAGAAAAATTTATGCCGTGACTGAAAAAAAAAACACACAATACAATATGCCCACAACCCAATAAAACCCAAAAAAATTTACAATTCAATACAAAAACGATAACACAAACAGCACAAACAAAAAAGTAAAGGTGTCCCAAAACCCTTTAAAAGGTTTGGGGGAAAGCGGGGCCGTCAAAAAACCTAAACTTCCCTAGGGGCCACAAAATTGGGGGCGCCCCCAAATCTCCTCTCCCCGTTTCCTTTAATTTCCCTGCCCCCAAAAGTGCAGGAAACCCATTTAAACTGGTGAACGGGGGACTGCACAAACCCAAAGGGCTGCAAATGGTCCCCCCAAATTCAACTGGAAACCCCACCCCGATCGCTTAAACCTTGGCTAGGAAAAGCGAGTGTTCCGACAACTGAGCTACCCCGCCCCTGCACAATACTTCAAAACAAAATAAAAATAACACATACAATACAACGCGGGTGATGCGATACAATACAACACGGGAAAAAATCCCACACATTACAAAAACATTACAAAAACAGAAACAATAAAACAATCCCAAAAAAAAACACAATACAGTACAACACAACAGGGTAACATTTCATAACAAAATACAAAACAATGTAATACAAAACAATATAAAAAAAAAACAGAACAACGCAATGTAGCACAATGCATAAAACACAGAAAAAACGCAATACAGTATAATAAAATACCTAAATACAATTTGAACAGTCAGTACAACCCAAAAAAAAAAACAGTATAAAAAATACACTACAATAAAATTAGTACAAAAACAGTACAATCTAATGCATACAAAAAACATTACTTTAAAAATATAAAAGAACAGAATATCTTTTTTTTGGAAATTTTCCCAGACTAAAACACTACAGTTTTCACGTATTGGGAAAAATATGCTTTACACTGAAACAGGAAAGTTCTTCATCATCAAAAAATGAAACCCCACATAGGGCATGGCCAAATGTGTGGGCGTCTCAGGTTTAAACCATATTTTGTTTTTCATTGAATCAAGCGTTCTTAGGTTCAAAAACTTGCATAATTTTTAGTTGGGCCCCCCCCAAATTTTACAGTGACTATTCAAAGACGGGATAGCTCAGTGATTCAGCCCTCCCCTTTCCCCCCGCCAAGTTTAAACACGTCGAGCCTGGTTTTCCAGTTGGGTGGGTGACCGTTTTCGCGCCTTGGGGTTCAGTACAGTTCCCCCCGTTCCCCAGCGTAAATGGGTACCTGCCCTCTTTTTGGGTCAGGAAGGTAAAGGGAGCGAGGGAAAAGGGGATTTGGGGCCGCCCCCCAATTAAAGCTGGCCCAGAAAGTTAAAGGGCTCTGATGCCCCCCCCGCTTCCCCCCACACCTTATAGGGTTTTGGACTCCCCTTTTCCTTAAACCCTTTAACCCATTCAAAGGAAAATTTTTAAACCCCCCGAACTTTTTTTTTCTTCTACTTCTTGGGTTTTCTTTTTAACAGGAGATTTAAATTTTATTTTTATTTGTAAATTTTTTTTTTAACCTTTTATAACGAGGGTAATTTGGGAAAAAGCACTTATATGCTTTGTACATCCAGTCCTAAAAGAGAGAGAGAGATAGAGGAAGAGAGAAAGAGAAGAGAGAGAAAGAGAGGAGAGAGAGGGGAGGGGAGAGAGAGAGAGTGGAAAAAGAGAGCGGGGAGAGAGTGTGTGTTTTGGTTTTTTTTTTTTTTATATCAAAAGGGTAATGGAAAAGCGTGTAAGGCTTTTTTCCCATGCCCCCTGTGTATGCAGTTTTTTAAAATTTTTTCATCTGTTCCCAAACCCGGGACACATTGGGGCTCAATTTCGAAAAGCGGAACGGGTTTTTTTTAAAGGGGCATAAATTTTTTTCCGGGTTTTCACACGGACCCCCGGGTTTTCAGTTTCCCCCCGAAGGAAATTTTTAGGGAAATGGAAATCCCGCAATTGCAGCAGTTTTGCCTGCCAAAATTTTTGTTTACTTTAGGGAAAAAGTTTGATCAGGAACACTTTAAAATGGAAAATTTAAAAACCAAAGAAACAGTGTCAATAATTTTAAAATCTTTAACTTAAAAATTACCCTCTAAAATTTAAAGATATTCGTGAAGCCCCGAACCCGTTTTTCAAATCTTTTTTTTGTACTGCTAATTTAAAATTTGGGGTTTTTTTTTAAAACTCCCCCCCATTAAACTGTTCATGAAAAGGTATTAAAATTTTCATAGAAAGGGGAACCTGCTTTTTATGATTTTTTTTTCACCAAAATGGGGGGGGAAACCCTTTAGATCATAATTAAAAACACCACAATAACCAAAGAGTATGGGATAACCGGAAAATTCACTACACACCCCCTTATTAGTAAACCACTATATTTTTAACCACCTCTAATTAGCACATAAATAAAAATCATTTTCCCAGAACGTCGAATGTCTGTTAAATCAAACCTCTAAACCTGTTTTTTCCCTTTTCGGTTATTGATAGTTTTTCAACCCAAAAGGGATTAACAAACCAAGCCGCAAAAACAACGCACCACCACGCAAAGCACACACCACGCAGGGGACTAAAACTCTTCCGTACACTCATTTAAACGTGCGTGACCGTGCGCCCCCCACCCCCGCTCAATTTGCTTTTGCACAAGCCAAAAAATATAAAAATATATAAAATATTTTAAAATATTTTTATATATATATATATATTAAAAAAAAATCTTTTACGGACATACACAAGTGTGGGGGCGAGCATAAACCCCCAAAATTCAAAACTCTTTTTACAAACAAAAAAACCCAAAACGTCTCGCAAAACACTTCTTTTAAAAATACACACACATCACACACACACACCACACCGCACACAAAACACAAAAAAACACACCACACACACCACACACAAAACCACCCCACAACATAGTTGTGTGTGGGGCCCCATAATTAAATTTTATCCCCCATTTTTTCCCCACACACGAAAACGCGGGGTGGGGACCACAATGTGGTAAAGGGGCGTTTGTGGGTTTGTTTTGTGGGTTTTTTTTGTGCGTGCGTGCCCCCCGGGCGCGCGCGCGGTTGTGTGTGTGTGTGTGTTTTGTGTGTGTTTTAGTAAAGCATCTGTTTGAATACGAGCATATACTGTTTGTGCACGTTTTTGCGCTTTCACGCGTGCCCCTCTGTGTGTGTTTTGTGTGTGTTGTGTGTGTGTGTGTGTGTGTGTGTGTGTGTTTTGGGTGTGTGTGTGCGCCGCGCGCGCGCGTGTAAAGTTTTTTGTTTTATGCATGCAGGGAAAATGTGTTTTCTTTGTTTATGTATGTGTTTTTTTTGTGTGTGCATTGCACGGGAAAATGTCGTGTATTGAATACAAGGGAAAGGCCCTAGTTTTTTGTAATTGCAGCAATTGAAGAAAGGATCAGATCAGTGGGGGCGTAGTGGTGGGAAGACAGGTCCTTTCGGGTCAATTTAAATTCATTCCCGTTATCCCTTATTAAATTTTTATTATTATTACCCAGGCCCCCCTTTTTTCGACTTCTTTCTAAAGTAAGCCTAAAATCTCCCCTGTCTGTTTTGTCAAATTTCTTGCCCGTCCCCCTCTGCATATATTAAAAATTTGTTTTTTTTGTAGTTTACTATTGCGTTCTTTCCGTATGTAAAAAAATATAATGGGGTTGTTTTTTACGTTTATGGTTTTCCCCTTTTTTATATTTTGGGGGTTGTTTGGGGTTTTTTGGGGGTTGTTTGGTTTTTTTTTTGGTTTGTTTGTTTGTTGTTGGGGGGGTTGTTGTTTTTTTTGGTTGTGTTTTTTTTTTGGGGGGGGGGTATTTGGTTTTTCCCCCCCCCTTCCCCCTTCTTGTTTTTAAATTTTAAATTTTTGCTTTTTTGGGTTTCCTTTGCTTTTGTTTTTTTGGGTTTTTTTGGGGTGTTTTTGTTTTGTTTTAAGGGGGCTTTTTTTCGGGTGACTGGTGAGTGGGATGGGTATTTGGGGTTTTCTTTATTACATATTTTGTATCCCCAAAAGGGGGGGGACTTAAAGTAAAAAAACACAGGGTGCTTATTCAAAACCTTGAAATAAAAGATTTTTTTCCAATTTTCTTTCCTTTTTCTTTTTCTCCTCTCCAAACACACACATACACACACAGCAACCCCCACAAAACACACACAAGCATAACACATTCATACACTCAACACACACATAGACACACACAGACGAAATACAACAACAACACACACAAACCCAAAACACACCCGACCCCCCCACAAAAACACACACACATACACATTTCAACATACATACAAAATACATACATACATACATACATCCATACATACTTTCAACAAACAAAAAACATACAACAAAAAGCGGGACGTGGGGTTGCTTGTTCCCTTTTATTGTGAAAGGGATATCACGTCATCACCACAGATTTCTCGCTTGCATTCGGAGCTGTTCTCTCAGGGAAGACCCCCATCGCCCCCAAGAGCAGCGCCACCCATCATTTTATTCCCTTTTTCCCGGCGCAATTTTGTGTTTTGTTCCTTTAAAATCGAACTTGCCCTTTTTAGGGCAGGGAATTTTTTTCCAAAGGGCAACTGTCTTGTTGCCGTAAAATTCTTTTGTCGTGTGCTAAACGAGTGTTGGGACCCCGGGACCTTTGAATTTCCTCATCGAAAAAACTAACACACAGACCCGCCTCTAACGTCTATGGGGGGGGGGGAAAAGTTTTGGGGCCCAAAAGGGGGGCAAACCACCGCGCACTTCAAACCAAGATTGTTTTACTTTTTTAGGCAGGGGTGTTTCCCCCCGACCACTGGGTCCACCCTTTTTGGCCCCTTTCACTCAAGTCCACACATGCCGCGTTTCCCCCCCCCAAAGCCACACAGCTTCACAGGTTTGGCTGTGTCCTAAAAATAATTTCGTTTAAAAAAAACCCTGTACCCAATCAAAACAGGGGCCTTTCAAGACTAAAAAGTTTATAAAAGCTTTAAAAAAATAAATAAACATTTTTTTCCTTTTAGGGAAATTTCAAAATTTTTATAAATATGTTTCTTTCCTTTAAAAAATAGTAATAAAAAAATGGAAATTTTTACAGGGGCTATAAAAATTTAAAAAAAAAAAAAAACAAACGCTTTTGTTCCCTCCAAATCTTTCACAAACACCAGTTATAATTAATAAAATTTTTATTTAAATTTAAATGTAAAAAAACAAACGCGCACAATTAATACGTTTAACAAATTTAAATGTAAACACACAAACCGCGCACACGCCCGCGCGCGCGCGCCCACCACACACAATTTAAATTTTACACTCCGGCAGGGGGATGGGGGGTTTGGGGGGGCGTTTAGGGCAGGGGCAGAAATGAATGAAACAAGGGGGAGAGAAACTTTGGTTTTAAATAAATTTTTGTCTTAAGGCTGGATTTTAAAAACTCAAAAACTTTGGCGGGGAGAGAGAGGGGGGTTTATTCTGGAAACGATGGGCCAAAAAACAGAGAAAAAAGTGACAGCCAACAGTGGACTTTTTTGAATGTAAGGAATTTTGAAACACAAGAATTTTGCAGAGAGCGGAGGGGGGGGAGGATGGGACATGTGAAATATTCAAAAAAAAGGTTTGGAAGGGTGCTGTTTTTGTGGAACATTTGTAACAAGGGTTTCAGGGGTCTTTTAGTTTACTCCGTGAAACAGGGAGCCAAGGGGGAAAAATCGCAAAAAGAGGAGAATGTGGGTCAGATTTTTTTCTTTTTAAGGACTAGTCGAGCCAAAAGTTTTGAAATTATTTGAAAGGGTGGTATAAAGTTTCGGCAGACCCCGCCAAAAAATTGCAATAGCCAACATGAGAGAAAGAGAGAGGGACACTTTGGATTTTCCCTCGGTAAAGATACTATCGAAATGCACTAATGCGCCCCTAATTGATAGTAGCACGACTGCCGGTCTGGGAATTTAATTTTTTCCCCTGGGCAGGTGGGGGTGGATAACTTCCCCCCCTAGATATTTCACTGCAGTTGGGTAGAGGGACAGAAAATATTTTCCCCAAAATTTTAAAGCTATTTTTATGAAAAAAATTATCATTGAAATGAGAATCTATTCTTTTCATGTAAACAAAAACATCCCCCCTTTAATTAGTAAATTTTTCTTCCCTTTTAAATTAGTTTAAGTAACATGGGAATGCTCAAGAGGCTGGCCCCCTTTTAGCTAGAAACAAGCCCCAAAAAGGGAAAACACTTTCCCCAGTGAAAGGGGCTTTAAAAAAAAGTATCCGAAATTTTGGAAAAAAACCCCGCACCCCAGGCCCAAAGGGAAAAAGCAACCCCTTCCCGTTAACTTTATGAACCTTGAAAATATATCACTAGGCTACCTTTTCCCCGTCACAATCCAGTAGAGAATATTTAAAAATTTAAAAACTGAAAAAAAACTCCTTTCCCCCAAAATCCACTCCCGATTCCCAAACCCCGCAAACTTAACCAAGCAAATACATTTACACAAATTTTTTATAACCCAGTTATTTTTTTCGAGCAACCAATTTTTAAAAGTGCTATGTATGATTTATCATTTAACCCAAATCCCTGCATTCTTGACAAATTTTCCTGACATTTAGACGGGTGGGTAAACTTTTAAAAACTGACAAGGATATAGGCACCAGACTGTTAAGACACTGTTTGTAAAAATTTTTGAGATTCCCGAACATCCCCGCACGTGGGGAACGTCTGCTTCAAATCCAAAGTTAAAAAACGGGGGAGAATTCCCAAAGGGGCATTGACCCCCCTGCGAAACGTGTATGACATCTAGGGGGGGACACAGGTTCATCAAAGCCCTCCTTTTGCACATCGTGAGGTTGGGGGCCCCCAAAATCTACTGGGTTTTTCTCCTTTGGGGCTCTTCAAAAAATGGGGCAAAAAACCTTTTGGAGAAACCCAAAGCACATACGAAGGAAATGGGAAAAAAAAAAAGGAACATCCAGAAAAAGAAGAACAGCAAAAAGTACGTCCCCAGCTGAGAAAAGAAGCGGGAGAAAAATTTCAACTGGGCAAAGACCACTTGAGAAAACCCCAGCAACCCTAGCAACCAAATAAAAAAACAAAAACCCAAAGCTAGAAAGTTTCTTAAGAGAGATAAATACCAGTTTTTTTTTCCCTTTCCTAAAGAAAAATAAACAAATGGTTTTAAGCAGGGAAAGGGGCGTTTTTTTCATTGACAACAATGTCTACTGCCAAACAAAAAAAGAAACCCGAATAGGGAAAAAAAAGAAATCAAAGCCGGTGTCAAAGCGATTTTTTGAAAGATACAACTTTTTGGGGGAAATTTAGTGAATCCAGTTCATGTGAATTGGGTGAAGGACGTTAGTATAGGGAAACCCAAAACTCGCTTTATTACCCCCAAAAAAGAACCAGGGGTGCTTATAAAAACCCGGATGCTTATTTAAAATCCCGGGTGCTTATAAACTTAAATGCTTAAAACTCAGGGTGCTTATAAAAATCGGGGTCTTAAAAACTCAGGGTGCTTAAAAAACTCCCGGGGTGCCCCATAAACTCGGGTTTCTTTTAAAACCAGGAAAGCTTATAAACATGGGGTGCTTATAAACATGGGAAAGCTTTATAAACAGGGATGCTTTTAAACTCGGGTGCCTTTTTAAAAAATCGGGATGCTTATAAACCTTTAGGATGCCCTTTTAAAAATCGAGATGCTTTTTTAAATCGAATTCTTAAAAACCAGGATGCATAAAACTCCCGGGGTGCTTTTAAACTCGAATGCTTAAAAAACCGATTTCTTTTTAAAAATCGATGCTTAAAAAATCCCGGGGTGCTTATAAACTTGGGGGTGCTTTTAAAAATCGGGGGTGCATTAAACTCGGGATGCCTTTTAAAATCGGGGTGCTTATAAAAAGCTATGCTGAAACCGGGTTTTAAAAGACTCCCAGGGACGGGTTTTAAAAACCAAACGAAACTTAAAACATGGTTCCCCCGTCCCGAACCAAAAACCTTTCCCCTATTTCTTTTTGCGGGGCCCGGAAACCTTTTAAGGAGGGCTAAAGAAATGATAAAAAAGGGCGGGAATAAAAGAAAACCCCAATAAATCCCCCCCAAAAGCTTTACCTTTTTTGGGAAAAAAAGAATGGGAAAAAATCACAGTGTGCGATTACAGGGAAAAATCAACAAGATTTTTTCCCTTTTTTTTCCCCGAATCCATCCAAAGTAGAAAATTTTTTTAGAAAAAAGAGTGGAGAAAGTATTCTCAAAATTGACTTTATCAAACGGGACTGGCAGGGAAACCCAAACCCAAAAGGGAAAATTGCAAAAAAAGGTTTTTATTTTTTTGCGCCAACGGAAGTTTTGAATTGCTGGAGATGCCCTTTTCAAAGGTGAATTTAGGGCTACACCCGAAATGTGGAATTGGGCACATGAAGAAGGGCCGGAGAATTGGTATTTACTGGGATGGCATTCCAAATACAACACACCCACGTGGAAAGACCAAAGGGTGAAATTTTTGTAACACTCACTCATCCCCATCTCTCCCATAACCCCCCCCCGGGGGCGTAGGGGCACTGCTTTGACAAACGTTGCACCAGCTGGCTCCATTTGCGGCGGTTTTGTGCAAGTGCCGGGGTTTTGGGGCCTTCCCCCGCCCCTTCAGGAAGTTGTCCCGCCCATTTCTTTTTCTTCCCGCCCGCCTTCCTTCCCCCCACTTTTTTTTCCCCGAAGTATGGGTTTTGGGCAGCCCATCTGAACTAGTCACAAGGGCCTACCCCTCTGAGCTTTCCCTTTTTTTGACTGTGGGGCAGCAGGGTTTCGAGGGGTTTTTCGTTGGGGGATGGGTTTTTGGACTTCGTTGTTGGTAGTGTGGGCCTTTTAAAAAAAAAGGCCCAAAGGGTCTCCAAAGGGAAACTTTATCTCTTTGAACCTGGGTCCTCCTTTTTAATCCATTCAATTTTCCAGGTTTGCATACAAAAGAAAAATTTTAAAATTGGGCTAATGCAGCAGTAGCTTGGGCCTTGGTCCTGAATGAAGTTCGTCTTTTTCCCAAAAGACTTTAGTTTTGCCATTGCTGCTATTGCTTGTGCAGCTCTTGCGAGGATTTGGGTTTTTAAAAATTCTTTACTAATTTAAAAGCTCCAAGACTTGAAGTGATCTACAACCTCAAGTTTTTTTCCACTGACTTTGATTTGAAAAGTGATTGGGTGGGCACTGTTTGTCCCTGAGTTTTTTTTTTTCTTCTTGGGACGATCCATGCCATATCTGGGGGATGTTTTTTTCCCCGGGGGTACATTTGGTTGGGAAGTTCCCGTTTATTTCCTGCAGGTCCGTCGATGTCACAGCAAGCCGGGGGTTTTTGGGGTTTTTCCGCCCCCCAATACTACCGGCCATGTGGGTCCTTTTAAGGGTTTTGTCAATTTTGCCCCTAAAGGGAAAACAAAAAACAAGTGTTTGGGGATACAAAACAGCCTTGCAAAATCCCACTGAGGTAAAGGGAAACCCCTCTCCAACATTTCCTTTGGGAAAAAAAAATGCCCCTGGTGGCTTTTGCATATACCTTTTATGGTCCAAAAGATCTTTTGTCCCAAGGGTTTTATTTTTTAAAACGTGGTTCATAATCGTCGTGCCATACACGGTCAAACGCCCTTTTTTTCGTCTATAAGACGTGGTAAAAATTTCTGTTTGGGGCAGCGTTTTTTGGGCCACAAAAACTCCCCAGGTTTAATATTTGTTTTGTGGGGCTTCTGTTTGGGGGGAAACCTGCCCCGTTTTTTCAGCGATGATCTTTTTTTGCCCGGGGGTTTAGTTCCTTTAAAAAATGACTTTTTAACAACACTTTTCTGGGATGGCTTAGGGCCGATTGTTTGATAGTTTGGGGGATTGCTTAGATTGCCTTTCTTGGGGAGCAAAGATGATGAGTGATTGGGGCCCCAAGGTTTTTGGCCGCCACTCTCCCGTCGCAGATCCCTTTTTGCAAAATTCCCTTGGGGATTGGCGTCACTTTCCCCCCACCCCCACCCCCCATATTTTTAAACAGCTCCGCTTGGGAAAGTTGTCAATGCCTGCAGGGTTTCCCATTTTTCAGTGATTGATTGTGCCTCAACCCTTCACAAAGGAAAGGAAAGGGCCTCATTTTACGACGATCCTGCTTGTAAGTACCTGGGTCCCTTGTGGGCAGTTTTTAGAGCTCTGAACAGTAACCTTTTCCATCTTTTTAAAGATATCTTTTTTCCCTGTGACGCAGTTTCCATCTTTTTCTTCGATGCTGGGGACTCTTGTTTTGTTTCTTCGTGTGAGCCTTTCACAATTTTATAGGGTTTTTCTGCTGTTTTCCCTTTGGGCCAAATTTTTTTTTTAATATCTAAAAATTGTTTCTCAAACCCCTCCCTTGGCCTTTTTTTATGCTTTCCCTTTATCTTTTTTTCTGATTTTCCCCGTATTTTTCCTGCTCCCCGTTTTGTACTTACAAATCCCCTTTAAAATTTTCTTCGTTTATACACCAAAATTTCCCGGAAATTTTTTCTGGATCCCCATGGGTTTTTTTTTTCTGGCGGGGCTTCCAATTTGCTCCTTTGCTTTTTTCAGGGCATCATTGCATTGGGAAAATGTTTGGGTTTTTGTGCCCGCATCTTTACAAGTGTAATCATGCAGCAAATTTTTTCCCCCTATTTTTTTCTTGGAAACTTTTTGGGGTGGTAGCGCCTTCAATCTTTCTAGTTTTAATTTTTGCCTGATTTCTTAAATTGTTGATATTTTTTAGCTGGGTTTTAAAGTTCAAGAGACCAGGCATGGTCCCCTGGGCCCCTGGGCTTCACCTGGAAAAAGTCCTCATCTTTGGCCCTTTTTATGTTTAAACCCGTAAAGGGTACGAAGCGAACTGCTCAGGGCAATTTGACGTGAGACCTTAAAAAACCCACCTCAAACCTTTTCGTTTTTCCATTGGACCCTTTGGGGGCATTCAAAATATTTTTTCAACCACCCTTTCCCCCACTCCCCACTTCCCCTGCTTTTCCCTAGAAAATCTTTCCACTAATGGCCAGTTTGGAAAAATCTGATAAATTTTCTTCCTATCGGTTTTTCGTTTTTCCCCTTCAAGTCCCTCCTTGTACTGTTTTTTTTGTTAAAAAAATCTTTTGGGCCCTCAAGATTTCTCGGAGACCCTTTTAAATTTTTCGGGGAAACCCTCAAGCACTGGTTTTGGGGAGTCGTTATGGGCCAGATATTAGCTTTTTTTTTGAAATTTGTTTTCCCCAAAACCAAAAACCTTTTTTAAATTTTCCCGAAGAATCGGGTTTTCCCCCTTTGATATGACAAATTTGGGTTTTGGTTTATCATTTAAAAAAACAACCCGGGTTTTTGGTTTTTTTTCTCATTTTTTGTGGTTGATGTGGTTTTTTTTCCCAAAAACGTGGTTTCCCGCCTTTAAAATTTTGGGCCCCTTTTGGTTTTCCGGAGTTGATAAAAAATTACAGCCCCCGATATGGTCGCTGGGGTTGAAGGGCTATAAACCAAAAGGGAAAGGATTGGAATTTGGGGTTTTGGGCTTTTTAAAAGAGGGGCAGGGGCCTTCATATGGGCTGACATGTTTTAAAAATTTTTGGCGAGCCTTCCCCAATTTTGGGTGTGAACTCTGATTAAAAATATCAAAAAAGTTTTTCGAAAACTACCCATCTCCATTGCCTGCATCGTGTTTTTTTTTTAAAGCCTGCGTTTTGGTCCCAATTTCACATCTTTAAAAAAATAGGACAAAGACTGGGAAAACAACAAACTGATCTTTAAGCTAAAAGGCGATGTTTTTGGCATTTCCCGAACACTTTCATTTTGCTCATTGCAACTGTGGTCTGGGGGAAACCTGGAAAAAAATTTTTTTGTTTTTTTATCCTTCCCTCCAAAACTAAATCTCCCATAAAATTTTAAGCTATAGACTGTCTCAATTTTTTTCCATCTATAATTTTGTCCCCCCTGATGCCATTTTTACTATTTTTTCCGGGGGGGGTTTTTCCCCTGCACCAACTGCCCTCCCAAAATGCTGACGAGACTTCATCAAAATGATTTACCAGGTTTTACAAACTCTTGCCCCTTTTCCCAAAAAAGCCGTCAATGGCATCAACAAAATGTAAGTTTTTTTAAAAAACCTCCTCCAAAGTTTTACTGTTCCCTAATGAATTTTTAATGCACATCCATTAATTTTAAAGAGATATTAAAAAGGGTGGGGCAGGGCCCGACATTCTTGGGCCCACTCCCAAAATTTTGGGGTTTAGAAAACCCAAAAAACCCCATGTTGCTGTCAAAAGTAACGCGCTTGGGGCCCCTTTATTGAGGCATTCTTGGCTCTGATCAATTTGCATTGATGTTTTTAAAAGCCTAATCTTACCAACAAGCTGCATGACAACAATGTTAAACCCTCTTTTAAAGTCTACAAAGACGTGTTTAAAAATCTTTTTGGTGTTACAATTTTTTCCACAGATATTCTAAGGTTTAAAAAACAATTTTTTGGTTTGTGCTGGCCCGTTCAAAAAAACCGCCTGCTTTTTTTTTATATCTCCTCAGCTTCAGGCTGTAGGGGTTTCAGGGGAAACTGAGCAGGCTTTGCTTGGATGGCTGAACAGGTTTGAGGGTAAGGTATTTTGGTTCAAAGACCTCTGGAAAAAAAAATTTGGGCTTTACTTGGGTATCCTGTTTTCTGGTTAGGTAAAAATTCCCAAAAAATTTAACTGTCCCCTCTTTTTAAAAAATCTTTCTCCCCCCTGTGAATAAATTTTCCCCGCTTTGTTTTTAGATGACAGTGGTTCTCCCTTTTTTTGACCTTTTCAGGACCCTTCACAAGCGGGACATTTCCCCTTTTGTTTTATTCTGCAAATTTTTTTCAATACATTTTCATTGTTCTTCAATCAAATTTTTCCTTTGCTCTTTTTCAATCTTCTTTTAAATTGTTGAAAGGCTTTTCTGAAAAAGCTTTTCACCTTTACCTCATTCTTCTTTTTTCCCCAGTTTTTCCCTTTTTTTTGTTGCACCCGTTTGAGTATCCCTGTTGAATTTCCCGGGCTTTTGACATTGCCCGTGTTTGCCAAAAGGTGTCGTTACCGTTTCAAGCCACTGCAGTGTTTAAAACTGTTTAAAAAAAGCCGGGGTCAAAGCCGGTTTACAAGGGATCTATATATGGGTTAAAGGTTTTTCCCAGACAAGGGGTTTGGGGAAAAAATTTTTCCCCCTATCATTGCTTTGGGAAATTTTCGCTATATTGGGGGCGTTTTAAATTTTTTCCCAAAATTGGGAAAATTTTTCCTTTTTTTCCTCTTGAAATTTAGCTTTATCCTTAATTTTCCTTGGGTTTTTAACCTCTTGAGGTGCAGTCCCAAAAAGTCCCTCATCACAAAACTCATGCGTTTTTTTGTTTTCCTTTTCCCGAAAAATGTCTAGTCTTCGCAATCTTGACCTTCATTTTTTAAAAACATTGTTTGACCATGAAAGTAGGCCCATTTTTATTGTAGGGATCTTCCCCTTTTGGGGTGTGCTATGTCCACAACTACATGGTTTGTGTTGGGGCCAGGAAAATGTTCAACCCAAATCCCAAAAGTTGCAAGGCAAAAACGGACCCAAGGGGCCCTTTCGTCGGTTTTCAGTGTTTTTTCCACAGTCCCTTTTCCAACTTCCCACCTCGCTGCCATTTTGGGATTCCAGTCCCAAAACCCCGTTCTTTAAAAAGAAGCTTTTAAATTTTGGGGCCTGGGCTATGACCTCTTGCAGTTGATTGTTTTAAAAATTTAACATCCTGGTCATCATAGTCAGTTGGGTTGGGCCCCAACTTTTTAGAATGGGGCGTTAAAAAAGGGGCAAGGGCCCCCAACTGACGGTTTAAAGAGTCAACAGAGACTGGGCGCATCCCCCGAGGGATTGGGAAAGGGCTTTGTGATGGGAATCCTACTCTGTGTTTTATGGGGTGTTTTCACGCGGGTTGAAAATAGAGTTTTTTTTGGGCCTTTTAAAATAGTTTTTTTCCAAATTTTCAAGCGCATCTCACAGACTTTCCCAAGGGTTTCCATCCCGCATTTTTTTTTAAATTTATAAGTAAGGTTTTTTTTCCCTTTTCCTGGGGCTCTCAGTGGGTCATGATTTTCCTGTGCCAAAAGTGATGTTTTTGAAAAAGCAGTTTAGCTGGGAAACCCCTGCACACACCTTTACAAAAAACCCTTTGTCCTGCTGGCAGCCCAAAGGAAGGGACGGGCCCCCTTTTACTGGAAAAACAACTGATCCATTTTGGAAAACAGCATTGTTCATCCTCATAACTGACACTTGGGATGTCGCATGGTGGGAGCCCGTCCCTCCCATGTCAGACCAAAAAGCCCCTTTCCTCCATCAAAGGGGGGCTTCCCCCTAAGCCTTGAACACGTACCCTGATTCCGGGGAAATTTTTCCGCCTTGGCCAGTAACTTGCGTTTTTGGAAGTTACGCACCCATGATGCCTTTCCCAGCATCACCCCCCTTCACGGGGGTTTACCGCCTCTAAGGAAAGGGCTCCCAAAGGGGTGGGGCTTGGAGCCAACATGAAAAATTTAAAGGGGATTTGGGGGAGGACCCGTGGTGCCGCCACCCACCAGGGAAAGGGGCACAGCCAGAAACCCAAAGGGACGCTCAACAAGTCCCTACACCACCCCTAGACCCCAAAATTTTAAGCATAGCCTCAAAACAGACAATGTGGATTTTTAAATTTGGGCATAAACCTTTAGGGCAGGGCCCGAAAGAGGGTGCATGAAGACAATTAAAAAAAAATCAGGGAGGGGGGTTTTTTGGGGGGGTTTTATTTAAAGCTATAAAAAAGGGGCCTTTTTGCAAGCACAAAAAAACACACACACCACACACACACACACAAAACACTTTCACGCACAAAACGCGCACCCCCCCCCCCACAAAACACAAACAAAAAAAACACCACGCACACACCACATACACACACAAACCCCACACACCAAATCCCCTTCCCAGCTTTTCTGAGTTTTTCCCCTGTGGCCCGGGGGGAAACACGCCATGAAATCCCCAAGAAACTGGTCTCATGATCATTGAAACTTTGGCCCAAAAATTTAAAAAACTACACCACTAAAACCCCACAACATTCCAAAAACAAGGGAAAAAAGGATGAAAAAAAGGGCAAAAATCCGAGAAAAGAGGAGAGAGAGAGAGGAAAAGAAGAGAAAAGAGAGAGAAGAGAGAGAGAAAGAGAGAGAAAGAGAGTTTTTCCCTTTTTTTACAGTTTTTTTATTTCTCTTTTCCAATATTTTTTAGAAATGATTCACTACCCCCCAAAACCTTCCTGAGGGAGATGAAACAAAACAACTCGCAACATAGACTGGACTCACAAATTACATCACATTTTTCCCATGCTTTTGGGCATAAACATCACCCGATACCAAACATCAGAAAGTCCCGGAAAATTTTTCCCCGCTGTCATTATTTTTTGGGGGGGCTTTGGAAAAAAACGCCACAGCCCTTTGTCATTCGCTATAAAGGGCGGGGAAATCATCTCAGTTTTGCTATTTTTTGGGTCTGGCCATTTTTAGATTTAACCTTGCTCCCGTAAAAACCACGCCCAAGAAAGGGTAAAAACTGTGTTTTGAAAAAGTCTTCAGCTTCTGCATCCAGCACTGTGCAAGGTGTTAATCTGGTCAACCTATACTGGTAGTTCTATATCCGCCTGGCTGGTGACCTGTGTGACAGTACAGAGAACAATGGCGGTTCTGTGGCCACACAGGATGAGGGTGATGTGCACTGTGCGGAGAACGTGGATTGTCATAGCAATAATTGCCGTCATTTCCTGTGTCATGAATGCTCATCTACTGGTGGGAATGGACATTGTCATTGCATACGATTCAGTATCTTGTCACGCTGTGGAAGGCCCATATAGATATTTCTTTGACTTTATCTACCAGTGGGTGTACGGAGGTCTGGTTTCTATCGTCCCCTTTGTGTGTCAGTTTATCTGTGATATCATCTTGTCTGTCACTCTGATCAAAGCCGTTTCTTCAGCATCCATTGCTACACGTGTGGAATCCAGTGCTGGCCCTGCACAAAACACTGACAGCCGTAAGAACATGTCTTACAGAACGACCGTCATGGTTCTGGTCATATCCGTTACTTTTCTGATTTTGACCATGCCTGTTTTCATGGTTTTGAACTGGCTTCCCTACATATATGCTGAGCTTAGACGTCATCCTAGACAGCTGGCTAGGTTGTATCTCCTACGAGCATTAGCATTTCAGTTATGGTACACCAACAGCGCCATAAACTTTTTCCTCTACTGTCTCACTGGAACCAAATTCAGACGGGAGTTTATGAACTGGATCTCCTGTGGTGTGAAGAGTTCCTCTGCTCCATCTGTCCATGAGACAGCTGCAGAGGCATCAAAGAAATGAGACAGTAGGTATCACGGAAACAGTGTCTTGTACATATGAATGTATCTTCAGTCTTCAGAATGAATGAATCTTTTAATTAATGTGTGTGTTTGGGTTTGAGAGAGAGAGAGAGGGGGGAGAATTACTTTGAATTTATTTATTTATTTTCAGAAGGTGATAAAATACGAGAGTCAATCTGAAAGTTCTTACCTTCCCCCCCCCCCCCCCCCCCCTCCAAAAAAAAAAAGTTATACTTACTTGCCTTCCATTCATGCCAACTTTTCAAAGTACCCTCCCTGAGCTTTAATGCAATGGGCCATAGCCTGAAACCAGCTCTTCCATACCTCAGACCACCTGACTGGATCTATACTGCCAATAGCCATCGTGAAGGCTCGGACCGCGTCCTGGGGACTATCTGTCATAACAGGTCCCCTGCAGCTTCTTCTTGACAGGTGGACATAGGAAAAGTTACATGGAGCCAGGTATGGAGAATAGGGCGGATGATACATCAGCTGGACACACTTGCTGGCTAGAAACTCCCTGATGGCTGCAGCAGTGTGGGCAGGGCCATCGTCATGATGAAGGATGATGCCAGGTACATACAGCATGCAGCACTTGGGGGAGGCATTGATACACATACCAGTCTGTGGTCACGGTGCGCCTTTCCTCCAGTGGAATGGTTGTGATGTGTCTGGTTTGGGCCATATACGAGGCAACCATCTGCTTACTGGTGCTCCTCCATCTTTTGAATTCTAGAGGTGAGGTGTCTTCTGGAAAGAGCCAGATGGACGACTGGGCCTTCGTCTCAAGATCAAACTGGTACACCCAGGTTTCAGCACCACTTACGATGTTCCACGTTCAATTTGTGCGTCCACTGTCGTATTTCTCAAGCATAGTCAAGTTCCATTGCACCCTACACCCCCCCCCCCCTTCTGCTATTCAGTCAGCTGATGTGGCAGCCAGCTAGCACATTGCTTGTGGTTTCAGAGCTGATGGTTTAATATCTCATTCAAGGCAGATGTGTCAATTCCAAGTATGTCTTAAAGATCTTTGCACGTGATTTGTGCGTCTTCTCTGATCAGTTCTTTGACAAAGGTTGCACTTTCTTGGGTGGCAGCAGAAACAGGTTGGCCACAACAGTTCTCATCATTAAAAACGAAACTCCTGGAACCACCTGCGAAAAATTGATTTTCCTGGAGCAAAGCTTTACACAAGTTTTTGTGAGATTTGTGCT
>CM054162.1:32918864-32944187 GCA_028751875.1 Rapana venosa
TTTGAAAAAGAAAAGCTTTTGCAGACCAAGAGCCTTTACGGAGAGCCTTTACAGAGAGCCTTTACAAGAGAGCCTTTACAGAGAGCCTTTGTAAGTCAGAGAGCTACTGTAGCATCTTGATTGTGACCAGAGGTGTGCTACAGGCAAGTGTTGCCTGTGTTCAAACACAGGACCTGGTTTACAGTCAAACCCAAAGGACTGGTAGAGAATGGAGTTGGAGGCAGTGTTAACTCCAGCAGGGGAAAATCCCCTTGAACGTCAGCAGAGATTTCATCCCCGGGCTGGGTTTTTTTGGGGTCAGAGTTGATTTTCGCACTGACCTCATCCTATGGGTCTTTTATTTAAAACTTCACTGAGGGCCCTTGTGCAAGGACATTCACAACATTTGGCAAAAACACAACACAAAACACCCCACACACACACACACACCACACACCCCACACACACACACACCAAACGCACCGCGCCCCTCACGCCGCGCACGCACGCACCACGCACGCACCCCACCCCGCACGCACGCACACACCACGCACGCAAACATGGCAACGCGCGCGCGCGCAACGCACACCACGCACGCGCACGCACGCACGCACGCACACAAAACCCCCAAACCCCCAAACGCACACACAACACAAACACACAACACACACACACACAAAACCCGCGCGCGCGCGCGAACCCCCTTCTAGCCTCTGAGTTTGCCAGCTGTGCTGGTGGTTTTGCACGCCATGTAGTCCCCAAGATCTGGTCTCATGATCATTGTAAGCTGTGCCCTAAAATTAAAAACACACCACTCACCACACAACAGTCTCAAAAACAGGAAACATGAGGTATAATAGCAAATATGAATAGAATTGTCATTGTAACATTTTATCATACTTCCCCCCCCCCCCTCTTCCCCCCCCCCCCCCCCCACCCCCCCCCCCCCCCCCCCCCCCACCAATATTTTCAGAATTGATAGCACTACAACCTTTATGACGCAGACGAAGCATGAACAATTCAACTGATGGCACTAGTCTCACAAGCGACATCCCGTTTTGGGTGTCAGTAAAGGCACACCCCCAGTACCAGGCAGCAGAGATGATCTGGACAATTTATCCTGCAGTCCTTGTTGTGGTGGGAGGCTTTGGAAACATCGCCACAGTCTGCGTCATGCAGCGTATAAAGGACGGGAACTCATCTCAGTATGCTATTTTCATGGCTCTGGCCATTTCAGATTTAACCTTGCTCTGTACAACCACTGCTCATGCATGGATAAAGACTGTGTTCAGAACAAGTCTTCAGCTTCTGCATCCAGCGCTGTGCAAGGTGTTAATCTGGTCAACCTATACTGGTAGTTCTATATCCGCCTGGCTGGTGACCTGTGTGACAGTACAGAGAACAATGGCGGTTCTGTGGCCACACAGGATGAGGGTGATGTGCACTGTGCGGAGAACGTGGATTGTCATTGTAGTGATTGTTGTCATGTCATGTGTCATGAATATTCATCTACTGGTGGGAATGGACATTGTCATTGCATACGATTCAGTATCTTGTCACGCAGTGGAAGGCCCATACAGATATTTCTTTGACTATGTCTACCAGTGGGTGTACGGAGGTCTGGTTTCTGTCGTCCCCTTTGTGTGTCAGTTTATCTGTGATATCATCTTGTCTGTCACTCTGATCAAAGCAGTTTCTTCAGCATCCATTGCTACACGTGTGGAATCCAGTGCTGGCCCTGCACAAAACACTGACAGCCGTAAGAACATGTCTTACAGAACGACTGTCATGGTTCTGGTCATATCCGCTGCTTATTTGATTTTGACCATGCCTCTTTTTGTCCTTTTGAACTGGTTTCCTTACATATATGCTGAATTTATAAGTCATCCTAGGCAGATCGCTAAGTTGTTTCTCTTACAAGCATTAGCATTTCAGTTATGGTACACCAACAGCGCCATCAACTTTTTCCTCTACTGTCTCACTGGAACCAAATTCAGAAGGGAGTTTATAAACTGGATCTCCTGTGGTGTGAAGAGTTCCTCTGCTCCATCTGTCCATGAGACAGCTGCAGAGGCATCAAAGAAAGGAGTCAGGAAGCATCATGGAAATAATGCCTAGAATGAATGTATCTTTAAAGGTGAGAACTCAAACTTGAGCTCGAACTCAAATGATTTATTCCCAAAGAGGCCATTAGCCCATGCATGATGTGGGTTGCCAAACTATTTCGTATTTTAGTGGGAAAAAGCAACAGAACAACAACAAAGAGTTATTGTGAAGCAAAGTCAGTTACTAAATAAGCTACAAAGATGTCTCTTCTTTTGAAAACTTTACATAAATATAAAATGAGGCTACGGACGACCTCAGGATGATCAGACGCCATGAGTATACAGTCTAAAGAAATAGGCTGTCTACTCTATTTTATGAGAATGTAATTCTGCCTTACACCCTCTATTACTGGACAACACAACACAAAATGTACCTCGTCCTCCAGTGCCTGCTTACATAATGGGTATAACATAACCTGGACTCATCAGTTATCTATGTATCTAAGTTTATGAACTTAGACATAATTCTTTTTAAATACAAGTCCACATCAAGGTTTAGATAAGGTTTGATATCATGTGAACCTATAAATTGTCTATACATTTAATACCTTTCACTGAGTTGTATATGATCACTCCATTGCTACCAACGGCAGTGAATCAATATTTGTCTAAAAATGTTCATGAACTCTCTACAATTTCTGACATATTGATTGAGCCAAACAAATCCAAACCCAAGTTGATGATAGGACAAATAAAAGCAAATAGTCCCCAGGATTATAACTGTTTTGATATGCGTTCCACAAGTGTCTCAGAGAAAATATTCATGTAGTTCCAGTATTGTGTTTCATTGCCATGTCGGAACAGAGGAATGTAGGATATCTGTGCTTCTCTCTCAATGCAAGGGGCTGTATTCATTAACTTTTAGAGGTCAGCGCTAGCTCTCTCTCTCTCTCTCCCCTCTCATCTCTCTCTCTCTCTCTCCGTCTCTCTCTCTCTCTCTCTCTCCTCTCTCTCTCTCTCTCTTCTCTCTCTCTTTCTCTCTCTCTCTCACACACACACACACTCTCTCTCTCTCTCTCTCGTGGAATGAACATCAACTTGACAGTTTGTCCAACAGACTTTCAAACAGTGACAGTGGATACATCGTTTAATGAAGAAATCGATGATGTACTGCATGGTCATGACAGAGTAAGCAAGGAGGAGGAAACAGACGTGACTGTTGCAGAGTGTGTTGACCGTGACAATGATATAAAACATGTGGTAGCCAGTGCAGTGGAGAATCTAAGGATGCTTACCTGACTTCTTGCAATGCCAACAGGAAATTCAGCAACTCTTCTGCACGATCATGAACATTCTCTGTCACTTCTTCAAAGAAGCATCAGCATTTAGGTAAACCTATGAAAACTGGAGATCCTGATAGACACTAAATTCGTTAGTATGTAGTTTAATCACTGACTTGTCCATTGCTAAAGCCATACACTTATCATATGATTATACATAGTGAAACAGTCCATTCCATGATGTGGTAGACATACCATGTTGGCATTTTCCACTGCTCTACCGTTCATCCCTTTAGTCAAACAACGCAGACCCATGTCCAGACAATGGACGTGATGCCAGGAGGAAACACCCTGATTCAGGCAGAGACATGAAGGCAAGGCTGTGAAGTCCACAGCTAACCAGACATTGCTTTAACAACATAAGATCTCCAGGTAACAACTAGTCTACTAACATGTTCGAAAATGTTTAACTCTTGGTGTGACAGCCTTATAGTAGGTTATGAAAAAACCATGGAGAGTGTTTTTTTAACATTTCAGACAAGATATCTAGAACAGATCAAAAGTTGCAACAACCACTCACAAACACAAACAGATGACAAAGACTTGAGACCACATATGCATCTAAAGCAGCGGCGGCGGCGGCACCAGTATAATCTACGTTGAAACAATGGTGAAAAATGGATATTTTGACAACAAAAGGGTTTCAAAGAGTTCTGCAGTTGCTGACAAACACAAAAAGAATGACCCCAACCACAAAAGGAATGAGAACACACAGAAATTCAGTAGAAATGACGCATCAGTGCCTCTCCATCATGATATACGTCATCCAGAACAGCCGGATAGACAAAGAGGTGATCCACCTCCCAAACTGCTGTCCTTAAAACCAGAAAAGAACAACAACTAAAGGCCTGAAAGTAGCGCTTCATCTGCACATCTCCCCAGAGTAATGCTCACAGTACATGACTGATAGGACAGGGACAGATGCTGAAAGGCTAGGCCTGTCCCCATAGAGACAATGAAGGGTTGTGTTCTTGCAGATTGTTGAGTAATGAAACCAAAGCCTTGAACAACCTGAAGTCTTTGCATTGTTGTTTTGCTCATAGGGTCGACGACTTGGAAACAAAATGAAACCCAACGGAAAGTAAGCACAGAAACTGAGGCCTGTGTCAATCATACTGCATCTAAGAATCCTGACAAACACATTGTAGTCAGCATTGACAAACTGTAATAAACAGTTCCATGAACATGAACTGTGAACTTTTCACGGTGCCAGCCTATCATCAATAGGGCAGATAGTTCAAACAACCATCCCCTTCATTTCTCACACCGTCCCTGCCAAAAGATCACTGGTCAGCTTGGGAAAGGTGGGCTTCACTTGACCAGGCCTGACCCCCCCCCCCCCCCTCCCTTCCCCCTGCTGGCAGTCTGCAGCAGCAGCAGCGGCAGCGGCTTCTTTCTCCACGGCTGTTTGGGAGAGGAAAACTATGGGGGGGGGGGGGGGGGAGAGCAAGGAAACTGCTCACAACAGGTTTGACCATCTCGGCTGCTCCTCGCTTCCAAGCTTCTTCATTTTCATTTCATTTCCATTTTACCACTTTAAGTCACGAGATTTCTCTGCATGAAATTCGGGCTGCTCTTCCCGGGGAGAGCGTGTCGCCACAAGAGCAGCGCCACCTTTTGATGGTCTGCAACTGTATTTGTTTCCCTATAGAGTGGCTTTTTTTCTAAGAATTTTGCCAGGGACAACTAAGAGCTCTTGTTGCCGTGGGTTCTTTTACGTACGCTGAATAATTTTGTGTAACACACGGGACCTCGGTTTATCGTCTCATCCGAAAGACTAGCACCCAGACCACCACTCATGGTCTAATGGATGGGGGAAAAGTTTCGGGCCCAACCGACCCGGACTTTTCGCCTTCTAGACAGGCGGGGTACCTCCACTGCCCTGGCGATCCTCCGTGCTGAACATACATCATCATTATTATTATTGTTGTTATTATTATTATTATTGTTATTATTATTATTATTATTATTATTACCATCAGCAGAACACAGCAGGGATGGACAACACCAGCCATAGGTTTCCCACCAGCCAGCAGCGCTCAGCTCCACGTCCACCACCTGTCCTGCTCCTTCAGGTGTGTTTCACCTCGGGAGGGGGGGGGGGGGGGAGGGGAAAGGCTGGGGAATGTCACGGGTTTCTTGGTGAGAGCTGGAATAACCAAGGTCCTCTGTGCCAACCACTGCAGAGCAGCTTGTGCACAACTTAAATCCCGTTCCAATTTTTGGAAGAGTAGGCCAGGGGGAACAAATGACAAAATGTACAAAATGCATACTCATGGGGACTTGTTATAAAGAAGGGAGTGCTTATTTCATTATTCTCGAAATACTGGCTTACGCATCAGCCATGTTGGTCGGGTAGCATACCTGGGGACGAGGTTCAGATGTGACGGGGCGGCAGGGCAGAGTGTGCTACTGTTTTGGACACACCTGCGAATTATGCCGCGCTGTTTGTTGGATGGTAGTTGAAAAACCGTGGGGTACATACAGGGTGGGGGAACTGTAGGATGTGTACAGCTTCTTCTTAGAGGCCACATCCCGACCTGTCTAGCTGTGCCTTGTACCCGGGGTGTGTACAGAGACAGGATATGAAACATGTCCATTCCGTTACAAATGGTGGCAGAATGGGGATTAAATACCCACTTTAGATTAGGCCTCATGGTAGGAGGTTCAGTTGAGCAGGGTGGGATCATCTAATTACCTCCCATGTGATCAGAGCAACATGTGTTACTATTTTGGGACACACCTGCAAATTGTGCAGTGCTCTGTTTCTTTGGGTGGGGGGGGGGGGTTGAAAACCGTCGCTACAGAGACTTCGCCTTCATAGTGAGGGGTATACATCCTTTATTATTGAGAGGTGGCTGGTAGACAAACAAAGTCAATGACGATATTGTCAGATGTGCATTTAATGATAGTGTACTAAATGCATGGTTTATACCAAAGGATGATGTAAGCATTTTATCTGTACAGGGGTTGTTGTGAAAATGGACAACGCTATCGCTGACTCAAATCTGCGTAGGTTAAATACTATCTCGGAGACATGGATATCTGACACACACTCTCCAAATACAACCCAGAAGTTTGTGTGATCAGTTTTGGGAGTGAGCAAATAAAATATGCGGCCCTTATGATATGCAACATTACGATATGAATATACTATATTGTTTAAAAGACAGGTGCACAGATACATACACTCCACAATATTTCAAATCCTATTTCAGATGTCTTTCGTATGGGCTTTTGATATCTTTGTCCAGGAAATGAAAAGAATGGTTGCCCTATGTGAGGGACGGGATAGTCTAGTGGTTAGAACATTGTGCTCTCAATCTGATAACCCGGGTTTGAATCCCAAACAAGGGAAGACTGCTTTATTCTATCCACTTTGGTTTTTTGTAGTTTTTCCATTGCCTATCATCGCCCTTAGTTGGCAACAAAGGTCAGCTTACGGTGAGAAAAAGAAGAATCTGTTACTGTATTAACTTGTGTGTGCGTTGAAGGACATTTCTATGTCGGAAGGAGAGAAAGAAGAAGGCCTAAGTGCCGAAGTCAGATCGTCGGCATCAGAATTGGAAAGCCTTGATGCCAAATGGGAACACTGCTTCTTAAACTTAGATGTGAAACTACACAAGATGATGTCTGAGCCATCATCTCCAGAGGGAGGGAAGAGAAATTACGCTCCCCCCCCTCCCACCCCAATGACTTGAGATAATCCCGAGTCCACTAGAGACATAATAAATTATGCTAAACACTGACTGCTGGGTGACACTCTGCTGCTGCCTCCCACGTAATTCAGTAGATTTAAAACATAAAAGCCTAGTTTAATTATAAAACTATCAGAAAAAATATATTACTAAAGCGTTTATTTCATTGTATTTAGAAAAGTGACATTATACTTTAAATAGCAGGCAGGATTCAGAAAAGAGTCGTGTACAATGGATCAACTTAAGAAGTTGACCACGCACATCAAACGTCATTTTCTCGTAGAAAAAGCACACTGGCCATCTTAAAATAAAAAGGCATACAATACAGTTTCGCATGGCAGACTGCTTTATAAATTGAAGAAAATTGGTAATTCAGGCAAGATTTCTGCTTCTATTAAAAGTTTATTGTCAAAGAGAAATAAGCATGCCCTTGAGTAATGTTAGCTAGCAGCATTCAGAGAAAGTGATATTGAGGTACTTCAGGGGTCTATCACAGACACGTTTTCGTTTTGGTTTGGTTTGGTGTTGGCTACCTCATCCTCTGTGACGTTCCTGCCCCACTGTTCATTTCAATCTCTCCTCCCCTGCTTCGTCCAGATTCATGTCACAGCCCTGATTTCAGAAGTCCACAGGGAGCCCATTAATACTAGGCCACCATGGGGCCACCAGCTAAGGGGGCCCTGCACTGCTGCTGAGTCACTTTGGTGGTGTTCAGTGGTGCCTGTTCTGAGCTAACACGCAGAACACCACCTACTAAGCCTCCTACTGACAACAGTCATAGCTCATTCGCGGAACAAGACTGAGTGAGTCACCCACCCGGAGTTATTACCACCATGCATCCCAAGCGATCTATTCCTGATGGCAAACTCACTCTGGGTAGGAGCTGGCCGGGTTCGAAAAATCCTCTATGAGATTTGAACCTGCGACCTTCCAGTCCGTAATCCACAGCACTAACCACTGCACAGGTCTGTAATATCCATTTTGTTATTTAATATACTCATTCATGATCTTCCTCAGACTATGTGTAAATCAGCCAATGTTGTTCAAGCTGATACTGCTGTATGGCTGAACCCACTCTAACAAAACATACCAGCAAAACTGCGTTAATTATGGGTGACAAACAATATCCCACAGAGCTAAATAACTTAAACATGTGCATGAAGGAAGAAGAGTTGGAGTTATCAACTATATATATGATGCTTTTTAACAATTGGTAAAATCCAGAAACATTACCTCCCTTAGTATTGAAGAGTAACCATATTGTTTAAAAGCAAGCTGTTAGATATTGGGGGTTGCACATTAACAACAAAATTAAACTATGGAATTCATATTGAACATTTAATCTCTAGAGCAAGGGACAGATTATAAATAAGGAACATTAAAGTCAAGACACAAAAATTATGATTCACCTTGCACCCTCCTTAATTCAATTCCGTAAAGGTTACAAAGTCTGGACAGTAAGGCAAATAACATAGACTAGCACTAAGGGCTCCTGTACAAATCAATACACTGAAATCATAGTAGTATTTTTCCAGTTGACGGATATTGTAAGTTGACCATGACAAAATAGGTTGATAAACGTTTTCAGTATCAAAATCTGTAAAACATGAAGCCTTGATGACATCAACAACTTAGTATTCAAATGATAATATTTGATCAGTTTCACAGATGGTTCCTGGAGGTGGCTAGTGCTGGAGCAGGGCTTATCATTCCATGATTAAAGATCCAACTCTCATTTCTTAGTGTATAGGTTTTTCCATAGTCACGTCAGAGCTTTCAGCTTCTTGTAGTCTCTTACTACTGAAGATTTTGCAACCAGCCTCCTCGTTGCGGTCCTCAACTTACTGCTGCAAGTCGTTCCACTCAAGCCCAGTCCACTCTCTGCTCTCTTCCCAGTGTTTTCTCTGCCTCTTCTTCGTCTCCCTCCTTGTACTGTTCCCTGTAGGAGTCTTGGCCAGTCCGGATGTTCGTGTGACGTGCCCGTACCACTTTAGTTTGCATTTTTTTCACTGAAGTCAGGAGCTCTTCATGGCTGTATGGCATTTTCAAAGTTGGTTTTTACTTCCTTGTTAGTTGTGTGATCTCTGTATGAGATACCAAAAAGTTTGTGAAAGCAATTTATCTTTATTACCTGTATCCTTCTTTCAATGTCTGCTGTTATGGTCCACATTTCCCATGGATACATACGAAATGTGGACATGACCAGGAAACACATCAGTCTGATCTTGAAGCTTAATGGCAACGTTTTTGAAGATCCAGAGGACTTTCAGTTCAAGTCATTGCAGCTGTAATTCAGGCCATTCGGAGGAAAATTTCAAGTACTGATTCTTCATCTGATACCATAGCTCCCAGATACTGAAAGCTATGGACCGTCTCAGTTTCTTGTTGTCTATGATAATATCAGTGCTGATGCCATTGGCACAATTGGTCATCAACTGGGTTTTCTCTGCACTAATTTATATGCAATATGCTGAAAAGGCTTCATCAAGGTGATTTGCCAAGTTGACCAACTCTCTCTTTTCTGGGCCGTTGATGTCATTGGCAAAACATAAGTTATTTATTTATTTATTTATTTATACCACTTTAAGTCACTGCATATTTCTCTGCGTGAAATTCGGGCCGCTCTCCCCCGGGGAGAGCGCGTCGCCACAAGAGCAGCGCCACCCATTTTTTCTTCTTTTTTTTCCTGTCTGCAACAGTATTTGTTTCCCTATCAGAGTGGCTTTTTTCTAAGAATTTTGCCAGGGACAACTCTCTTGTTGCCGTGGGTTCTTTTACGTGCGCTGAATAATTTTGTGTAACACACGGGACCTCGGTTTATCGTCTCATCCGAAAGACTAGCGCCCAGACCACCACTCATGATCTAATGGATGGGGAAAAAGTTTCCGGTCCAAACGGGATACGAACCACCGCACACTTCCGACCCGGACTTTTTGCTTTCTAGACAGGCGCGTTACCTCTAGACCACCGTTTGTAATTTTGTAATTGTACTACATTCTTGGCCTATTCCAATCGTGGTTTGAAACCTGTCTCCTTGTTGCCCTATCATGGAGGCATTCTCTGGTTCTGGTGTGGTTGGCATAGATGTTATACAGCCTCATGGTTGCCCACAAAACTGTAAGCCAAACTCTGTCGAACGCCTTCTTAAAGTCCACAAAGTCGTGGTACAGATCATGGGTCTCGCAGGTACTTTTCACAACGTATTTTAAGGTTACAAATTTGTTCTGTTGTGCATTGCTTGTTCTGAAACCTGCCTGTTCTCCTTTATTCTACAAAGTACAAAAGCTATGGCAGAATCAACGATGACAGAAGCAGCTCGCCTTATGATTATGTGCTTATTCCATTATCCTCGATATCAAATACAAAATAAAATAAATCATCCCATGTACATCCCACACAGTCTTTTTATTAACCATTCTTACAGGCCTTAGAGACCAATAGAAATACTGTCCTGAATTACCTGTCATTCACTTCTGCCTCTCCACAGGAATAATGTGGTAATGAGATTAGACAACCTGGTAAAGACAAGAACAATGCAAGAGCAGTCTACTTGTTTTTCTGAAGCCAATGCCATCATCAAGGCCAAGCAGGAAAGCAAGGACATACAGCAGCATCCCATACACCAGGTTGGACGCTAATCACCTGCTGACATGACGGGAGCAGGTCTTGTCTGTTCAGCCACAGGACTGGTGACACCCCCTTAATTCACCGCCTGTACAAGAAACTCGGTACACAGAGCAGTTCCCTGGCCAGACTGTCAGCCAGATCACAGCTATGGGATCCCTGCAGTCCTGCCCGCAACAAGAGGCAGCCAGCCCCTGTAGCTCAAGCATCAGTGACAGAACCACCAGGCAAGCAAGAGAAGGAATGTGGAATCTCACATGTACACACACCCTGTGAATATCTCACTCTCCAGTTGTCTGATTGGTTTAGCAGGTTTGCTGATTCCAGCTGACCAATAAGCTAAATCTGTAACCACACACGCACGCACGCGCGCGCACGGGCGCGCGCACCCCCCCCCCCCCCCCCCACACACACATACACACTCCGGATGAGACTATAAACCGAGGTCCCGTGTACAAACGCACGCAGAACATCTTGCGCACACGTTAAAACCCGTTCCGCTTTTCGGAAGAGTAGGCCATTGTGTGCCGGCGGGAACGGATGACAAACTTTCCAAAACTGCATACACACGGGAATTGGATGAAAAAAGCACATGGGTGCATATTCCATTATCCTCGAAATAAAAGAATAAAATAAAAAAACATAAACAGAGAGAGAGAGAGAACCATCTCATTCATAGGGAAGATGGGGAGGAGAAGAAGGGAGGGTGGTGGTATGAGGGGTTTCAGAATGTTCCAGAATCTGTGGAAGAGAACACCCTCACTGAAGCCTCCCCTGCAACTGCAGGCAGAACCCACACAGCCTGTCAACCCTCCTCAACAGGACGGTCTGATTTCCATAGCAGAAAAGTAGTAAAAGAAGGAGAGGGGAGGGAAGGAATAGAGGAGGGAGAAGATGAGGGGGAGGAGTGTGAGGGAGGTTGGAGACGGGATGGTGATCGGCTCTGTGGGATTGTTGATTCCAGCTCATCAGTAAATGCAGTTGTAAGCTGGAGTCAACCAGTCAGTACAGACAGCACTGAGCCACTTCTGTCAGGACAAAGAGAAGAGGGAGAGATGGAAGAAGATGAAGAAGGGTGCTGGCCACAAAACTGCTGATCATCATTTGAGAGGACGGTCAGGAGGTGACTATGGGGGGGGGGGGGGGGGGGGGGGGGGGGGGGGGGGGGGGGGGGGGGTTATGAGATACCGGATTTTGCTGTCTTTCTCCTAAGAGCAAGATTCAGATTCACATAAAAAGCCAGACCAAGTTCAACACATTTGATGTCAACAGCCTGATGAGTAAAAATGTGGAGGAAGCTAGAAAAAAGACCTCAACGAGAAGACAAGGAATGGAGAATGTGTGTGTGTATGTGTGTGTGTGGGGGGGGGAGGGAGATTACATTAACACAACAGTCATGCACAGACTGCACAAGGCAAGCTGTGGCGATCTCTGTGCCATATTTGACATCAGATTTCTTATGTCGTGTTTGACATCACGATACCTGTACCATGATTGACATCACAATCTCTCTGCCATGTTTTGCATCACAATCTCTGTGCCATGTTTGACATCACAATCTCTGTGCCATGTTTGACATCACAATCTCTATGCCATGTTTGGCATCACAATCACTGTACCATGTTTGACATTACAATCTCTATGCCTTGTTTGATATCACAACCTCTATGCCATGCCTGACATCACAATCTCTAAGCCATGTTTTGCATCACAATCTTTGTGCCATGGTTGACATCACAATCTTTGTGCCATGGCTGACATCACAATCTCCTTGCCATGCTTCACACCACAATCTCCTTGCCATGCTTTACATCACAGTCTCCTTGCCATGCTTCACATCACAATCTCCTTGCCATGCTTTACATCACAGTCTCCTTGCCATGCTTCACATCACAATCTCCTTGCCATGCTTCACATCACAATCTCCTTGCCATGCTTGACATCATAATCTCTATGACATGTTTGACATCACAATATCTATGCCATGTTTGACATCCTAATATAAATCACAGACAGCCAAGGTTTGACTTCTGAACGCTAGAAGAACTCTCTGGAGGCATTAGGTCACATCCACACCATGACTTGTGAACGCTAGAAGAACTCTCTAGAGGCATTAAGTCACATCCACACCTTGACTTCTGAACGCTAGAAGAACTCTCTGGAGGCATTAGGTCACATCCACACCTTGACTTGTGAACGCTCTTCTGTTGCAACCTCTTTTCCTCCCTAGATTAGAACCAAGGACCTCAGGTATGCACGTACCTTCAGGCTAAGTCACCTTTGAAGTTTAATAATTTAATCACCATGCTTTGAAGACACCGTTTGTAAGCAGAAAGTTGAAGCCTTACGAAGTTTACGTGTGTTCCGTCTCGTTCAGATCCAACTGTCAGCTGCCTCCAGCATAACTGTGAGGGCTGTGGTCCTCTTCCTCCCTGATATTGAGAGTCCATCTCTGAAGTGATGGACAGATAGAGATGCGTGCAGTTGGGGGTCCTCTTTCCCCTGTTCTACACTGATGTGTGTATGAACTCTATTCAACACTGGTATGTGTATGAGCCCTCTTCTATACAGATATGTGTATGAACCCTCTTCTATACAGATATGTGTATGAACCCTCTTCTATGCAGATATGTGTATGAACCCTCTTCTATACAGATATGTGTTTTGAACCCTCTTCTAATACAGATATGTGTATGAACCCTCTTCTATACAGATATGTGTATGAACCCTCTTCTATACAGATATGTGTATGAACCCTCTTCTATACAGATATGTGTATGAACTCTCTTCTATACAGATATGTGTATGAACCCTCTTCTATACAGATATGTGTATGAACTCTATTCAACACTGGTATGTGTATGAGCCCTCTTCTATACAGATATGTGTATGAACCCTCTTCTATACAGATATGTGTATGAACTCTATTCAACACTGGTATGTGTATGAGCCCTCTTCTATACAGATATGTGTATGAACTCTATTCAACACTGGTATGTGTATGAGCCCTCTTCTATACAGATATGTGTATGAACCCTCTTCTATACAGATATGTGTATGAACCCTCTTCTATGCAGATATGTGTATGAACCCTCTTCTATACAGATATGTGTATGAACCCTCTTCTATACAGATATGTGTATGAACCCTCTTCTATACAGATATGTGTATGAACCCTCTTCTATCAGATATGTGTATGAACCCTCTTCAATACAGAAAATGTGTTTTGAACTCTCTTCTATACAGATATGTGTATGAACCTCTTTATACAGATATGTGTATGAACTCTATCAAACTGGTATGTGTATGAGCCCTCTTCTATACAGATATGGTATGAACCCTCTTCTTTTACAGATATGTGTATGAACTCCTAAATTTAACACTGGTATGTGTATGAGCCCTCTTCTATACAGATATGTGTATGAACCCTCTTCTATACAGATATGTGTATGAACCCTCTTCTATGCAGATATGTGTATGAACCCTCTTCTATACAGATATGTGTATGAGCCCTCTTCTATACAGATATGTGTATGAACTCTCTTCTATACAGATATGTGTATGAACCCTCTTCTATACAGATATGTGTATGAACCCTCTTCTATACAGATATGTGTATGAACTCTCTTCTATACAGATATGTGTATGAACCCTCTTCTATACAGATATGTGTATGAACCCTCTTCTATACAGATATGTGCATGAACCCTCTTCTACACAGTGATGTGTATGAACCCTCTTCTACACTGTGGTGTGTATGAACCCTCTTTTACACTGTGGTGTGTATGAACCCTCTTTTACACTGTGGTGTGTATGAACCCTCTTCTACACTGTGGTTTCTTTGAACCCTCATCTACACTGATGTGTGTATGAACCCTCATCTACATTGATGTGTGTATGAACCCTCATCTACATTGATGTGTGTATGAACCCTCATCTACATTGATGTGTGTATGAACCCTCATCTACATTGATGTGTGTATGAACCCTCATCTACATTGAGGTGTGTATGAACCCTCTTCTACATTGATGTGTGTATGAACCCTCATCTACATTGATGTGTGTATGAACCCTCATCTACATTGAGGTGTGTATGAACCCTCTTCTACATTGATGTGTGAATGAACCCTCTTCTACAATGTGGTGTGTATGAACACTCTTCTACACTGATGTGTATGATCCCTCTTATACACTGATGCGTGTATGCACCCTTTTCTACACTGTGGTGTTTACGAACTCTCTTCTAAACTGTGTTGTGTGTATATGAACCCTCTTCTACACTGATATCTGTAAGAAATTTCTTTTACACTGATGTGTGTAATAACCCTCTTCTACACTGGTGTATGTATAAAACCTCTTTTGCAATGATGTGTGTATGCTCATACTACCTCTTTTACACTGTGATGTGTATGAACACTCTTCTACACTGCGGTGTGTATGAACCTTCTTATACTCTGATGGGTGTTATGAACCTCTTGTACACTTATGTATGAACCCTATTCTACACTGTAGTGTGAATAAACCCTCTTCTACACTGTGGTGTGAATAAACCCTCTTCTACACTGTGGTGTGTATGAACCCTCTTTATCACTGATGTATGTAGGAACCCTTTTCTACATTGATGCTATATAGATATGTGTATGAACCCTCTTGTAATATGTGGTGTGTGAACCCTCTTGTAATATGTGGTATGAATGAACCCTCTTCTACACTGATGTGTGTATTAACCCTCTTCTACACTAATGTGTGCATGAACCCTCTTCTACACTGTGGTCTGTATGAACCTTCTTATACTCTGATGTGTGTATGAACCTCTTGTACACTTATATATGAACCCTATTTTACACTGTGGTGTGTATGAACTCTCTTCTACACTGTGGTGTGTATTAACCCTCTTCAACACTGTGGTGTGTATGAACCCTCTTCTACACTGATGTATGCATGAACCCTCTTCTAAACTAGGATGTATATATGAACCCTTTTCTATACTGGTGTATATATGTACCCTCTTCTACACTGATAAGTGTATGAATCGGCTTATTCACTAATGTGCGTATGAACTCTCTTCTACAGTGCTGTGTGTATGAACCCTCTTCCACAATGATGTGTGTATGAACCCTCTTCAAAACTGTTGTGTGTATGAACAGTCTTCTACACTGTAGTGTATATGAACCCTCTTCAAAACTGTTGTGTATATGAACCCTCTTTTACACGGTGGTGTGTATGAACCCTCTTCTACACTGTGGTGTGAATAAACCCTCTTTTACACTGATGTGTGTATAAACCGTCTTTTACGCTGTGATGTGTATGAACCCTCTTTTAAACTGTGGTGTGTATGAACCCTCTTTTACACTGTGGTGTGTATGAACCATCTTCAAAACTGATGTGTGTATGAACCCTTTTCTACATTGCGTTGTGTATGAGCCGTCTTCTATATTGTGGTGTATATGAACCCTCTTCTACACTGTGGTGTGAATAAACCCTCTTTTACACTGTGATGTGTGTATGAACCTTCTTCTAAACTGATGTGTGTATGACCCTTCCTGTACACTGTGGTGTGTGTATGAACTCTCTTATACACTGATGTGTATATGAACACTCTTCTACACTGGTGTGCATGAACCTTCTTCTTAACTGTGGTGTATATGAACTCTCTTCTCTACTGAAGTGTATGAACTGCCTTCTACACTGGTATTGATATGAACCCTCTTTAACACTGATGTGTGTATGAACCATCTTCTACAGGTATGTGTGTATGAACCCTCTTCTATACTGATGTCTGTATGAACCCTCTTCTATACTGATGTGTGTATGAACCCTCTTCTACACTGATGTGTGTATGAACCCTCTTCTACACTGATGAGTGTGAGAACCCTCTTCTACACTAATGTGTGTGAGAACCCTCTTTTGCACTGATAAATGTATGAGCCCACCTCTAATTTATACGGATATAAACCCTCTTCTACATTGATGTGTGAATTAACCCTCGTCTACACTAATGTGTGAATGAATCCTATTCTACACTAATGTGTGTGAGAACCCTCTTTTACACTGATAAATGTATGAGCCCACCTCTAATTTATACGGATATAAACCATCTTCTACATTGATGTGTGAATGAACCCTCTTCTACACTAATGTGTGAATGAACCCTCTTCTACACTAATGTGTGAATGAACCCTCTTCTACACTAATGTGTGTGAGAACCCTCTTTTACACTGATAAATGTATGAGCCCACCTCTAATTTATACGGATATAAACCCTCTTCTACACTAATGTGTGAAATAACCTTCTTCTACACTAATGTGTGTGAGAACCCTCTTTTACACTAATGTGTGTGAGAACCCTCTTTTACACTGATGTGTGAATGAACCCTCTTAAATACTGTGGTTTGTATGAACCCTCTTCTACACTGTGGTGTGTATGAACCCTCTTTTACACTGTGGTGTGTATGAGCCCTCTTCTATTCTGTGATGTGTGTATGAAACTTTTTCAACAATGTCACCACATTGTAGAAAAAGTTTCAGAAACTGGTGTGTGTATAAACCCTCTTCTACACCTGTGGTGTGTATGAACCCTATGATATACTGTGGTGTGAATGAAACCCCTTCTTCACTGTTGTGTGTATGAACCATCTTCTACAATCATAAGTGTATGAACCATCTTCTACAATCATAAGTGTATGAACCCTATTCTAGACTGATATGTGTATGAAACCTTTACTGTACTGATGGTGTGTATGGACCCTCTTCTACACTGTGATGTGTAAATGAACCCTCTCCTGCACTGTGATGCTTGTATGAACCCTCTTCTACACTGTAGTGTACATGAACCCTCTTTTACACTGATGTGTGTATGAACCCTCTTCTACACTAATGTGTGTATGAACCCTCTTCTACACTGATATGTGTATGAACCCTCTTCTACACTGATATGTGTATGAACCCTCTTCTATACTGTAGTGTACATGAACCCTCTTTTACACTGATGTGTGTATGAACCCTCTTCTACACTAATGTGTGTATGAACCCTCTTCTACACTGATATGTGTATGAACCCTCTTCTACACTGATATGTGTATGAACCCTCTTCTACACTGTAGTGTACATGAACCCTCTTTTACACTGATGTGTGTATGAACCCTCTTCTACACTAATGTGTGTATGAACCCTCTTCTACACTAATGTGTGTATGAACCCTCTTCTACACTGATATGTGTATGAACCCTCTTCTACACTGATATGTGTATGAACCCTCTTCTACACTAATGTGTGTATGAACCCTCTTCTACACTAATGTGTGTATGAACCCTCTTCTACACTGATGTGTGTATGAACCCTCTTTTACACTGATGTGTGTATGAACCCTCTTCTACACTGATGTGTGTATGAACCCTCTTCTACACTGATATGTGTATGAACCCTCTTCTACACTAATGTGTGTATGAACCCTCTTCTACACTAATGTGTGTATGAACCCTCTTCTACACTAATGTGTGTATGAACCCTCTTCTACACTAATGTGTGTATGAACCCTCTTCTACACTAATGTGTGTATGAACCCTCTTCTACACTAATGTGTGTATGAACCCTCTTCTACACTAATGTGTGTATGAACCCTCTTCTACACTAATGTGTGTATGAACCCTCTTCTACACTAATGTGTGTATGAACCCTCTTCTACACTAATGTGTGTATGAACCCTCTTTTATACTGTTGTGTGTATGAACCCTCTTCTACACTAATGTGTGTATGAACCCTCTTCTACACTAATGTGTGTGTATGAACCCTCTTCTACACTAATGTGTGTATGAACCCTCTTCTACACTAATGTGTGTATGAACCCTCTTCTACACTAATGTGGGTATGAACCCTCTTCTACACTAATGTGTGTATGAACCCTCTTCTACACTAATGTGTGTATGAACCCTCTTCTACACTAATGTGTTTTATGAACCCTTTTTCTACACTAATGTGTGTATGAACCCTTTTTCTACACTAATGTGTGTATGAACCCTCTTCTACACTAATGTGTGTATGAACCCTCTTTTATACTGTTGTGTGTATGAACCCTCTTCTACACTAATGTGTGTATGAACCCTCTTCTACACTAATGTGTGTGTATGAACCCTCTTCTACACTAATGTGTGTATGAACCCTCTTCTACACTAATGTGTGTATGAACCCTCTTCTACACTAATGTGGGTATGAACCCTCTTCTACACTAATGTGTGTATGAACCCTCTTCTACACTAATGTGTGTATGAACCCTCTTCTACACTAATGTGTGTATGAACCCTCTTCTACACTAATGTGTGTATGAACCCTCTTCTACACTAATGTGTGTATGAACCCTCTTCTACATTGTGGTGTGTATGAACCCTCTTCTATACTGTTGTGTGCATTAACCCTTTTCTACACTTCTTCGGATGAGACTATAAACCGAGGCCCCGTGTTCGAACGCATGCATAACATCTTGCGCACACGTTAAATCCTGTTCCGCTTTTCGAAAGAGTAGGCCATTAGGTGCCGGTGGAAACAGATGACAAAATTGATAAAACCGCATACACACGGGTACTGGATGTAAAAAAGCACATGAGTGCTTATTCCATTATTCTCGATATAAAAGAATAAATGAAATTTAAAAAAAAAATTTGTGTATGAACAGTCTTTTACACTGATGTGTGTAAGTACCCTCTTTTACCATGATGTATGTATGAACCCTTTTCTACACTTATGTATTATGAACCTTTTTTTACACTATGTGTATGAACCCACTTCTAAATTAATATCTGCATGAACTCTCTTCTACACTGATATTTGTATGAACCCTCTTCTACACAGATATGTGTATGAACCCTCTTTTACATTGATATGTGTATGAACCCTCTTCAACACTCAAATGTGTATGAACTCTCTCTTACACTGATGTGTATATGAACACTTTTCTACACTTATATGAGTTTGAAACCTCTTCTACACTGACATGTTTATGAACCTTGTTTTACACTGATTTGTGTATGAACACTCTTCTACACTGTGGTGTGTATGAACCTTTTTTACACTGTGGTGTGTATGAACCCTCTTCTACACTATGGTGTGTATGAACCCTCTTCTACACTGTGGTGTGTATGAACCCTCTTCTACACTGTGGTGTGTATGAACCCTCTTCTACACTGTGGTATGTATGAACCCTTTTCTACACTATGGTGTGTATGAACCCTCTTCTACACTGTGGTGTATATGAACCCCCTTCTACACTGTGGTGTATATGAACCCTCTTCTACACTGTGGTGTGTATGAACCCTCTTCTACACTATGGTGTGTATGAACCCTTTTCTACACTATGGTGTGTATGAACCCTCTTCTACACTATGGTGTGTATTAACCCTATTCTACACTATGGTGTGTATGAACTCTCTTCTACACTGTGGTGTGTATGAACCCTCTTCTACACTGTGGTGTATATGAACCCTCCTCTACACTGTGGTGTATATGAACCCTCTTCTACACTATGGTGTGTATGAACCCTCTTCTACACTATGGTGTGTATGAGCCCTTTTCTACACTATGGTGTGTATGAACCCTCTTCTACACTATGGTGTTTTATGAACCCTCCTCTACAAATAAAGGGTGTGTTTGAACTCTCTTCTACACTGTGGTGTGTATGAACCCTCTTCTACGCTGATGTGTGTATGAACCCTCTTCTACACTGTGGTGTGTATGAACCCTCTTCTACACTGTGGTGTGTATGAACCCTCTTCTACACTGTGGTGTGTATGAACCCTCTTCTACACTGTGGTGTGTATGATCCCTCTTCTACACTGTGGTGTGTGTAGAGGCTCTTCTACACTGATTTGTATGAATCCTCTTCTCCACTGGTGTGTGTAAGAACCCTTTTATACACTGTGGTGTATGAACCCTCTTCTACACTGTGGGATGTAAGAAAACTCTCCTACACTGTGCTGTCTAAGAACCCTCTTTCTCACTGTGGTTTGTATGAGCCCTCTTCTACATCGATGTGTGTATGAACCCTATTCTACACTGTGTTGTGTATGAACCTTCGTCTACACTGATGTCGTATGAACCATCTTCTACAATGTATTGTGTGTGAACCCTCTTCTCCAGTTATGTGTGTAATCTCTTTGTCCCTCTTCTACATTGATATGTGTATGAAACCTCTTCTACACTGTGGTGTGTATGAAACCTCTTCTACACTGTGGTGTGTATGAACCCTCTTCTACACTGTGGTGTGTATGAACCCTCTTCTACACTGATGTGTGTATGAATACTCTTCTAGAATGTGGTATGAACCCTCTTCTACACTGTGGTGTGTATGAATTCTCTATGAACCCTTTTCTACACTGTGATATGTGTATGAACCCTCTTCTACACTATGGTGTGTATGAATTCTCTATGAACCCTTTTCTACACTGTGATATGTGTATGAACCCTCTTCTACACTGTGGTGTGTATGAATTCTCTACGAACCCTTTTCTACACTGTGATATGTGTATGAACCCTCTTCTACACTGTGGTGTGTATGAATTCTCTATGAACCCTTTTCTACACTGTGATATGTGTATGAACCCTCTTCTACACTATGGTGTGTATGAATTCTCTATGAACCCTTTTCTACACTGTGATATGTGTATGAACCCTCTTCTACACTGTGGTGTGTATGAATTCTCTACGAACCCTTTTCTACACTGTGATATGTGTGTGAACCCCCTTCTACACTGTGTTGTGTATGAATTCTCTACGAACCCTTTTCTACACTGTGATATGTGTGTGAACCCCCTTCTACACTGTGTTGTGTATGAATACTCTATAAACCCTTTTCTACACTGTGATGTGTGTATGAACCCTCTTTTACACTGTGATATGTGTATGAACCCTCTTCTACACTGATTTTTGTATGAATGCTCTTCTACAATGATGTGTAGAAACCATCTTCTAAACTGATGTGAGTATGAACCCTTCTTATACACTGTGGTGTGTAGATGAACCCTCTTCTTCACTTTTGTGTGTATGAACCTTGTATAAAGCCGTCAGCGCCTGGGCTTTATCACAGTTCTTGATTAAACCATTGACGCTGGGGGCAACAGCAAAGTGAGAGGCTGTATGATCAGTGGCTTTCCCACTCATGGAATTCCACTTTACAGCTTAGTCTTTAGTGATCGACTATGACTCTCTGACTAGGAGGCTTGACTCGCAGTCCTTATGTGCTGCAGCCCTGGGGGCTAGTTGGCCTTTGGAGAACATTTCCAACGCTGACTGTCCTTATGCCCACTTGGCCGAGAGAGTGGGGATGTACTGTGGGCAAGGCATCTCCACTATAATAAAATTTCTGCCCAATTTCCGAAACAGCAGCTGCTTCCTCTGCTGTTTTGGAGGTCATCGTCGGACACGACGGACAAACATACGATGTGTGTATGAACCCTCTTCTGCACTGATGAGTGCATGAACACTCTTCTACACTGTGGTGTGTATGAACACTCTTCTACACTGTGATGTGTATGAACCGTCTTCTACACTGTGGTGTGTATGAACCCTCTACAACACTGTGATGTGTATGAACCCTCTACAACACTGTGATGTGTATGAACCCTCTACAACACTGTGATGTGTATGAACCCTCTTCTACACTGTGATGTGTATGAACCCTCTTCTACTCCGAAATGTATATGAACCCTCTTCTGCACTGATATTTGTATGAACACTCTTCTGCACTGATATTTGTATGAACACTCTTCTACACTGTGGGGTGTATGAACCCTCTTCTACACTGTAGTGTGTATGAACCCTCTTCTGCACTGCTATTTGTATGAACACTCTTCTACACTGTAGTGTGTATGAACACTCTTCTACACTGTGATGTGTATGAACCCTCTTCTACACTGTGGGGTGTATGAACCCCCTTCTACACTGTGGAGTGTAGAAAAACTCTCCTACACTGTGCTGTCTAAGAACCCTCTTGTACACTGTGGTTTGTATGATCCTTCTTCCACAATGTATTGTGTATGAACCCTCTTCTCCGATTTTGTGTGTAATCTCTTTGTCCCTCTTCTACACTGATGTGTATGAACCCTCTTCTTCAGTGATGTGTGTATGAACCTCTTCTTCAGTGATGTGTGTATGAACCTCTTCTTCAGTGATGTGTGTATGAACCCTCTTTTACACTTTGGTGTGTATGAACACTTCTACACTGATATGTGTATGAACACTCTTCTACACTGTAGTGTGTATGAACGCACTATGACAATAGTGTGTATGAACGCTCTTCTACACTAATTTTTGTATGAACGCTCATCTACAATAATGTGTATGAATCCTCTTGTACACTGTTGTGTGTATGAACCCTCTTCTCCACTGATATGTGTATGAACCCTCTTCTCCACTGATATGTGTATGAACCCTCTTCTCCACTGATGTGTGTGTATGAACCCTCTTCTACACTGATGTGTGTATGAACCCTCTTTTGCGCTGTGGTGTGTATGAACCCTCTATGAACCCTTTTCTACACAGTGATGTGTGTAAGAGCTCTTCTACACTGTGATATGTGTATGAACCCTCTTCTACACTGATTTTTGTATAAACCCTCTTCTACACTATAGTGTGTATGAACCCTCCTCTTCTACAGCGATGTCTATTATCTGTTTTCTACACTGTGGTGTGTATGAACCTTCTTCTACACTGAAGTTTGTATGAACCCTCTTCTACACTGTGGTGTATATGAACCTTATTTTACACTGGTGTGTATGAACACTATTTTGCACTTATGTGTATGAACCCTCTTCTATACTGATAAATGTATAAACCCTCTTCTACACTGATGTTTGTATGGACATTCTTTTATACCGATGTGTTTATAAACCCACTACAACACTAATATGTGTGTAACAGAGTGGAGATATTTGCTTTGCCACAACTCTGTACCACTTCTCGGCAACAGCAGCGCAGTATGAACAGGGAGAATGTGGCCTCTAAGAAAAAGGGTGCATAAATATTACATTTTGCCACGATGGCAAAGTGCATGCAACAGGTAGTTTTCAACCACCGCCCAAGGAAACAGAGCGCTGCATAATTTGCAGGTGTGTCCCAAAATAGTAACACGTTGCTCTGATCGCATGGGAGGTAATTTACTTACCACACCACCATGCTGAGAGGCAAGGATAGAGGCATGGTAGGGAAAGAGTGGAACACACACAATTCTAGCAACAGCAATTCATAGCAACATGTGTGTACAGCAATCAGGCAAAAGAAGACTCAGACGAAGACAGCAGATTGTACTGTCACCCCTTTATTCAGCCCTCCAGTACATCCACTGCTGTGTGGGTGGATGGTCTCTCCCTAGCCACCCTGACCACCCCTCTATATATACACGCCACGTGGACTGCAAAGACAGCACCACGGCACTGTGAGCATTTCAGTTTGGCCCAAGATGAAGGAGATTTTGTGTTTTCTCATGCAGCTTCAGTGATGATTATCTTGCTGTCCGCGTAATGAAACTAGACATATTATATATCAAAATAAACTAGAAAGTAAAAACATTAAGATGCATTATTGCATTTTGCACAAAAATCAGTTGGGTGCAAACTATTGGCGATTAAAGCCTCCGACTAGATACACCTTTAACAGCTGCACACTATAACTTTCGGTAATAAAACATTAAAACTTCAACAAAACTAAATACTTTATGACTAGAAAAAGAAGGATATGCGCCACAGTTTGTATACATATACATATTATCAACTGCAAATGTCCATGAGAGGAGATATTCATAATTGACCAGTGGTGCAAAACAGTTTCTGGTCAGCCGCACCCAAAGCAAGCTTCTTAAAGCTGTTCATATGATCAAAAATATATCTCTAATACTACAAATTATCCATACTAACATCCTCCAATCTTATATTAATTCAAAACGAAACCCAAAACATACCATACATATATATTTTTATGTCTGCATTTGTTAGAATTTAGTTTATAATTCAAACATGTTTACAACAAGGTACAGCAGTTAGCTAACTACTAGGGCTCACACATCGTGTACACCTTACGCCTTACAATCTACTACTACTTAATATGAACGGTTTTATTGATCTAAATAGAGTTTATTCCACATGTTCTTCAATCGCACAATAATTATGATTTATTAAAGAATCCTTAAATAAAACTTAGAACTGCTTTTCTAGCATTGATATTAGGGTACATATGTACCTATACCTATATGATGCAATAGACGAAAAATACTGATTTACAACACGAATAGAGAACACTCATTGTGGTTGAAATGAATTGTCAAGATCAGTAATTTAACAATCATATCCATGAATATGAGCAAACAATATGACTTAATAAAGTTATTATTATTGATTTTCTTTCCAAGATCGGACCAATGCTCACATTTAAGGGAGATAACTCGGGCCGTACTATTGAATGAAGAAAAGAATCATTAAGGCATTTCACGTAGACAACATTAAAAACAACACAAAAAAGTAGATAAGATATTAACTAATTTAATTATTTACATCAGAATATTGGGACATAAACCTATTTTGATAATATACTAAATATAAAAATACAAATATATTGTAAGCATAATAGTGACAGTTTAATAGGGGTGAGAAAATGAAT
>CM054162.1:32944687-32987499 GCA_028751875.1 Rapana venosa
CATGACCAAACGGTCTTTTAGTGTCTTGATAATTATGGCAAATGTGTGTTAAGCAGTTCAAAGTCTAGTGGTATAAAAAATCTTGTTACCATAACTGCAGCAACAGTATGATTCTTTATTGTTTTCTGCAGCGTTCTCCAGCAACCTATTCTATGTTTAATACCGTTGTTTTGTCCTGTATTCCTTGGTATATACGATCTTTCTTTCACTTGCAGTTAACAGAGATCGCAGTAGATTAAAAAGATGTTGCATTGTTTAAGATAACACTTTCTCACCTTCTAGTTTAATAGTAATTTTTTTAACAATTGCCCTACCCAAGGTATTAACTAAGTTCTGTTGGGATAGTCTGTTGAGTCTTAGGTCTATTTTAAATGCAAACCTTGCGTGCCTGGTACTCACATCATTTGCGCCAAGATTAGGAAATCTAATTTGTTAAAATTTGATCTTGTTTATATTGGTGATGGGGTTATTGCTTATGCACGATAGACTGTCTAATACCTTTTACTCCTAGAGGCTCTTTTAATTCCTGTGGGATCAAGTAGTGTTCCATATGATTGTGCAATCTTTTTTTTTTATCTATGATTTAAAATTAATTTATTAAATTAACATGGCGGCCAGGTAGGAATAAGATGAAGATTATGATGTTTTTGACCCTTGGTGATGATATGAGCGAATCTGGTTTCTTTACATCGTTACACAGTCAATGCGACATGAACTGACAGAATTAAGTAGAATCATTTTATAAACAGTATAGGCAAGACCGCCTGAAGTATTGATCATAATGACTTTAAATTAGAAGCAGGACAAATCATTGTTTTGTTAGAAATGATTGAGGAAATTTTGTGCAGATAACTACTAAACCAGACCCCTCACAAGTTTTTAAAAAAGAGTACAATTGGACCAGGCTGAGTACTAGGACAAAACGCAATATTAACATTATTACACCTTCAGAATTAAGAGGAAGGCGCCTTTACTGCCTCTTCAAAGAACAATACAGGAACTGCCAACGAAGTTCAGTCCAATCCTCTTGAAGAGCTCAGTAGATCGGCAGACGAATTAATTCAAGAAATAGAAACTAGTTTTTAATGAAGCATAGAAGACAACAGCATGAAAACTGTGCATGACCTGCCATGCCATTGAGAGAACAGAGGCAGCCCTTAATGAATTCTCTACAAACCATCAGAGGAGAATTAACAAAACATCTTGCTAAACTAGGCGAGCTAGCGATACAATAAACATGAGAAAACAAAAGCTTGCTGATGCAGAAGACCTCAACTTAGATCAAGACACCAAAAACAGAATACAACAGAGGACTAGATAGATCTTGAACAAGAGAGAGCCGCAAGATTAGACTAAGTTTGCTACTGTCTGCAAATCGTGAACGTTACGGAACAAGTGAGAACAGAATAAGAGAAAACCATTCATAGAATCTTATATGAAAACTCAAACCTAGCTGTACGCAATAAGAACATTATTAGGAGATACCAAGGAATCACAATAGCAAGCATTTTAACATCAATGCGGTTTTGCTTTAAGTACTTTAGGTATGCCTTAACTAGCTGTTCACAGACAACGTTACCAAACACCCCCAACACCGCAGGACAAATCATGGATTAAAAAACAACTAGAACATCTAAAAAACTTGTAAAAAAATTAGCAGCTTAAGCAATGATGCTCTACCAGCATACTTGGCTCAATTGTAAAGTTGATTCTTTTTCTGCAAGCATTAGTGGTTGGTTTTATGGCTGCCACTTATGGACATTAGCTGTTTAGTAGGTTTTACTGGATTACTTTCTTAGTAAACATAAGGGCAGCTAATCAATAATAGTTAGTGCAACAAAACAAGCGCACTTTTTTCTTCAGATTCTTGGAGCATCATCATCAATTTTTTTTTATGGGTTTTAGATTATTTTATATCTCTGCTTTGTTACAGAGGAGTTGGTATACTTCGATACTGTACTCTGTACTGCTCAGCTGCGTTCAGAATTATATCTTTTGTTTTTGACCAAGTTTTGGTATTACCTGCAAACAAGTGATGTTCTCTTATTATAGTTTTTATTGGTTCCACATTTGAAAGCTCAAGATCAGAAGGCAGCATTATTTAAACAAAACGCCAGCAGAAAAAAGTCCACTTTTGATCTTGCATATCTCAAAACATCTTGGTATATGTTAATGTGGATGGTAAATCAACTAGTTGAAATTTATTGCATCTTTCTAAGTTGGTAATATACTGGTTTTTGAGAATCGAACCCAGTGTTTGGGATCAATTATGTTTGACCTCGTTTGTGTTGTGAACCCCAGCAAACACCATACATAAGTCGGATAGAATAGTTTATTCGTTCTATTGCCAGCCTAGGTAAATCCTTTGTCTCTCATCTAAAATAAAATGTGGTCCATGCGTTTTTATGTTCTTGCGCTCATGACCCCAGACGAACAGCTGTGCCTGATACTAAAGGAAGTTATGTCTTCTGGCCAAAAAGTAAAAGTTATAATTTCTGTGCACCCACCATAGTACAAAGTCGCACATGCCATGATTTTTACTATCTAACTTTCTGTCTAAAGTCTGCTTTAAACGCATGTCAAACTCATTACACAAATCTATTATTCAAAAGCCTTCTTGTCATTCTGTTATTTTAAATGGTTTTAAAAGACTTGTCTGCGGCCTATAGGTACTTGGCGTTCAGACAACACACAGTCTGAACTGAAAATAAAAATGAAACCTAAACATCAGACCCTAACCAAACATGGTTATTGTGATTTAAAATGGTTTGGATAAGACACACATAATTCCTATAGTTTGTTGCACCAATACCACAGCAAAAGTTTAACTGATTTTGATAAAAACTCATAGCATGACTAAAGCCTCATCCTTGCTGTAACCCATCATTTTTGATAGGGGGATTTAGATATGTATTTAGACGGACTACTTACTTTTACTTCAAACTTTCTGAGTGAGTCATGCAAAAACTAAACTATTCAATTGTTAGGTTTTTAAGATTACTTACAGAACCAACTAGCATATTGCGTACCATTGTTGTATTTGAACCATTCATTTTTTATACATGCATTCAAAAATGTTTTGTAACTATAAGTAACCATGACAAACCTGTTTGCTTTAGATTATCCGATCGATAAACACATGTGGAAATTTAAAAGTAGCTTGCATGAATTGTTTACAAAGTTAAATGGTTCAATATAAGTGAGGCAACAAAAACAATTGGGTTCAAAGATTAGATCGCAATGGTAATGTACTAAGTCATTTTGTCCATACAGATGGTTACTATGGATTTTGCACGTATTAAGAAATATAAGTGACTTTGGAGTCGATCTTAAAAATTAATGATGCAAAATCTAAAAAGTTAACCCCTAACATTAACACCAGAGCATCAAATGGAAACATTTTCAACTTGCAGAGCCCGCTAAAATGTTGGGGTTTTAATTAAGTCTAAGAAAGCAAATATTGCACTTGTAGCTGCTCTCAAACAATAGCACTTTTAAAGGAGGATAATCATTGACCTTGCAATAAACTCATTGTTGTTATGTATGCCTAGACCAACTAAGCACTAATGAAAACTTGTTATATGGTCAACCTCCAATCTGTTATGAGAGTTATTCCAAAGCAGGTAAACACTTGCTTACTGTGATCATTAAGATTAAGACATTTTCTAACTACAAATTTAAACCATCAGTTTTATGGCTTCATGAAAAACTAAGCCTCTGATTCACAGATAAAAAGTTAAGATGTTGATATGTGATGACTTTTTTTGTTGTTTTAGAAATTAAATTAAATTCAAACCATGTAAAAAACAACATGTCGCGTGGACCAGAGCAACCTTGTTATGCGTGCTTGCGCTATTAGGGGAAAAAAATGTATTACTTTTGCACCAACTTAAAGATCTAGCTGACACACAAGACTTTGATCTAAATGGAGAGATTGGTGAATTTATGGATTTGAATACACTGATGATGGTTACTATAATCGCAGAGAGATAAGGTGAAGGCCTTAAAAGTATCTAAGCTAGAGGCAATCTGCGTAATGTAGAAGTAGAAAACATTGATAATTTGGATTACATAAACTTATTCTCGAAAAGAAAACAAATGGCACCTTATCCCGTTCATCGACTGGGGAAATCAAATTTGAATTTATTAAGTCCATACACAGTCTTTGACAATGGAAGGACATTTTTAGGAAGGCGTTTAATGCTGGGCCTCTGATTTAGTTCTTATGCCTGAAAACAACAGCAGGCGTGAAAATCGAAATCGTTCACTTTGAATAGAGGCAGTACTTCTACACCGAAAAGACTCTGTGACTAAAAAAACGCACCACTAAATTGCAGTTTCATGCCTGAAATGCCTTTACCAAACAAATTCACTATGATATTTGACTTTCTTTTCTACGTGATGTTGTTGATGATTGATGGAGTTGTAGGTGTTAGTGATAATCTAATTAAAAGGAATTAGAAGTCTTGGGCAAAATTTAAGGGGTTGATTCATTAAGATGGTTTCTTTAGCTATATCAAAACAACGGTGAGAAATAAAGGCCATCTCTTACAGTGATAAGGTAATCCCTAAACATTCAACAGAATCTTCTAACTGAATTAACATTTATCAACCTTGCACATTTAGATTCTTATTGGATTCTACTATACTGAAAAATATTCTTGCAATGAAGGCATTCTAACATGAATTAAACAACATTAAATTAAAATACAAAATGTTAAAAAAAATGTCAATGATTACAGTTTTGTATCCAAAAACTGCCAAAAGAGAGATGCCGACAGTGGCACAGTCCTTGGCTGTAAACATTACACAAATACAGCGTTGAACTGGAGCAGACCTAGCAATACAACAAAAACCACGAACTACTCGTCTGTATTTAATGCGTTAACTTACAATTAACAGCACACACCCACTGCTGCTACACTGACTCAGGAACAAGTGTAGGACTTTTAGCAACAGGCATTGGAAGTCCAGAGTGTTGTGCTTGGCGCTGTTTCAATAGGCTTTGGATTAAGTTCATTCGCTTTGAGTGTTTGCCAAACAAAAAGTAAAGCGAAGCTACAAAGCACTCAGCTATGGTTCTGTTATGCAACTCCTGCCTAACTTTAGTTCATTCAGATTAATTTAATAAGCAAGGCTCTAAGCAGACTCTAAGATTACAGATGAAGAATTCAATCGTTTGCAAGGCAGACTATGATGATTTAACGGCAAAAGTTTGAGTTGCAAAAAAAGTCTCGAGCCACTTTTTCGCAACAACCCAGACTTGGAGTCAATAAAACGGAAATGCCTAAAAGAATATGAGCGAAAATTTAAACACGTACTAAGACCTAACTGTTTAACATGGAATAATCGTCGTATTTACAGTAAGTATAATTCTAACGTAAAAACACTGTGGATTATGATTAAACCAACCATCTCAATTAAAATTAATTAATCTTAAATAAATATTTGAGTAGAAAAAGAAACTCATCATCACGGTCAGTTGCCAGTGTATTTCAAAGAGAAACTGACTTAGAAATAGTTGATGACACTTAACGCTCGTGCAGCATTCAACAGGCTATTACTCTAATAACTGACAAGCTACAATTACAGCTCCAGTTAAAGTGCATATGCTGTGTACATCGAATATACTACTGTGTCAAGGGGGAAACCATAACAAGTCCTGGTGTATACTAAGCAGCAAGCTGTTTCTCGCGTCTGGTACAATGATCTTACTGCTAGCTGGGCTGGATTTGAAATGGTTGACCAACGTTTAACCACGGCTTCAGAAGATGCATAATCTAGAGGTTCGGGATTGTCAGAGGCAAACTATTGCAAGGATCAAATTAAAATCAGACTAAGTTTTTCTCCATTGTTGGTAAGTCTTACTTTACTTTGCACCCTGAGAAGAACTGGTATTTTATAAACGAGCAGTATTAAACATTAAGGAATTCAGATGATAATGTTTTTGTGGTGTCTTCTGCATAAGTTATATATGTTCAAAAAAATGCTGAGAGTCTCCAACTATGAACCATACAAGTCTAAACTTGACTTTAATGGGATGGACTTTCCAGTTGGGAATAGGACAAATTCGGACATTTTGAATTCCAGAACAACCAATCACTGTAAACGTATATACATGGTCTTTGTGAAGAAGACAATCTCCATACGCTTAAATCTCCAGTCAGTCACCAACTATAGGAGAGGCCAGATTGCCAAAACATCGACTTACTTTTTAGTGACAGTGGCACAAAAACAGGCATTACACTTTAAGTTCGCACATGAGTTGACTAATACATTAACAACAGCAAATAAAAAAAAACAAGATTTCTGTAGAAGTGTTAGTTAAGGATTCCATCTATTGAAGCTGCACTTAAACTCAGAGAACATTGTAAGAGCCTACTGCTGCTTACAAAACTAATTACTCCAAAACTGGTAGCACCAGTAAGCTTTAAGGAACTGGTATAAAATTACAGACCAATCCTTATGTTGTTTATGCGAATTTGAATCTATTATCGTCCCATACGAAGGTCCTAAGCCAAAAACATTGCCTAAAATCTAGTTGTAGTTAATAATCATCAAATCTGTTCATACGCTTTATTATTGTTAGGTCTGATGGTGAACTCACAAATGTCCATGTCGTTATAGAGGCTGATGCAGCCAATAGCTTCTTAGAAACAAATGAAACATGTCCGTAATGAATCTCATCTAATAGCACAACCTTTCTGGATATTATTATGACTCCTGAAGATCAAGAACAGTATTATTCAGCAACATGTTGTTAGGATCTGAGGACTTACATGTTGAAAACACAGAAGACAATCCCACTGTAAGAAGATCATGATCTATCAGTGGTATAAGTTTAGGGGAGCAGTACATTCTAACTGTAATCTACAGATCTTAAGTTTGAGATCCAAAGACTTGGTAAGTACCTATCTTCTTTCACATAGTACGACGGGTATGATTCCCACCTTATTTTGCAAGCAGTAACTATGCGTTTCGAAAAAGGCCAGTTGTATCCGCCCAGTCTTCAGAAATAGTACATGACCTTTTACTATCATTCAATTATCCTTCTATGATTAATATCAACACATGATGGGTGCATTTGATTCTTTGGCCGCATCACTGAGCAGCATGCCCTATTACGAAAAATACTTTGATCCATCTCTAGTGTGTAAACGGCGTTTATCCTTATAGTGAGAATCAATGACAGTTGGAGTGGTTTGATGAAGAAGCGACTACCGCCTAAAGGTGTTTCTTCGTAGTCTATAAGGTAAAGACATTACTGACTTGACTACTCAAACCACCGCAAGACTGCATGGGAAGAAGTTAGAGGGTTAGACCATGGTGAGACTACCACGACTACTACTTAAGGGCCGACGTTTGTTTGTTAGCAGATGCTTTGAGAACTACAGAATAAACATGCAAAAAACTTACCAGTCTGGATCCATCTCACTTTAAATTTATGCTCCTGGCATGAGCTGGGATGCATTCTTAAAGTTTACAGGAGTAAAGATTTTGATTTACTGTTTAATATACCTATGCACCGGATGATACGATGGATCTTAGTGGTGGAATCAGCATGGGCATCACTTAAATACGTAAAGCTAACAACAATATATTGACGACTTTGACCCCGTAAATCATCCAACTTACATTATGTATTTAGTGCTAACATCTGTTTATGGTGTAGGGCTGGGAGCTATGTGTCAGCTCACTTCATATTGCGCAATTTTCAAAATGTTTGCCAGGACCCATTTGATGTAAATAAATTTGAATTACGTATGGTGAATGACTCCTGATCAGCAATTTGGTTTGATTGCAGAAGTAGACTTAGAATAATCCAATGAACTTCATGACTCCAAATTCGATTATCCTTTTGAAGCAGAAAAAAAGAAGTTAGGAACAGAACACCTACAGCTTCTCATGTGTCCAAACTCTGGTTAATAAAACGAAGTATGTGTGTCATTACAGATTACTTCAGTTTTACCTTTAGACATGGGACTATGCCTTACACGCTGTCACCGAATTATTACGTGTTGATAGAGCAGTTTTCATCGAAACCGTACATATGAAGAACTCAGAGCTTAGGAACATAGGCAACTGTTGCTTCACGAGAAAGATTTCTTAAGTTAATGAAACAACAGTTGTTTCGGAAGAAGACAATGGAGAACCCCCCAATAAACGTAAAGAAGTCAGACTATAACTGCTAGAGAACCAAGCAATTAAGTGACCCATCAAAACACTAGTACCAGGACTTTAAAAATTTTCATGATTATTTGCCATGGCATTATGATGAGAAGCTTCGGGTAAATTTAGACAAGCCAGTGTTTATGGGTTACTGTTGTTTAGAGACTGTTCTAGCTTGTTTATGTATAGAAATCCTCTCTATGGACTACTTATAATCCATTGTTATCCGTGTCTGAGTGCTATGTACACAGTCAATGAATCGTTGCATTGACTTGGACATTTCCAATACGAAGACTTTTATAAGACATGGAGACAGAAGATAGTTAAGGGTTTTTTTTTTTTCAGGGGGGCCCCAGTGGTATGACACCTGTGATTACCCTAAAGGGACAGTCGCTTTACATTCAGTTGTAATAAAAAGGTTATTGGCAAGATGAAAGATGAAGATGATGGAACTAGAATAAAAGAATAGTGGATTAGATCAAAAATGTATAGCGTTGCCAGTGAAACCTAGTGGTTATTAAAAAAGCAAAAAGGGAATCAGCAAAACAGTAGTAAGGACTATATCACATGACAACTATAAAGATAGCGCTGTTTGTTCTAAAGTGTTTTCATCATGACAATTATAATAACTAAGATTTCTGACTTTACATCAGGTCCAACACAACTGTTGTGACAAAGAAGTCATTAGAATCCTAACCAAACACAAAGCGTGTGTTTGTGCGTCCAGTGTGCTGTCATATGCAAGTTGGTCATTGGAGAACAAAAAATAAACAGAAACTAAAAATAAGTTTAATGTATTTTTTTTGGTATAGTAAATGTGAAAACAGCCAGAATCTCTTCTTTCTTTGTTATCAGAAAACAATATTCTATAAGATCCTGTCTTCTATGCTTATCTAGATCCTTAGGTTGGCTTGGAATAAGCGGTTTTATGTGCAGTCATCCGTTTAATTTAATAAAGCATAAACTGTTGAACAAACATAGGTAATTCGGCTGACTTTTTCTGTCATGCTCCTTTTCTTTTATTAATGATTTCAGTCAGAGGGGTTCTATGTAAAGATCAACAATTAATTTTTTTGCATTCTGGAAAAAACATGCGCATACGTCATCACAGTAATGAAAACGTTAGCTGTTGTTTGAGTCTGAGCTTCCATTTTAAACAACACAAAACACTTCGTAAATTATTAAAACTGGAACTGATGTTGGAGGAATTATTTGGAGTTCTTCCTTTACGAAAGATCTTTTTTGGTGCTGGTCCGTTTTGATGCGGGTGTTCTCTTAAATATACACAGGGGATTCATTCTTAAACTGTTTTGATTTATAGGTATGGATTGCTCCAAAATAGGGTCTGTTGCCCTTCTTCGGCTGTCATCTTCTCCTCACTGGTGAGTACAGATGCTTACTTTCAATCCAAATGGTATTAGTTTGTCAGTTGTTGATGGTTAATATTATTCGCATTATTCAATTTTTGGTCAATGCTTTAAACTGGTTTCAATCCTGTGCCTTTGATTCTTCATTGTTCATAGCAGCGTAGTTACTAATGGCAGTCTTTACCAAGTCAGTGTTACGAGCATTGTTAGGATTTCTTGTGGTACTGGTATGAGAACAGCCGTTCAGACAATGTTTGTTGAAGTTTTCCACTAAAGTCTGCGATCCTGTGACACCTGGATGCCTCTTTTAATAACAACTCTGTGCTTTAACAGCAGTTGACTAACTGGCTCTATAAACTCCTTTATATACATAAACTTCGAACCTATGCGAGGATAGTCAATGGACACGTCTGTTAAATTTCTTGTAGAGCAACAGCAACAGCAATTGCGTTTCTGTGTAATGTCTGCATCTTGTTTCTTGATGCCAGATCAATAACTGTAAGCATATTAATTCTCTTTCTCTTTTATTGTGTCGTGTGGCAATATTTAGGAGGTCCATTTGATGTGTGGCATTTGGCCATTGTGTTACAAAGTGAGGCCGTTTTATTTGTTGGGCGTGGCAGGTAAGTATATTTGCCATGTCTGCTTGTTTGGACTGCCATGCTTTTTGCTGGGGGGTTCACTAACACCTGCAGCTTCACTAAGCTTTTTATAGTGCTAGGCCCTTCAAATAACCTTTGGGAGAATAATATATTTTAGCTTAGCTTGGTGTTCATTTTTTTTAATTATAACCAATCTTTTTGAGCTATAAATATACACAACAGTCATGCCAGTCACAAATTAAAGGCTATTTCTACCCCTTTTGTTTTTTCTGTTATTTGGTAAAATGGCTGATTAACTTTGGGGGGGCGATTGTTGCAGTTTTTCACAGTCACTAAAGAGTATTCTTTTATTAGCAATTGTCAACGTTCTTATATTGTATATGCAGCATGTCCTTGCATGTTTAAGTTCTTTCGTTAATAAAGTCTATGTGCCAGCTTTGTTTTTCTAGTCATCTTGTGTGCTGCCAGTTGTTCCATTGCTTTTTTATGTCTTTGTCTCTTTCATTATTTTGCAGTTTACTAAACATGTAATTGCTGCCTGAAAATGCTATGCATTTACCATCAGCGCCACCAACCATCATAACGAGTGAGGCCATTTTTTTACATATTAATACTTTTCTGGATGGAATAAGTCACCTGTTTGACTAAAAAAGTCTTTGTTGCAATGAGCCGTTATTATGGCAACAGTTTTGCTGAGTCTTCAAAATATAATTTTCCTAGGGCTGCTGCTTTAATTCTGAATAAACTTTTACCAAGAATTGTGTACCAACACTTAATCCCCATCACAGCAGATATGGTAAATAAGATTTACAAGAGTTGTTGATTTCGCACTATTTTAGATGTCTTTTTTTTAAAAAGTAAATAAATTAATATAAACAAAAAGGTATTTATGATTTGTGTATGTTCTGCTACAATGCGCTAATGATCCTGTGTAGTACAGTTACTGATGAGCAAGCACTGATTACTAAAAAAGAAAGATTATATTATCTCGCTGCTGTGGAAAAACCAAACAGTACCAGGAACAGAGTTTTAAATGGATCAGATCAACAAATGTAAAGCACAAGACATTAAACAAATTAATACACAGATACGAGCACAGTTAGATCAAGAAATGGTAAAAAAGCGTTGTCAAACAATTCTAAAGCTTATATGTAAAAACTAAGTAAGCCGATTTGCCCTGTTTGATTCAGAACAAGACTTTACATATGATTTGACACAGACCCCATTTTAAACAAAGGCTTTCGGAATCTATTGGGTGTGATCGTACGATAGATTTGGAAACATTCTTAGCACCATTATCATGGGTACTATTTACTTTCAATCATATAGATGTTAGACTGTTTTAAATATGAGCAACCATAGAGAAGAGTGCAGAGAGTCAAGTGACCCCACATAGTGACTCCACAAGTTGACCCAGCAACGCAACCCCGACCCCCTCAAGGTTTCCACTGTAACTAATCATCCTGGGCGAATTGAGGCGGGTAAAGATTAGCTAAGTGGAATAGACTAAAAAAAATAAATGATAAAAACCAAAATCAAAAAACTGTTGAATAATGATTGCAGTTTTTTATGACAGTGCCAATACTTTCAAAAAGAAAACAAAAAAGAAGATAGTCAATGGTCTTTATAAGGGATGGATGGGATTATTTGTGGTTCGGTTTTGGCGGTTATTTGGCTTACAATTTGTATAAAGAAACATAAGTCATCAAGGCCAGGCAAGGCCAGGATACCAACTACGTAAAAAGAGGAACATAAGGCAGTATGTAATAGTAAGAAGTTAAAACTATCAAACTTGCATTGAAACTTCCAACTGATCCATTTTAATGCATAATATTTTGATTAGGTTACTGAGGTAAATAGTTATTGTGATAGGTAGAAACTTGTTTAGTACTTAGTAAGTACTTATTAGCTACTTTTTAGTTGAATGTTCTTGATTGTTAGATACTTGTTTAGATACTTAGTTATGTTACATTAGTACTGACTACTTGAAGTTCTTGAAAATGACTTTTATAAGTTCTTAAAAGTAGATTGGCATTAACTCGTTACGTTCATTACGTCATCCTCATTTTCATTGTTCTTCACTGCCAGCGTCAGGCTTCGCAATCCCCCTTATGATTTGATCCAATTCTGGTCTGTAATAGTTGTTATTTTTTTGTTTATCTGGAGCACGATGGAGAATAGTAGTTTTACTCTATGATTAAGGCAAAAAATGCAGGTTTTAACCCTTGAAGGAAGGTTTTACTCTTCTGATACCAGATGTTTTGAGATATGCAGAGCAAAAAGTGGACTTTGACCCTTGAGCTTGAGGATCATTTTACTATTCTCTGTATGTTATCATTTCTTATGACCTCAACATTGTTGTGTATTACCTAAAATTTTAGTATTCGTTTTGTAGTTAAAAATTTATACTCTCTCTCCTCTCTCCTCTCCATCCCTCGCCTCCTCTCTACTCTCTTCTCTCTCTCGGAGTGGCTTCCCTTGCTTGGCTACCAGCAAAGACGTGGCTTCGAAGGTGATAAAGAAATTTGCTGTATTTCTTACCAGAAAGCTCCAGTATTGCCTTGTCACCCCCCCCCCCCCCCCCCAAGGACTTACCTTCTCTCTCGAAAACGGTTTTGAACAACCTTTACTGCATGAATGGTCTCTTACACGTCGTTTAAAATCTCTCCCCTCTGAGATATGGAACCACTCTCCAACTATGACACCCACAACCCCCCCCTTGGAAAAGCACTGCGCTGGTGCGCTTTTGTGTATAGCTCTTTGTTGGTCACGAATGATATTTTGTCCCATGTTTATTTCTTCATAGTGGCCCATAATGCATCGTGCCATCACGTTCAAACGCCTTTTTGAAAGTCTATGAAGAACGTGGTGATAGTTTCGTTGGTGCTATGCTGGTATTTAGAGACACAGAACTAGTAGGTTGGAATATTTGTTCTGTGGTGCTTCTGTTTGGGTGGAAGCCTGCTGTTCTTCAGCGCTGATCTTTTCTGACGTTTTGGCTTTTGTCCTGTTTCAAGATGGACTCTTTTAACATCATTTGCTGGCATGGCATATGAGGCCGATCGTTCGATAGTTAGGGCATTTGCTGTAGATGCCTTTCTTGGGTGGCATGATGTATGATTGACTGGGTCCAAGGTGTTGGGCTCTCACACACTCTCCAGGCTGCCAGTTCTTGTTGCAAATTCTTGTGAGGATGTCTGACACCCCCCTCCCCCCTCCCCCATATTGATCAGCTCTTGCTGGGATGTTGTCAATGCCTGAACAGCTTTCCCATTTTTCAGTGATTTTGATTGCTGCACATCCAGCATCTCTTCATCGATGGATAGGAACAGTCATCATCTTCTGACGATTTCTGACTTGTACTAATTCCTGGGATCACCTTGTGTCTGATGGTTGTAGAGCTCTCTGATCACTGTACTACGTCAATATGTGTTAATGATATCTTTTTCTCTCTGTGATGCCGTTCTGTCTTTAGTCTTCGATGCTGGTGTCTCTGGTGACTCACAGTTTCCACCAGCAGTAAATGATAACAGCATCTTAGGGTCATGGGAGATAAAGTAGCGAGGCAGGAGGAATGGGTTACCGCCCTCAATAAGATGGCCCCTAGTAAAAGCCTGAGGTCTGTGATTGCTTCTCCCCTACGACACATAGGATTATACGTTTACTTTACTTTTTACAGAAGAAAGTGTCATTTCACATATATATTTATGCTAGACATTCAAAATACAAATACACTGGTATTAAATGATTGATTAGATATGCTGTCACGGTATGAGAGAATACGTAAACATGTTCACTTCAGCTCAAAGGGGTCTAAGCTACTCTTAGATGTCACACTATCTCAAAAAAATCCTTGGTATCAGAATAGTTTAAACCTTCCCTTCAAGGTTAAAACATGTATTTTTGCCCTTAATCACGAATAAAACTACTATTCTCTCGGTGCTCAGATAATAACAAAAAAAATAACAAATATGACAGACAGTGGATCAATAATAGGGGGAGTGCTAAGCTGATGCTGCTCGATTACTGCGCTGTGCAGTGCGCTGTACTACAATCAATAACCAGAGCAAGAGCAAGCTAGGCAGTGTTAGCGTCTGCGTTTATGCCGTGCAGAGTGTAATGTACTTCGCTCTTCCTCGAGTACTTTGTGGGCGCGCGCGAGTGTTTTTATTTCTAGGATTATTTTGTTTTAATTGATTGGGATTTTATTTTTTAACTTTTAGCTTTTTAAGGAAAAATATATTGTGATGTTCTTGACATGATTCTTAGCAATAATTATTTCTTAAAACTTCTGTGTTGAAATAATATTTAAATTTTTATATTTTAAAATACTTTTAAATAACTATGCATTACTTTGTTTGTCTTTGCAGGGTATTAAATAAGCAAATGATTTTTATCAAAAGCAGATGGGACCCTTGTACCCAATTGGTTTTGTCACTTGCAAGCCATTTTACGGGCATTGTAGTCAGAGTTGTGCGCACTCAAACCGGGTTTAATCTGTTTTGCATTGGTCTGTGGGCTAGTGTTCGAAGCTCCTCTGGGGTTGTTCTCTGCTCTTTCCGTTTCGACTGGCGAAACAAAGAGAGCTTCCAAAGGGGGGTGTTGACGACAATGTAGTGGCAGCCTCTCCACTTGCTTCCCTCAGGGAGGGTGTGCACACAAGATAGGGAAGCTAAGTGGAAAAGGGGTCGGACAAGGGGTCTTTTGCTCATCTAGCTCAACAAAAGGTCAAGTCAAAGTCAAAGGACACGGTTGAGGGTCCAGGGGTCAATTGTAATAGGTCATCAAGATTTTTAAAAGGTAAGGTCAAGATCTTTAAAAGGTCAAGGGTCTAAGATTTTAAGGTCAAGATTTTTAAAGGTCAAGTCAACGAGTGTTTTTTAAGGGCTTGTTTTATTAAATGTTACAAACATAGTAATTGGGATTATCTGTTTTAATACTAATTTACAAAACATTATTATTCTTAGCTGCGGTTTAATTCTTTTTTTTTTTTGTGGAATTCAAACTACATCGTTCTCATCCAAACATTATCATCAAAACTGTTTCTAGCCTTTGTATTAACATACACAACCGTTTTTAAGCTGCTCTCTAAAGTCTTATTAACACTGAATTATATTTTTGAGTTAAACAACCATTCTGTCTTCCACTGTAAAAAAAGCTAGCTTAGACAGTGTCTGTCTTTTTTTTATTATGTCTTGTTCAGCGAACAATCATTATTTTAATCATGTTTGTGTTCCCTCAAATACTTTGTAAAAGTGTTTAAGTAATCACTTATCTGAATGTGCTTGGATTCAACCAAATAACTTCATTATCTGACCACACAAAATCTTCTTTCTTTGTATTGTTTTATTATAATTTTAACGTTGTACCGGAATATGACTATATGTTCAAAGTGGTTTTTTATATACTGTTTGTAAAAGATTCAAGATCCAAAATATTGTTTTTCCACACCTGTTGCCCATAATTAAGGAAACAGTGGGGAATCTTTTGTTATAAATACTTCAAACCTCCATTTTGTTAAACGATCTTTTAATCTATTGTCTTCTATAATTAATACTGAGCATAGATACCACTTACAATGGATATTAACTGGCATGTTGTCTTCTTCTTCTTTATAGATCTAAATTGTTATTCCTTCAGATCCATTTTCAATTCTTCTGCCGCTGCCATGCCATTTGTTGTTCTTCAGTCGTTTCTAAGGTTCTAACGGACAATCAAGCATATTTAAATGCTAAGTATTCATAAGTCTAACATCATGGAAGCTGAAGGTCTTACTAAACTATATCAGCTTATTGGGTCTTTAAGTCGGTCAGCCAGCAAAAAATGTTCATGCTTCATCAAAATCATGTTGATATGGTAAAAGCCCGCTTGCTTTCACCTGGTTTGGTTGGCCTTCAATGGTGCATGTTAACTTCACTATTTTAGGATTGTAGAAACGTTCACTTGATCTTAGGTATGCTTTATTACATCTTCAAACAAACTTCCAAAATACTTTCATTTGATTAGCAGCGTGTGGTTTAAGTTCAATTCCATATAGTTTTGCCCTACTTTTTTAACTGTGCTGTGATTAGTTTTCTCTCGTAATAAATTTGCTAACCTTGGACTGATTCTGGTGTGCAATCAGCCTTGCTAGTTCAGCATGATGAAATCAATATCAAACTCTAATGAGATGTCAGAAATTGTATAACTTTGCTGTTGTATCTGTTGATTTCATTACCCGGCTTTTAATTATTAATGTTAATTCATCATGACCAAACGGTCTTTTAGTGTCTTGATAATTATGGCAAATGTGTGTTAAGCAGTTCAAAGTCTAGTGGTATAAAAAATCTTGTTACCATAACTGCAGCAACAGTATGATTCTTTATTGTTTTCTGCAGCGTTCTCCAGCAACCTATTCTATGTTTAATACCGTTGTTTTGTCCTGTATTCCTTGGTATATACGATCTTTCTTTCACTTGCAGTTAACAGAGATCGCAGTAGATTAAAAAGATGTTGCATTGTTTAAGATAACACTTTCTCACCTTCTAGTTTAATAGTAATTTTTTTAACAATTGCCCTACCCAAGGTATTAACTAAGTTCTGTTGGGATAGTCTGTTGAGTCTTAGGTCTATTTTAAATGCAAACCTTGCGTGCCTGGTACTCACATCATTTGCGCCAAGATTAGGAAATCTAATTTGTTAAAATTTGATCTTGTTTATATTGGTGATGGGGTTATTGCTTATGCACGATAGACTGTCTAATACCTTTTACTCCTAGAGGCTCTTTTAATTCCTGTGGGATCAAGTAGTGTTCCATATGATTGTGCAATCTTTTTTTTTTATCTATGATTTAAAATTAATTTATTAAATTAACATGGCGGCCAGGTAGGAATAAGATGAAGATTATGATGTTTTTGACCCTTGGTGATGATATGAGCGAATCTGGTTTCTTTACATCGTTACACAGTCAATGCGACATGAACTGACAGAATTAAGTAGAATCATTTTATAAACAGTATAGGCAAGACCGCCTGAAGTATTGATCATAATGACTTTAAATTAGAAGCAGGACAAATCATTGTTTTGTTAGAAATGATTGAGGAAATTTTGTGCAGATAACTACTAAACCAGACCCCTCACAAGTTTTTAAAAAAGAGTACAATTGGACCAGGCTGAGTACTAGGACAAAACGCAATATTAACATTATTACACCTTCAGAATTAAGAGGAAGGCGCCTTTACTGCCTCTTCAAAGAACAATACAGGAACTGCCAACGAAGTTCAGTCCAATCCTCTTGAAGAGCTCAGTAGATCGGCAGACGAATTAATTCAAGAAATAGAAACTAGTTTTTAATGAAGCATAGAAGACAACAGCATGAAAACTGTGCATGACCTGCCATGCCATTGAGAGAACAGAGGCAGCCCTTAATGAATTCTCTACAAACCATCAGAGGAGAATTAACAAAACATCTTGCTAAACTAGGCGAGCTAGCGATACAATAAACATGAGAAAACAAAAGCTTGCTGATGCAGAAGACCTCAACTTAGATCAAGACACCAAAAACAGAATACAACAGAGGACTAGATAGATCTTGAACAAGAGAGAGCCGCAAGATTAGACTAAGTTTGCTACTGTCTGCAAATCGTGAACGTTACGGAACAAGTGAGAACAGAATAAGAGAAAACCATTCATAGAATCTTATATGAAAACTCAAACCTAGCTGTACGCAATAAGAACATTATTAGGAGATACCAAGGAATCACAATAGCAAGCATTTTAACATCAATGCGGTTTTGCTTTAAGTACTTTAGGTATGCCTTAACTAGCTGTTCACAGACAACGTTACCAAACACCCCCAACACCGCAGGACAAATCATGGATTAAAAAACAACTAGAACATCTAAAAAACTTGTAAAAAAATTAGCAGCTTAAGCAATGATGCTCTACCAGCATACTTGGCTCAATTGTAAAGTTGATTCTTTTTCTGCAAGCATTAGTGGTTGGTTTTATGGCTGCCACTTATGGACATTAGCTGTTTAGTAGGTTTTACTGGATTACTTTCTTAGTAAACATAAGGGCAGCTAATCAATAATAGTTAGTGCAACAAAACAAGCGCACTTTTTTCTTCAGATTCTTGGAGCATCATCATCAATTTTTTTTTATGGGTTTTAGATTATTTTATATCTCTGCTTTGTTACAGAGGAGTTGGTATACTTCGATACTGTACTCTGTACTGCTCAGCTGCGTTCAGAATTATATCTTTTGTTTTTGACCAAGTTTTGGTATTACCTGCAAACAAGTGATGTTCTCTTATTATAGTTTTTATTGGTTCCACATTTGAAAGCTCAAGATCAGAAGGCAGCATTATTTAAACAAAACGCCAGCAGAAAAAAGTCCACTTTTGATCTTGCATATCTCAAAACATCTTGGTATATGTTAATGTGGATGGTAAATCAACTAGTTGAAATTTATTGCATCTTTCTAAGTTGGTAATATACTGGTTTTTGAGAATCGAACCCAGTGTTTGGGATCAATTATGTTTGACCTCGTTTGTGTTGTGAACCCCAGCAAACACCATACATAAGTCGGATAGAATAGTTTATTCGTTCTATTGCCAGCCTAGGTAAATCCTTTGTCTCTCATCTAAAATAAAATGTGGTCCATGCGTTTTTATGTTCTTGCGCTCATGACCCCAGACGAACAGCTGTGCCTGATACTAAAGGAAGTTATGTCTTCTGGCCAAAAAGTAAAAGTTATAATTTCTGTGCACCCACCATAGTACAAAGTCGCACATGCCATGATTTTTACTATCTAACTTTCTGTCTAAAGTCTGCTTTAAACGCATGTCAAACTCATTACACAAATCTATTATTCAAAAGCCTTCTTGTCATTCTGTTATTTTAAATGGTTTTAAAAGACTTGTCTGCGGCCTATAGGTACTTGGCGTTCAGACAACACACAGTCTGAACTGAAAATAAAAATGAAACCTAAACATCAGACCCTAACCAAACATGGTTATTGTGATTTAAAATGGTTTGGATAAGACACACATAATTCCTATAGTTTGTTGCACCAATACCACAGCAAAAGTTTAACTGATTTTGATAAAAACTCATAGCATGACTAAAGCCTCATCCTTGCTGTAACCCATCATTTTTGATAGGGGGATTTAGATATGTATTTAGACGGACTACTTACTTTTACTTCAAACTTTCTGAGTGAGTCATGCAAAAACTAAACTATTCAATTGTTAGGTTTTTAAGATTACTTACAGAACCAACTAGCATATTGCGTACCATTGTTGTATTTGAACCATTCATTTTTTATACATGCATTCAAAAATGTTTTGTAACTATAAGTAACCATGACAAACCTGTTTGCTTTAGATTATCCGATCGATAAACACATGTGGAAATTTAAAAGTAGCTTGCATGAATTGTTTACAAAGTTAAATGGTTCAATATAAGTGAGGCAACAAAAACAATTGGGTTCAAAGATTAGATCGCAATGGTAATGTACTAAGTCATTTTGTCCATACAGATGGTTACTATGGATTTTGCACGTATTAAGAAATATAAGTGACTTTGGAGTCGATCTTAAAAATTAATGATGCAAAATCTAAAAAGTTAACCCCTAACATTAACACCAGAGCATCAAATGGAAACATTTTCAACTTGCAGAGCCCGCTAAAATGTTGGGGTTTTAATTAAGTCTAAGAAAGCAAATATTGCACTTGTAGCTGCTCTCAAACAATAGCACTTTTAAAGGAGGATAATCATTGACCTTGCAATAAACTCATTGTTGTTATGTATGCCTAGACCAACTAAGCACTAATGAAAACTTGTTATATGGTCAACCTCCAATCTGTTATGAGAGTTATTCCAAAGCAGGTAAACACTTGCTTACTGTGATCATTAAGATTAAGACATTTTCTAACTACAAATTTAAACCATCAGTTTTATGGCTTCATGAAAAACTAAGCCTCTGATTCACAGATAAAAAGTTAAGATGTTGATATGTGATGACTTTTTTTGTTGTTTTAGAAATTAAATTAAATTCAAACCATGTAAAAAACAACATGTCGCGTGGACCAGAGCAACCTTGTTATGCGTGCTTGCGCTATTAGGGGAAAAAAATGTATTACTTTTGCACCAACTTAAAGATCTAGCTGACACACAAGACTTTGATCTAAATGGAGAGATTGGTGAATTTATGGATTTGAATACACTGATGATGGTTACTATAATCGCAGAGAGATAAGGTGAAGGCCTTAAAAGTATCTAAGCTAGAGGCAATCTGCGTAATGTAGAAGTAGAAAACATTGATAATTTGGATTACATAAACTTATTCTCGAAAAGAAAACAAATGGCACCTTATCCCGTTCATCGACTGGGGAAATCAAATTTGAATTTATTAAGTCCATACACAGTCTTTGACAATGGAAGGACATTTTTAGGAAGGCGTTTAATGCTGGGCCTCTGATTTAGTTCTTATGCCTGAAAACAACAGCAGGCGTGAAAATCGAAATCGTTCACTTTGAATAGAGGCAGTACTTCTACACCGAAAAGACTCTGTGACTAAAAAAACGCACCACTAAATTGCAGTTTCATGCCTGAAATGCCTTTACCAAACAAATTCACTATGATATTTGACTTTCTTTTCTACGTGATGTTGTTGATGATTGATGGAGTTGTAGGTGTTAGTGATAATCTAATTAAAAGGAATTAGAAGTCTTGGGCAAAATTTAAGGGGTTGATTCATTAAGATGGTTTCTTTAGCTATATCAAAACAACGGTGAGAAATAAAGGCCATCTCTTACAGTGATAAGGTAATCCCTAAACATTCAACAGAATCTTCTAACTGAATTAACATTTATCAACCTTGCACATTTAGATTCTTATTGGATTCTACTATACTGAAAAATATTCTTGCAATGAAGGCATTCTAACATGAATTAAACAACATTAAATTAAAATACAAAATGTTAAAAAAAATGTCAATGATTACAGTTTTGTATCCAAAAACTGCCAAAAGAGAGATGCCGACAGTGGCACAGTCCTTGGCTGTAAACATTACACAAATACAGCGTTGAACTGGAGCAGACCTAGCAATACAACAAAAACCACGAACTACTCGTCTGTATTTAATGCGTTAACTTACAATTAACAGCACACACCCACTGCTGCTACACTGACTCAGGAACAAGTGTAGGACTTTTAGCAACAGGCATTGGAAGTCCAGAGTGTTGTGCTTGGCGCTGTTTCAATAGGCTTTGGATTAAGTTCATTCGCTTTGAGTGTTTGCCAAACAAAAAGTAAAGCGAAGCTACAAAGCACTCAGCTATGGTTCTGTTATGCAACTCCTGCCTAACTTTAGTTCATTCAGATTAATTTAATAAGCAAGGCTCTAAGCAGACTCTAAGATTACAGATGAAGAATTCAATCGTTTGCAAGGCAGACTATGATGATTTAACGGCAAAAGTTTGAGTTGCAAAAAAAGTCTCGAGCCACTTTTTCGCAACAACCCAGACTTGGAGTCAATAAAACGGAAATGCCTAAAAGAATATGAGCGAAAATTTAAACACGTACTAAGACCTAACTGTTTAACATGGAATAATCGTCGTATTTACAGTAAGTATAATTCTAACGTAAAAACACTGTGGATTATGATTAAACCAACCATCTCAATTAAAATTAATTAATCTTAAATAAATATTTGAGTAGAAAAAGAAACTCATCATCACGGTCAGTTGCCAGTGTATTTCAAAGAGAAACTGACTTAGAAATAGTTGATGACACTTAACGCTCGTGCAGCATTCAACAGGCTATTACTCTAATAACTGACAAGCTACAATTACAGCTCCAGTTAAAGTGCATATGCTGTGTACATCGAATATACTACTGTGTCAAGGGGGAAACCATAACAAGTCCTGGTGTATACTAAGCAGCAAGCTGTTTCTCGCGTCTGGTACAATGATCTTACTGCTAGCTGGGCTGGATTTGAAATGGTTGACCAACGTTTAACCACGGCTTCAGAAGATGCATAATCTAGAGGTTCGGGATTGTCAGAGGCAAACTATTGCAAGGATCAAATTAAAATCAGACTAAGTTTTTCTCCATTGTTGGTAAGTCTTACTTTACTTTGCACCCTGAGAAGAACTGGTATTTTATAAACGAGCAGTATTAAACATTAAGGAATTCAGATGATAATGTTTTTGTGGTGTCTTCTGCATAAGTTATATATGTTCAAAAAAATGCTGAGAGTCTCCAACTATGAACCATACAAGTCTAAACTTGACTTTAATGGGATGGACTTTCCAGTTGGGAATAGGACAAATTCGGACATTTTGAATTCCAGAACAACCAATCACTGTAAACGTATATACATGGTCTTTGTGAAGAAGACAATCTCCATACGCTTAAATCTCCAGTCAGTCACCAACTATAGGAGAGGCCAGATTGCCAAAACATCGACTTACTTTTTAGTGACAGTGGCACAAAAACAGGCATTACACTTTAAGTTCGCACATGAGTTGACTAATACATTAACAACAGCAAATAAAAAAAAACAAGATTTCTGTAGAAGTGTTAGTTAAGGATTCCATCTATTGAAGCTGCACTTAAACTCAGAGAACATTGTAAGAGCCTACTGCTGCTTACAAAACTAATTACTCCAAAACTGGTAGCACCAGTAAGCTTTAAGGAACTGGTATAAAATTACAGACCAATCCTTATGTTGTTTATGCGAATTTGAATCTATTATCGTCCCATACGAAGGTCCTAAGCCAAAAACATTGCCTAAAATCTAGTTGTAGTTAATAATCATCAAATCTGTTCATACGCTTTATTATTGTTAGGTCTGATGGTGAACTCACAAATGTCCATGTCGTTATAGAGGCTGATGCAGCCAATAGCTTCTTAGAAACAAATGAAACATGTCCGTAATGAATCTCATCTAATAGCACAACCTTTCTGGATATTATTATGACTCCTGAAGATCAAGAACAGTATTATTCAGCAACATGTTGTTAGGATCTGAGGACTTACATGTTGAAAACACAGAAGACAATCCCACTGTAAGAAGATCATGATCTATCAGTGGTATAAGTTTAGGGGAGCAGTACATTCTAACTGTAATCTACAGATCTTAAGTTTGAGATCCAAAGACTTGGTAAGTACCTATCTTCTTTCACATAGTACGACGGGTATGATTCCCACCTTATTTTGCAAGCAGTAACTATGCGTTTCGAAAAAGGCCAGTTGTATCCGCCCAGTCTTCAGAAATAGTACATGACCTTTTACTATCATTCAATTATCCTTCTATGATTAATATCAACACATGATGGGTGCATTTGATTCTTTGGCCGCATCACTGAGCAGCATGCCCTATTACGAAAAATACTTTGATCCATCTCTAGTGTGTAAACGGCGTTTATCCTTATAGTGAGAATCAATGACAGTTGGAGTGGTTTGATGAAGAAGCGACTACCGCCTAAAGGTGTTTCTTCGTAGTCTATAAGGTAAAGACATTACTGACTTGACTACTCAAACCACCGCAAGACTGCATGGGAAGAAGTTAGAGGGTTAGACCATGGTGAGACTACCACGACTACTACTTAAGGGCCGACGTTTGTTTGTTAGCAGATGCTTTGAGAACTACAGAATAAACATGCAAAAAACTTACCAGTCTGGATCCATCTCACTTTAAATTTATGCTCCTGGCATGAGCTGGGATGCATTCTTAAAGTTTACAGGAGTAAAGATTTTGATTTACTGTTTAATATACCTATGCACCGGATGATACGATGGATCTTAGTGGTGGAATCAGCATGGGCATCACTTAAATACGTAAAGCTAACAACAATATATTGACGACTTTGACCCCGTAAATCATCCAACTTACATTATGTATTTAGTGCTAACATCTGTTTATGGTGTAGGGCTGGGAGCTATGTGTCAGCTCACTTCATATTGCGCAATTTTCAAAATGTTTGCCAGGACCCATTTGATGTAAATAAATTTGAATTACGTATGGTGAATGACTCCTGATCAGCAATTTGGTTTGATTGCAGAAGTAGACTTAGAATAATCCAATGAACTTCATGACTCCAAATTCGATTATCCTTTTGAAGCAGAAAAAAAGAAGTTAGGAACAGAACACCTACAGCTTCTCATGTGTCCAAACTCTGGTTAATAAAACGAAGTATGTGTGTCATTACAGATTACTTCAGTTTTACCTTTAGACATGGGACTATGCCTTACACGCTGTCACCGAATTATTACGTGTTGATAGAGCAGTTTTCATCGAAACCGTACATATGAAGAACTCAGAGCTTAGGAACATAGGCAACTGTTGCTTCACGAGAAAGATTTCTTAAGTTAATGAAACAACAGTTGTTTCGGAAGAAGACAATGGAGAACCCCCCAATAAACGTAAAGAAGTCAGACTATAACTGCTAGAGAACCAAGCAATTAAGTGACCCATCAAAACACTAGTACCAGGACTTTAAAAATTTTCATGATTATTTGCCATGGCATTATGATGAGAAGCTTCGGGTAAATTTAGACAAGCCAGTGTTTATGGGTTACTGTTGTTTAGAGACTGTTCTAGCTTGTTTATGTATAGAAATCCTCTCTATGGACTACTTATAATCCATTGTTATCCGTGTCTGAGTGCTATGTACACAGTCAATGAATCGTTGCATTGACTTGGACATTTCCAATACGAAGACTTTTATAAGACATGGAGACAGAAGATAGTTAAGGGTTTTTTTTTTTTCAGGGGGGCCCCAGTGGTATGACACCTGTGATTACCCTAAAGGGACAGTCGCTTTACATTCAGTTGTAATAAAAAGGTTATTGGCAAGATGAAAGATGAAGATGATGGAACTAGAATAAAAGAATAGTGGATTAGATCAAAAATGTATAGCGTTGCCAGTGAAACCTAGTGGTTATTAAAAAAGCAAAAAGGGAATCAGCAAAACAGTAGTAAGGACTATATCACATGACAACTATAAAGATAGCGCTGTTTGTTCTAAAGTGTTTTCATCATGACAATTATAATAACTAAGATTTCTGACTTTACATCAGGTCCAACACAACTGTTGTGACAAAGAAGTCATTAGAATCCTAACCAAACACAAAGCGTGTGTTTGTGCGTCCAGTGTGCTGTCATATGCAAGTTGGTCATTGGAGAACAAAAAATAAACAGAAACTAAAAATAAGTTTAATGTATTTTTTTTGGTATAGTAAATGTGAAAACAGCCAGAATCTCTTCTTTCTTTGTTATCAGAAAACAATATTCTATAAGATCCTGTCTTCTATGCTTATCTAGATCCTTAGGTTGGCTTGGAATAAGCGGTTTTATGTGCAGTCATCCGTTTAATTTAATAAAGCATAAACTGTTGAACAAACATAGGTAATTCGGCTGACTTTTTCTGTCATGCTCCTTTTCTTTTATTAATGATTTCAGTCAGAGGGGTTCTATGTAAAGATCAACAATTAATTTTTTTGCATTCTGGAAAAAACATGCGCATACGTCATCACAGTAATGAAAACGTTAGCTGTTGTTTGAGTCTGAGCTTCCATTTTAAACAACACAAAACACTTCGTAAATTATTAAAACTGGAACTGATGTTGGAGGAATTATTTGGAGTTCTTCCTTTACGAAAGATCTTTTTTGGTGCTGGTCCGTTTTGATGCGGGTGTTCTCTTAAATATACACAGGGGATTCATTCTTAAACTGTTTTGATTTATAGGTATGGATTGCTCCAAAATAGGGTCTGTTGCCCTTCTTCGGCTGTCATCTTCTCCTCACTGGTGAGTACAGATGCTTACTTTCAATCCAAATGGTATTAGTTTGTCAGTTGTTGATGGTTAATATTATTCGCATTATTCAATTTTTGGTCAATGCTTTAAACTGGTTTCAATCCTGTGCCTTTGATTCTTCATTGTTCATAGCAGCGTAGTTACTAATGGCAGTCTTTACCAAGTCAGTGTTACGAGCATTGTTAGGATTTCTTGTGGTACTGGTATGAGAACAGCCGTTCAGACAATGTTTGTTGAAGTTTTCCACTAAAGTCTGCGATCCTGTGACACCTGGATGCCTCTTTTAATAACAACTCTGTGCTTTAACAGCAGTTGACTAACTGGCTCTATAAACTCCTTTATATACATAAACTTCGAACCTATGCGAGGATAGTCAATGGACACGTCTGTTAAATTTCTTGTAGAGCAACAGCAACAGCAATTGCGTTTCTGTGTAATGTCTGCATCTTGTTTCTTGATGCCAGATCAATAACTGTAAGCATATTAATTCTCTTTCTCTTTTATTGTGTCGTGTGGCAATATTTAGGAGGTCCATTTGATGTGTGGCATTTGGCCATTGTGTTACAAAGTGAGGCCGTTTTATTTGTTGGGCGTGGCAGGTAAGTATATTTGCCATGTCTGCTTGTTTGGACTGCCATGCTTTTTGCTGGGGGGTTCACTAACACCTGCAGCTTCACTAAGCTTTTTATAGTGCTAGGCCCTTCAAATAACCTTTGGGAGAATAATATATTTTAGCTTAGCTTGGTGTTCATTTTTTTTAATTATAACCAATCTTTTTGAGCTATAAATATACACAACAGTCATGCCAGTCACAAATTAAAGGCTATTTCTACCCCTTTTGTTTTTTCTGTTATTTGGTAAAATGGCTGATTAACTTTGGGGGGGCGATTGTTGCAGTTTTTCACAGTCACTAAAGAGTATTCTTTTATTAGCAATTGTCAACGTTCTTATATTGTATATGCAGCATGTCCTTGCATGTTTAAGTTCTTTCGTTAATAAAGTCTATGTGCCAGCTTTGTTTTTCTAGTCATCTTGTGTGCTGCCAGTTGTTCCATTGCTTTTTTATGTCTTTGTCTCTTTCATTATTTTGCAGTTTACTAAACATGTAATTGCTGCCTGAAAATGCTATGCATTTACCATCAGCGCCACCAACCATCATAACGAGTGAGGCCATTTTTTTACATATTAATACTTTTCTGGATGGAATAAGTCACCTGTTTGACTAAAAAAGTCTTTGTTGCAATGAGCCGTTATTATGGCAACAGTTTTGCTGAGTCTTCAAAATATAATTTTCCTAGGGCTGCTGCTTTAATTCTGAATAAACTTTTACCAAGAATTGTGTACCAACACTTAATCCCCATCACAGCAGATATGGTAAATAAGATTTACAAGAGTTGTTGATTTCGCACTATTTTAGATGTCTTTTTTTTAAAAAGTAAATAAATTAATATAAACAAAAAGGTATTTATGATTTGTGTATGTTCTGCTACAATGCGCTAATGATCCTGTGTAGTACAGTTACTGATGAGCAAGCACTGATTACTAAAAAAGAAAGATTATATTATCTCGCTGCTGTGGAAAAACCAAACAGTACCAGGAACAGAGTTTTAAATGGATCAGATCAACAAATGTAAAGCACAAGACATTAAACAAATTAATACACAGATACGAGCACAGTTAGATCAAGAAATGGTAAAAAAGCGTTGTCAAACAATTCTAAAGCTTATATGTAAAAACTAAGTAAGCCGATTTGCCCTGTTTGATTCAGAACAAGACTTTACATATGATTTGACACAGACCCCATTTTAAACAAAGGCTTTCGGAATCTATTGGGTGTGATCGTACGATAGATTTGGAAACATTCTTAGCACCATTATCATGGGTACTATTTACTTTCAATCATATAGATGTTAGACTGTTTTAAATATGAGCAACCATAGAGAAGAGTGCAGAGAGTCAAGTGACCCCACATAGTGACTCCACAAGTTGACCCAGCAACGCAACCCCGACCCCCTCAAGGTTTCCACTGTAACTAATCATCCTGGGCGAATTGAGGCGGGTAAAGATTAGCTAAGTGGAATAGACTAAAAAAAATAAATGATAAAAACCAAAATCAAAAAACTGTTGAATAATGATTGCAGTTTTTTATGACAGTGCCAATACTTTCAAAAAGAAAACAAAAAAGAAGATAGTCAATGGTCTTTATAAGGGATGGATGGGATTATTTGTGGTTCGGTTTTGGCGGTTATTTGGCTTACAATTTGTATAAAGAAACATAAGTCATCAAGGCCAGGCAAGGCCAGGATACCAACTACGTAAAAAGAGGAACATAAGGCAGTATGTAATAGTAAGAAGTTAAAACTATCAAACTTGCATTGAAACTTCCAACTGATCCATTTTAATGCATAATATTTTGATTAGGTTACTGAGGTAAATAGTTATTGTGATAGGTAGAAACTTGTTTAGTACTTAGTAAGTACTTATTAGCTACTTTTTAGTTGAATGTTCTTGATTGTTAGATACTTGTTTAGATACTTAGTAAGTACTTATTACTGACTACTTGAAGTTCTTGAAAATGACTTTTATAAGTTCTTAAAAGTAGATTGGCATTAACTCGTTACGTCATTACGTCATCCTCATTTTCATTGATCATCATGCAGCGTCAGGCTTAGCACTCCCCCTTATGTATTGATCCACTGGTCTGTAATAGTTTGTTATTTTTTTGTTTATCTGGAGCACGAGAGAATAGTAGTTTTACTCGTGATTAAGGGCAAAAATACAGGTTTTAACCCTTGAAGGAAGGTTTTACTATTCTGATACCAAGATGTTTTGAGATATGCAGATCAAAAGTGGACTTTGACCCCTTGAGCTTGAAGGAACATTTTACTATTCTCTGTATGTTATCATTTCTTATGACCTCAACATTGTTGTGTATACCTAAACATTTCAGTATTCGTTTTGTAGTTAAAAATTAATACTCTCTCTCTCTCTCTCTCTCTCTCTCTCTCTCTCTCTCTCTCTCTCGGAGTGGCTTCCCTTGCTTGGCTACCAGCAAGACGTGGCTTCGAAAGTGAATAAAGAAATTTGCTGTATTTCTACCAGAAAGGCTCCAGTATGCCTGTCACAGGACTACCATCTTCTCTCGAAACGGTTTTGAACACCTTTCTGCAGGAAATGTCTCTCACGTCGTTTAAAAAATCGACGGCAGAGAAAACCAAACTGTAATCGTGCTGCGCCTGTCACCAGCCCACCAGCTTCCAGCAACACACAGCCAGTGTGACAGTGTTGTGTACCGCAGGAAAGGGGCAGCGCAAATTGCCAGAGACAAAGGAGGGTGGAGACACATAAGGTCAGTTTAATGAAGAAACATCGTATGAATCTGTCTCCCGTTCAGAATTGTTTCTCCGACACCCCCAAGTTTATTTTATAACACAGAAAATGAAACTGCTATGGACACATTCAAAGATGGCACGCCCACTGACATTCTTCCCCGTGCTGTTGAATTCGCACGTGCAACACAGTGAGCCGTCTCCTCTCTGTCAAGCTTGTGTGGTGTTGACCCAGTCGCAGCCGCACCAATTGACGCTGAAAGACTGGAGTGACGATTCTGACACTGACAGAAATATTGACATTGAGGATGCAATGACTGTATGCAGTGACACATCAACAATACCGCCTGTGACACTGACAGACTACAGCTCTACAGAAGATGTGACAGGGAACAGCAAGAAACTGAAACCAATCAAAACAAATACAGAAAGTCCAACTGCGATCAAGGAAGCAAGAAACAGCACCACTGTGTCCCCCGAGGATTGCAAGATGTTGATGGAACATATTCAGCAACTTGCAGACACAATGGACAGAGGCTTCGCATTATTAAAGAAACCAGCTGAAGACGGGAATCTTCCGGACACGCCCAGTGAGCAGCCAGCAGTACACCCGCACCAGTAATGCCGCTCTGTGACAGTTCCCGCTCCCTGATAGGATATCGGTGATCAGCCTGTTATCACCAGTGACATTTACATACATGCAGAACTAGATATAAACAATACCGCGGCTGGTTACCACTCGCGAAGAATCGTTGATATTGTACAGTGTTTAATTTTGTTGTTATATTTTTCGATTTCGGTCCCCGCCCCCAACTACCGATTTGTGAAGGGGTTGAAAAACCTAACACAATAAAATCTTTGTCATTGTCATTGTCATTCTCTCTCTCTCTCTCTCTCTGGGCCTATCAAGTTGAACGGATACCAAAATAGGTCTACATTATGCAAGAAAAATAATATATTTGTTAATTATGATTAGAATAGTGCAGAAAGGAAGAAATATTTTCACAACTTCTCTTGCCTGTGCTTGCACTGTAATTGCATGGCAATGTTTGGTTTATTATCTAGCTGAGGCTGACCTCTTGACTGATTACAAACCTATGATATCCCTTGCATCCTTTCAATAGGATCCCCAAACATAAGGCACAAAGATTCACAGAGTATTTGTTATCTCCTATTTATGCTTGATTTTTTGTACAACATATATTTTAAGCATATTTCTTTCTCTCTCTGTCATCATCTTTCCATAGCAGCTTAGAAAGGCCGCAGGGGTATAAATATTCTTGTGAATGCAATTGACACTTCAAAATTCCGAAGTGTCTCGCTGTAAGGTACCACCAAGGATGAAATTTCAGTCACCACTGGGACCTCTGACAAAGGCTCATTCAGGGGCTGAAACTAGAGTCAGGTCAGGCTGAAGCATGGTTCTTACAAAACAAAAATGCCTAAATGTCATTGAACATGTTATTTTCATAGGGATTGTTAATATTTTTAATAGAATCTTTGATAAAACCATTTTCAAAATAATTGAGAAGTTGTATGTGGTTACCTGCACTAGTTTTCCTCCATTATTATTTCTCCATTAAAGGCAGAAATTATGCATTAAAACTTTACATGCAACTAGCTTAAAGGATGCGTTTGCCTTTTTATTACTAGTATCTTTATCCTATTTATTATTGTTAATATTATGTACAGACATGTCATTATTGCTCTTATTATCATTATTACTATAATTATCATTATTCTTGCATTATCACTACTATTATGATTATTTTATTATTATCATCATAATAGATATTTTTATTGTCATTTTTCTTTTTTATAATATCATCATTACCATTGTAGATCAGTCATTTATGAAGTGTATGCAATATGCTGTTTCTCTGAGAAGCATGCAGCTTGCACTGCATAGCTAAATATCACACTTTGAATCCAACAGCCAATAAAGAAGTGCACTGCATAACTAAATATCACACTTTGAATCAAACAGCCAATAAAGAAGTGCACTGCATAACTAAATATCACACTGTAACAAAAACAGCAAAAAAAATTGTGCTTGTAACATGCTTTATCTATTAGGTGTAACAGTATGTATGATCCCTTTATCAAGATTAAAAAAGGGGACAATGTGTGTGGTATGGCTATAATTATGGAATCTGTGAGCAGTTTTTGAAAATAGGAAAGAGACAACCAGGTAAGAGAATGGTGAATTTGGTGGTTCCTCAATTGAGCCAAGATGTGTTACTCACCATTGACCTCTCTGAATATTTCAGCCTGCTGATTGCTATTTACTGTTTGAAATCTCAATGTCAGTAAATTATATTATGTAACTGACCTTCATTGTATAGTCAAAATTGTTTTTATAACGTGACATACATCCCCCCCCCCCCCCAAATATTTGGTGTGGTGGTATTGTGTAGCGTTTATTCACACAGCTAACACATTCCTCTCCCATTCAAATAGCACTGCAGCAATTTACCTACCTCAGAATAAATCAGGAAATTTCATGGCTGTCAATAACCCACTGTCCTACACATCCACAGAAAAGTATTTGTCTGTGTTTAAAACAGATATCTAAATAAACAATAGTGTTCAGTACGTCCTGGGAGTGAGGACACCTATACTGCAAACAGCATCTACTGTAGTTGTATACCCAGCATGCATTTAGATTGATGGCACACTCCCTGTGAAGATGCCAGGGATCTGTCAATATAAATAACATCCCCACCTTCTGGAAATTTTGTTAGGAGTTTCCTCTTTTCTACAGGGATTTCCTCTTTTCTACCCCTTTCTTTGTTTTTGCCTTGTCCTTTTTCTTCCTGTCACCTCCTGGTCTATTTTCTGCCTTCTGGCTTGGTCCATTCTCCTGCTTTTTTTGGATTTTACAGAGAGAATTAAAAGATAACACATCTCTCAGATGTCAGTCAGATACACTGGGCCCGACTTTTCAGGCACTTAACAACAAGGGCCACACATTTTTGCTCAATGACAGACAATAATATTGCTGTGTGAGCGTCCAGCAACGATAATAATAATAATAATAATAATGTATGGAATTTATATAGCGCTGAATCTTGTAAAGCAACAAATCAAAGCGCACAATGACGAAGAATGATGGCACTGTTTGGAAAGACATCTCTGTGGCGTGGTTGCTAGGACACAGTCCTTGTACTGAAAATCAATGTTCCTGCTAAGTTGTCATGTGGCAGTACCTTTCACACACAAGAGAGAGCTCTATTAGTAGGGCAGATACTGTGTACGTGCAATGCACGGTGTCATTGTGTAAATAAGTCTTCAATTTTAACCTCTTTCCACTTCAAGTGATATCAGACAACTCTAAAATAGGAGACTGAATACAAGAGAAGAGAGAGAGAGAGAGAGGAGAGAGAGAGAGAGAGGAGAGAGTATTTACTCTGTGTGTGTGTGCATGTGTGTACGTCCCCGCATGCATTCGCACGCTCGTGGACGTGTGTGCGTAATAAAATAGTAATAACAAAGGAAATAAGTATTCTTAATATGAACAGATAAAGAACAGAAATTTTTAAAACAATTGAAACTCAAAAAGAACTACAAAAACTACAATAAATGCCCTATAGGACTTAACAATAAACCTTTATCAATGTCAAACGTTAGCTTTTCATTGTTCAAAACTTCTTCAATGGAATTCTCAGAAAAGGTAGGGAGATGAGGTTTTAACTTCTCACATTCAAGTATGATATGGGTATCTTTTATATATTCACTACATAAACATTTGACATCCTTGCTGAATTTTGTCATGAATGCATTTAATCTTATCCTGAAAAAAACCCGGTGAGTTGTCTTTCTTTTACAGCATTTGTATGAATCTCTAGGTGACTAATGTATTCAACTACACTCTTCCCACTCAGAGTTAATTGTGAAAGCTGATTGTTTTGCTGATGCTTTTCTCTTAATTTATTTAAGGAGGCTTCTTCTAACAACCCATAAGCCTCTACAATGGATAAAGGGACATACAGTACTATAGACCCCTTTTCATTATTTCATTACCTTTCTTTGCAGCTGGATCAGCCCACTCATTAGAAAATAATCCTATATGTCAAGGTACCCAGCTAAAGGAAACATGAGTTCCTCTTAAACGCAATAGATTATTGAAGTATTTGACGCCTAGTATAAGTTTAATAGATTGCTTATAAGTTATAGACTTTAAGGCATATAGTACTGATTTTGAATCCACATAAAGTAGTATATGAAAGAGTATGGATGATCTAAATTGAAATTCAAAGCCATGACAATAGCGATCAGTTCAGCTGTAAAAACAGATGGATTTTTACCAACATGATATGCCTTTTTTTTTAGTGGGGGTATGATGAAAGAGCCCAAAAAGAGCCCCAAACATAATAATCACAAAGTTACACACAAACTTACCACCACCACCACCCTCCCCCTCTCCTTCAAACGTAAACCACATAAATTCATTTATTTTGGGTAAAAGGAAGAATCTGTTGTAATCATATATTATGTGCCAAAATCTGAATAATTCAATAGCTACAAACCAGCCTCAGAGATTCAGTAAGTCCACTGTTGGCCGTCGCTCTTTCTTGCTTCTGGTCCATCGATTTGGAATGGCCTCCCTATCTCTCTTCGCCAAAGACCTTCTTATGACATTTTTAAATCCGCCTCAAGACATATTTGTTTCAAATCTAAGAATTTCCTCTCCTGTTTCATTTCATAGCTATCCCTGCTTTTCAACAGCCAAAAATTCCATCACCCTGCCAAAGTGTATAACGTGTGTGTGTGTGTGTGTGTGTGTGTGGTGTGCATTTGTACTTGTTAGAACTATTACTTGCTATTGGTTGCATGGCTGTGTAAGAATGAGTTGAGCAAAAGCGCTTTGATTTGTCTGTGCAAGATACAGCACTATATAAATTCTTTTTATTATCATTATCATTATTATCATTATTATATATTATTTAAAAGCAAGAAGAAAAAAGCATACACATGTATATCTATAAAGATATATAGCACACACACACACACATACACACACACACAGACACACACACACACACACACACACACACACACACACACACACACACACACACACACACACACACACACACACACACACACACACACACACACACACATCCACACACACATTTTATTGTTCCTAGATAGATGGGTTTGATTTTTAAAAAAGCAAATGCATTGCTTATTCAATGTACCATCTGGAAAAAAAATTGACTTTACTTGACACACAGGAGCACATAAGTCTAAACTTTTCATGACGTTTTTTCAGGAAAGCTCGGGTTTTTGCCCTCTTACGTCATTAAACGTCATCATGACTTTATTCTTTTTCATTTGGTCTTTATCTTGTGTTGTTCTGTTAGATCTAGAGTGGTGGTATTGTTTGTTCATAGCCGAACAACTTTTGGGGTGGTATGCTTGCAGATTTTTGTTTCAGCACGTCTACCTAAGTACTGGGAGAGTCTGTCTGAGTCTGGCAGTTGCATGTTGGACTTTTAGCCTTGGAATTGTCCGACTGTTTTTCCGTCAGCTCAGACACATTTTTTTCTAGCGATAATAATTTTCTGGATACACAAATAATAATCATCTGTTCATTTCTAAGATGGTACTCACCATTCTGAGTTTTTACAGTGCTTGCCTTCCTTCTTTGCCTCGTTTTTCACATCAACAATCTTTTTGCAGGGGCATCTGCCACCCATTTGCAGGTAGCAGCGTTAGCAGAGGCCAGTACTTGCTTCCTTTCTTCTCTGAGTGTGGAATTGCAAGCTGCAGCTTCACAACAAAGCTTGGCGCTGCTGCTCCTTCTAGTCCTGTCAATGTCGGTCTTTTCACTTGAACCCCTGACAACCATCCATTAGCCCACTGCCTTAGACGCCATCTTGATGACGTGTCTGTGTCACTTTGTATGACTCGGTCTTCTCATGTAGTCATAGCAGACGACTTGGTTTGGCATATGGCTGTGAGGGAGTGTCTGCAAGAATAGAAAAGATGGATGAGCCAGTCAACATTAGATGTACTTGTCAGTGAAGTTCAACAACCAATCAACTCCATAGCTGTTCACTGTGAGGTGCATTAATTAAAACAGAAAGATGTAACTGCAGCTAGTAGAACTTTTCCACCTGTGTCAAATGCGTTGCTTAAATATCCATCATACTAGATTGTTGTCAGCAGGATGGTGGCTCTAGTGGTGATGATGGAAGGACATGAAAAACTGTACAAAAACTCTCCTGGTGTCGAACTGACCAACATCAAGAACATCTGACTTCTTGCCTTCAGGCCCAGAAACACCACTTGCTAATAATTGTTCAGCTTCATTTTCTGATGAGATCCCTGCTGCAGTTGCTGTCAACTTTGTTGCAGTTGCTGTCAACTTTGTTGCAGTTGCTGTCAACATTGTTGCAGTTGCTGACAACTTTACATCAATTCCTAATGATGTACTGGATGATGTCACTGAAAGCAGAACTATCTAGTTAAAGACTCCTTAGTTTGCACAAAATATCCTTCATGAAATAGTACATGTCCTTATTCCTGACCTTGCTCCAAATGTAGATGCCAAGCTTGTTGATGGTGCTGCTCTCATCTAAATGCCATCACCAAAGCTGACAACTACCTTTCAGGCATATGTGGATGCCATCTGTCTTTCATACATTATGTGCCAACTTGATTCAGTACCACGGGTGGTCATTGCTTTTGATATCTATAGCCACTAGGGTTGACAGCTTGAAGTCTGCTACATGGAAAAAAGCCAGGTTCTGGTGCTTGAGGAAGGGTAATGGATTCAGCACAGATTCCAGGAAATTGGCAACATTTTCTATAGGTAAATGAGAACAAAATGAACTGTTCAGGTTCCTCACAGAGACTCGTTTGGACAAAGCACAAGTCCATGATAAGATCCTTATATGTACAAGCGCCAAAAAAACCCCTGTGCTCATCCGAAAAGACCCCAAGCAACTAAAAACCCTTTTGTAGCCAAAAAAGGAAACCCCCAAGGGGGATTTCACCCAAAAAAGGTTTTCATTGGGGAAGGGGTTTTTCCACGGGCCCCGGAAAGTTTTTCATTTTAGGAAAACGGTTATTTTTTGAGGGTAATTTTGCCCCTTCCCTAATCCCCCTTTGTAAAAGTTAACCCCTTCCAGTTCCCATGAAGGGGAAAACTTTGGGCTTTTTAAAAAGGGGAAATATTTTTAAAAAAGGGCCTCATCCCCAAATCCCTGCCCCCGTTTGGCCCAAAAGGGTACCCCCCCAAACCTTTCCCCGGGGGCCTTCAAGCTTTGAAAAAGGGATTAATTGGTGTTTTCGGAAAAGGGGAAAAAAGGGGTTGGAAAATGGGGCTTTTCCCAAAATTTTTTTTCCCCTTGTTTCAGAGGAACCCCCCATCCCCCTTTTCCCAAAAAGGGGGCCCCAATGGGGGAAGGTTTTAAAACCCGTTCCCTTGGGGTAGGGGGCAAAAACCAGGGGTTTGGGGGAAATGTGGGGATAATGCCAAAAAAAGGGATTGAAAACATAAGGGGAAGTGCCTGGGGAAAAACATTCCCAATTTTAAAATTTCGGGTTTTGCTTTTTACGGGGACCCATGGAGCTGCCAAGGTAAATCAGGAGGGACGGAAATTGAACCCCTTTTCCTTCCTTGGGGGTTTGGGTTTGGGTTGGGGGGGTTGGTGGGGGGGTTGTGGGAATTTTAACCCCCAAGGGAGGGGGGGAAAACTGGAAAAGGTCCCTTTTGTGAACCGTCCCTGGGGAAACTTTTTTAAACCCCTTTTCCAATGGTTCCAAACCCCCAAAAAGGTTTAAAAGGTAAGGGGCCTTGTGAAAAAGGATCCCTTGTGTGCTGCTAAGTCAAGAAAACCTACAGGTTTTTTCCCTTTTAAGTCCGGGTGTGGGGTTGTTGTTGTGTGTTTTTTTGGGGAGTTTGTTGGTGGTGGGGCAAATTGTGCCCCAACTTTTAAAAGGGAAAAATTTTTGTGTTTTTTTAAATTTATTTTTTTTTAATTCAAGGATAATAAAAAGCCCCCTACCTTTCCCCCCTTTTCCCCCCCCAGTCCCTGTGTCATGAAATTTTTTGGTAAAATTTTGAAATTTTTTTCCCCCCCAACACACAAATGTATTTTCCAAAACCCCCGGGTTTTAATTGGGTTTTTAATTGGGGAAAGATCCTCTGTGTCCCCGTTTGGAAGGGGATTTCAGGTTTTAAAGTTCTCTTTTTTAAAGAATTTTTTGGGGAAAAGGAACCCCCCTTAATGGTCAATTCCAGCGGAAAAACCCTCTTAAAAGGGGAAATCCCCCCGGGGTAAAAACCGTAACCCCCAAATTTAAACCCCCCCCCCCCTAGGCCCCCCCCCCCGGGGTTGTGTTGTGGTGTTTTTGGGGTTTGTTTCCCCCAGGGTCCCCGGGTTTTGGGTTGGTTGTTTTTGTTTTTTTTGGAATATTTCTGCTGCTGTTGCTACGGTTTATTGGAAAGTATTGTTTCTTTCTAAAAAATCCTGGTAAACCCAAAATCAGTGAACTTTCTTCATCACACTGTCACAGGCTCTTGGTATGGGGTGTGTGTGGTGTGTGGGGGTGTGTGTGTTGGTTGTGTGTTGTTTTTGTGTTTGTGGTTGGTGTAAAAAAAGTTATCCCAAGCTCCAACATTATAAATCATAAATTTTAAACCCTGGCCCCGTGCTTTTGTGTTAGAGAAACAAAGCTTTATTTTTTTTTGTTTCAATGTTTTTGTATGATAGATTATGCAAAAAACCCTTGATCTGTCATTGCGTTTTTATTTTGCAATCATTTTTAATCCCCTGAAAAAACTATTTTAAAATTTAAATTTAAAGAGCTGCTTAAAAAAAAAAAGGAGATAAAATTTAAAATATGTTACATTTTTTGGGGGTCTTTGAAAAGGGGGATATACATTTTATAACAAAATAAGTGGGAAAAAATTGGTAAAAATGGTTTTTCCCCAACCAAATTTAAAGGAGGATCCAAAGGGGTGTATAAAAAAATTTCAGACGCCCCCTCATTTGCGGGGTTTTGGGCCCAATTTATTCCTGCATTGGCAGTGGACTAGTCTTTTTTGTGTGGCTTGAATATGTGCCCACCAAATTCAGTAGTTTAGGAAGAACTCTTCCCCCAATTCTTTTGTGTTGCCTCCTGAAACAAAAGTGAAATTGTTTGCTTCAGTGCCTAGAGTAAAATTGGTTTTTATTTTAAGGGGCAGATTCCAAATAGAAATTGAAAGAAAAATTTTAAAATTTTAAAGGGGCTCATGATTCTGTCTTCTAAAAAAAGAAAAATTGTGATGAAAGTTGTCATTTTGGCCACAGAAAAACATTCTAAAATAATTTTAATTTTTAATTTAAAATAATAAAAATTTAAAAATTTAATTTTTTTTTAATAATAGAAAAATTAATTTTTTAATAATTTTTTTTTATTAAAAAAAAATTTTTAACCCCTCAAAAAAAAATTTTAATCACACACACACACAAAACACAAACACACACGACCCAAAAAATTGCCTCAGGCAAAGGGTTTTTGACTGAACTTGTTTCATTTAAAGGGGCACTGCTAAAGACCCCATATTTCAAAAGCACATTATTGTATCTTTTTTCCACAACACCCAAGCGCTGCAGGCACACGGGAAATTTTTTTCATATTTGGTCTTTTTAAAAACGGTCCCTTTATGACTGAATTTGGACTGTGGAAATTGGCAGGTGTGCAGAAGTTTTCCCCCTGCAGATTAAAGGGTTTTCCGACTGGCACCTTTTTTTTGGTGGCAACTTCCCCCTTAATCCTAAAATTTTTTGGGGAGGGCACTGAACTTTTTTGGGCCGGGTTCGGGGCCCAAGTGCAGCCAGGTGGACCCCTTTCCTTTCTGTCAAGAGTGCATCCCTGGATATGGCATTCCCAAACCCTTTATCACTAGTCATTTATCATCATTATCACAACATCAGCAAAAAGCGTCCCTCATCGTCCCTCATCAGATCATCATAATCTTCTTTTTCTTCTACCTCTTTTCTTTTTTCTCCTTCTTTTTCTCTGATTTTTTCCCTTTTATCTTCCCCTTTCTTTTCTTTTCTTTTTGTTGTTATTGTTGGGTTTTTGTTGTTTTAAACCAGATACTGACCGCAGTTTTTCCTTAAAAAAAGGGGTTTTTGGGGGGAAATTTTCTGCAAGGTGTTTTAGTGAACCCCATTGCTTGGAATGTCACATGCCTGGAATACAACCCGCACATCCTTTTTCTCTTCTTTCTCATTCGCTTTTACACTTCTTTCTGAGCCCACAGACCAGCACAGAAGTCTTTAGCAGTACAAAACCATAAAATCTTTCCCAAACATCTTTTTCCCTTTTTTTTTCTCTCTAGCAGTTCACAACACACACATTTAAAATTTTTTTTTCTTCCTTTGTCTTCTCCCTAGCTTTCAAAAAAACAATCTTTATTTTCGGGTTTTCTCCCCCCTTGGGAATCACAAAACACACTTTTTTTGGGCTTAGGTTTAACAGGTTCTTTGACGTAAGCACTTGGGCCCCGTATTTCCAAAGTTATTGCCTCCCTAATTTTACTTTATGAAAACTGGGACAGAAAAATATTTAGTTTCCCAAATTTAAAAAAACAAAATTTTCAAAAAGCAATCGCTCAATCTTAAACAAACAAGCTTTCAGTTCATCTAAACAATCAAGCCATCACAAGCTGTCACTTGAAAACTTAAACAATTATACTATCCAAGCATCAGTTCAATCCTAACAATCAAGCTATCAGTTAAAACCCAAACTTTCGCTATCAGGGGTTTTAAAACCTTAGCAATCAAGCTATTAATTTTAACCTAAGCAATCAAGTAAACACAAGCTATCAGTTCAATTTTAAAGCAAAAAAGCTAAACATTCAAACCTAAAAAATCAAGCAAACCCCGGGGTTCGTTCAATCCAAAGGAATAAAGATTTCGTTCAAACTTAACAAACGATTTTTCCATTCCAGGTTTTAAATTTCCCCCAAAAAACCAGTGTTTAAAAATTTTGAGCAATCAATCCTAAAAAACCAAAGGGGTTTTAAAAAAAACCTTAAAAAACCAGCGAATTTAAAAACCCAAACAACCGTTGTTAATCCTAACCAACCAAATGGTTTAAAACCTAAAATTTAAACCAAATTGTTAAATCCTAAACAAACCAGTAGTTAAATCCTAAAAAAACCGCAGCTTTAAAACCCAAAAAAAAACAGTTTGTTAAATCCTAAACAACCCCGCGGCTTAAACCCCCAAAAAATTGTGGTTAAAGAGCTTTTTATTTGGGTTTTTTTTTCAAGATTCAGCCCCTATATAAAATTCCCTCCATCATCCTCCTTTTTTATTTTTTTATTTTTATTAAAATTAAATCCTAAACAATCAAGGCCCTTTTCATGGCTGGGAGTTTTGCACTGTAGATCGGTTTAAGTTTTTGGGGGGGCCCCTTTTATGAAGTCAATTTGGGAAAATGACGTCCCACAATGACCCTGGATCCTCCCCTTGGGTTTTTCCTTTTGGAACCCAAACCCGAGCAACGTTAACCCGTAGTCCATAGTTTTTACAGACAAATCTATGGTTTTTGGGATGTGTACACTAAAAACTGAGATTTGGGGAAAAAAGTTTCGAATATTTTTTCTTTTAAGTAATTGCCAAGTTTTTCCAGACATAGGTTTTTTGGTAACGCACCTGTCACCGTCTCCATTGCTGCTGTTCATTTGGGAGGGGGTTCCACATCTTGCTTTAATTCCAAAACCTTTCTTTTGGGCCCCTTTCCCGAGGACCTTACTCCTGATCCAAGGTTTTTTTTGAAAAAATTATTTTTTCCCGAAATGTTATAAAAAACCCCCTATCAAATGTAGAGTTTTGGGATTTTCTTTTGGTATCTTAGGGACTGTTGGGATGTCAAGAATTTATGGAATATCAATTTCCTTTATTTCGCAAGTCAGTCCCCTTTTTGTTTGTTAAAAATTTACGAAGTAAAAAAATAATTTGCTTTAAGAGCTCTTTTTTGGTAATTTTAATCGAGCTAAAAATACTTCATTATTCACTGTATTTTGTAAGATAGATTTTTGGTTTCAGTAAATTTCTAAACACAGTTTACACTGCCCCCAAAAAAGATAAGAAAATTTTTCCCCCTTATAAATTTTTTTTTTGTATTTGTGTGCATTTGGAAAACCCAAAACCCTTTCTTTTATTGATTTTCTTTGTACACGTTTTTTTTTTTAAATCGAGGGACTGGAAAAAAACTTCTTTTCCCCCAAGTTTAAAAAATTTATAGTAGGAGGAAATTGCTAGATGCATTCGGTTTTTTTGTGTTTTGACCCCCAAAACGGGCCCTTAACTTTTTTAGTTAAAAAGAATCTTTTTTCGTTTATTTAAAAGATTTTTCAACCACTAAGAAAACTGAAAAGAGACACAAACGGACGGATACCAACGGAAAACGACCTCGCAATGTAAACGGACATCGAGATAGGAACAGTGACTACATTGGAACATGGAACATCTGCGGCCTAACAAACAAGGAACCAGAAATTGTGGAATTCATGACCAAAAGAAAGATCTCCATCATGGGCATTTCAGACACTAGGAAGAAAAGAGAAGGAACGAAAGAAATCCATTCAAACTTTTTTCTCATCTGGAGTGGAGTCAGGAAAACCAGAGAGCAACACATGGGTGGGGTTTATCCTACACCAAGGGCATAGCAAAGAATCCATGAGTACAGAACACTTATCAGAAAGACTGATTTAAAAACGGTGTAAGAAAGTCCAACAAAATCGTCTACTATATCCAAGCATATGCACCGTGTAACGATTCGTACTCAGAAGAGGAGAAAGACTCATTCTATCAAGAAACTCTCCGACCCCATCAACAGCACCCCTGACAAAGAGGACCTGTATGTCATGGGTGATTTCAACGGCAGAGTTGGTGAGAGAAGAAAACCCCTGGACAAAACATCTTGGACTCCACAGTGACCACGAACCCTGCAATTACAACGGGAACCACGTGCTGGAAACTATGTGCAGAGCATGATCTGATTATCACCAAAACCTTTTTCTAACATGGAGCCTCCCAAATTTACACCTGGTAAATGGAACGACCTCAACATCTCGGCTCAAATCGACTTTATACTTGCAAGATCTAGAACACGTTACGCCATCAAAGACTCAAAAGCCATCCCCAATGCCAACCTTGACACTGACCACAGCCTGTCATTCTATCCTCCAGTACTCAGAAGAAGAAAAACAACTTCTAGGAAGAACCATTTCTAAAAAGATCAACCCTCCTCAAACTGGGAAAAGTAAGAAGTGCAAGAACAGATTCATAGTGCTATCAAGGGAAACTTGACTCCATGATACAAAAACTCTCAACATGGACAAGTCTGGGACACCTTCAAGCCAGCTCTCTTGAACACCTTAAGGGAAGTTTTCGGGACAAAGAAATGTGGAGGTAAAAACAGAAAGCTACAGCTTGGGGGAACCAAGAGGTGAAGGAAGCCATCAAGAAAAAAAAGCAGCTATATAAAGTTGGGCCAAGACAAGACAGAAAGGACTACATC
>CM054162.1:32987999-33030519 GCA_028751875.1 Rapana venosa
TTTTTTTTTTGGGACCCGGGTTTTCGATCTTTTCAGGGGAATTTTCCTCTGGAATTAACATCAGTACCGATTCCACTCTCCCCAAAAGTCTTTCAGATGAGACTTTAACCTGAGGTCCAGTGTGCGAACGCACACAGAGCATCTTGTGCACAAGTTAAAACCCATTCCACGTTTGGAAGAGTAGGCCATTGTGTGCTGGTGGGAACAGATGACAACATTTACAAAAAAATGCATAGACACAGGGACTGGATGAAGAAAAGCACATGAGTGCTTATTCCATTATCCTCGAAATAAAAAATAAATAAATAAATAAAACACACACACAATCACTTAAAAGTGTTCACAGATTGCACACACACACACACACACACACACACACACACACACACACACACACACATACACACACACACCTGGACTTGCAGGAAAAGGGAAAGTTCTGTCATGTGCTCTGATCTCTACTGCAGTCATCACATGCATCCCATGTACACAAGGCAGTACACTGCAAACTGGCTTTGTAGCATTGACAGTGTATGTTCTCCACAGGCAGCTTACAGCCACAGTGGATCAGTTCTTGGCAGGCTTCCTCTCCCTGTGGCAGTGTAGTCCACACAGGTCTCCCTCCATCCATGATCCTGTTTTCTGCCAACCCAGAGTCCAGGGCAAGGAAGGTCTGGTGCTTGCACCAAACACTGTCCACATAATGATGTGACCCCTTTGGTAAACAGCTCATAGGGTGTGCTGCTGAAGCACACTGAAAATAAATGGAATGTGCCCCAGCTGCCATCTTCCCTTTGTGCACATCCTTTTCCTGACATCATCCACACTTTGCAATTCACTGGTCCTGTCATACAACAGAACGTTGAAGAACCTCCATCATTGGGCCAGGTATGGGAAGGGTAGCTGGTTGTTCCATCATGAGCAGGAGGGCATCAGTCACTTGTGGCTATGCAGCCCATTTATTCCACGCCCTAGTCTTTCCTTTTCCAGAGAAGGACACACAGTTACTCCCTATCAATGCATGGAAGGCTGGCAAGGCTTTGGAGTACTTTGGACCAAACTGGGTGGCAGTTATGTGGGATGTTAGGTACTTAAAGTATTTCCCAACTCTAAAAGCAATGTACAGTTCATGAACTGCAGTTAACTAGACACAGGCAACAGCAAGTGCAACTACGTCAGTATCCGTTGTCCTAATGAAGACTTTCTGCAGGGCCTCTGTGATACAGTCAACCACATGTAGCGTTAGGTGAGTCTCTGTTTCCTCGTGGCTACAAGGTTCTAGTCTGCTGGTGTCTTTGCTGGATGAGCACAGGGTTTTCTTGGCGCTTGTACATATAAGGATCTTATCATGGACTTGTGCTTTGTCCAAACGAGTCTCTGTGAGGAACCTGAACAGTTCATTTTGTTCTCATTTACCTATAGAAAATGTTGCCAATTTCCTGGAATCTGTGCTGAATCCATTACCCTTCCTCAAGCACCAGAACCTGGCTTTTTTCCATGTAGCAGACTTCAAGCTGTCAACCCTAGTGGCTATAGATATCAAAAGCAATGACCACCCGTGGTACTGAATCAAGTTGGCACATAATGTATGAAAGACAGATGGCATCCACATATGCCTGAAAGGTAGTTGTCAGCTTTGGTGATGGCATTTAGATGAGAGCAGCACCATCAACAAGCTTGGCATCTACATTTGGAGCAAGGTCAGGAATAAGGACATGTACTATTTCATGAAGGATATTTTGTGCAAACTAAGGAGTCTTTAACTAGATAGTTCTGCTTTCAGTGACATCATCCAGTACATCATTAGGAATTGATGTAAAGTTGTCAGCAACTGCAACAATGTTGACAGCAACTGCAACAAAGTTGACAGCAACTGCAACAAAGTTGACAGCAACTGCAGCAGGGATCTCATCAGAAAATGAAGCTGAACAATTATTAGCAAGTGGTGTTTCTGGGCCTGAAGGCAAGAAGTCAGATGTTCTTGATGTTGTCAGTTCGACACCCAGGAGAGTGTTGTACAGTTTCCATGTCCTTCCATCATCACCACTAGAGCCACCATCCTGCTGACAACAATCTAGTATGATGGATATTTATAAGCAACGCATTTGACCCAGGTGGAAAAGTTCTACTAGCTGCAGTTACATCTTTCTGTTTTAATTAATGCACCTCACAGTGAACAGCTATGGAGTTGATTGGTTGTTGAACTTCACTGACAAGTACATCTAATGTTGACTGGCTCATCCATCTTTTCTATTCTTGCAGACGCTCCCTCACAGCCATATGCCAAACCAAGTCGTCTGCTATGACTACATGAGAAGACCGAGTCATACAAAGTGACACAGACACGTCATCAAGATGGCGTCTAAGGCAGTGGGCTAATGGATGGTTGTCAGAGTTCAAGTGAAAAGACCGACATTGACAGGAACTAGAAGGAGCAGCAGCGCCAAGCTTTGTTGTGAAGCTGCAGCTTGCAATTCCACACTCAGAGAAGAAAGGAAAGCAAGTACTGGCCTCTGCTAACGCTGCTACCTGCAAAATGGATGGCGAGATGCCCCTGCAAAAGATTGTTGATGTGAAAAACGAGGCAAAGAAGGAAGGCAAGCACTGTACAACTCAGAATGGTGAGTACCATCTTAGAAATGAAACAGATGATTATTATTTGTGTATCCAGAAAATTATTATCGCTAGAAAAAAATGTGTCTGAGCTGACGGAAAAACAGTCGGACAATTCCAAGGCTAAAAGTCCAACATGCAACTGCCAGACTCAGACAGACTCTCCCAGTACTTAGGTAGACGTGCTGAAACAAAAATCTGCAAGCATACCACCCAATAGTTGTTCGGCTATGAACAAACAATACCACCACTCTAGATCTAACAGAACAACACAAGAATAAAGACCAAATGAAAAAGAATAAAGTCATGATGACGTTTAATGACGTAAGAGGGCAAACCAGAGCTTTCCTGAAAAAACGTCATGAAAAGTTTAGACTTATGTGCTCCTGTGTGTCAAGTAAAGTCAATTTTTTTCCAGATGGTACATTGAATAAGCAATGCATTTGCTTTTTTAAAAATCAAACCATCTATCTAGGAACAATAAAATGTGTGTGTGGTGTGTGTGTGTGTGTGTGTGTGTGTGTGTGTGTGTGTGTGTGTGTGTGTGGTGTGTTGTGTGTGTGTGTGTGTGTGTGTGTGTGTGTGTGTGTGTGTGTGTCTGTTGTGTGTGTATGTGTGTGTGTGTGTGCTATATATCTTTATAGATATACATGTGTATGCTTTTTTCTTCTTGCTTTTAAATAATATATAATAATGATAATAATGATAATGATAATAAAAAGAATTTATATAGTGCTGTATCTTGCACAGACAAATCAAAGCGCTTTTGCTCAACTCATTCTTACACAGCCATGCAACCAATAGCAAGTAATAGTTCTAACAAATACAAATGCACACCACACACACACACACACACACACACACACACACGTTATACACTTTGGCAGGGTGATGGAATTTTTGGCTGTTGAAAAGCAGGGATAGCTTTGAAATGAAACAGGAGAGGAAATTCTTAGATTTGAAACAAATATGTCTTGAGGCCGGATTTAAAAATGTCATAAGAAGGTCTTTGGCGAAGAGAGATAGGGAGGCCATTCCAAATCGATGGACCAGAAGCAGAGAAAGAGCGACGGCCAACAGTGGACTTACTGAATCTCTGAGGCTGGTTTGTAGCTATTGAATTATTCAGATTTTGGCACATAATATATGATTACAACAGATTCTTCCTTTTACCCAAAATAAATGAATTTATGTGGTTTACGTTTGAAGGAGAGGGGGAGGGTGGTGGTGGTGGTAAGTTTGTGTGTAACTTTGTGATTATTATGTTTGGGGCTCTTTTTGGGCTCTTTCATCATACCCCCACTAAAAAAAAAGGCATATCATGTTGGTAAAAATCCATCTGTTTTTACAGCTGAACTAATCGCTATTGTCATGGCTTTGAATTTCAATTTAGATCATCCATACTCTTTCATATACTACTTTATGTGGATTCAAAATCAGTACTATATGCCTTAAAGCCTATAATTTAAAAGCAATCTATTAAACTTATACTAGGCGTCAAATACTTCAATAATCTATTGCGTTTAAGAGGAACTCATGTTTCCTTTAGCTGGGGTACCTTCACATATAGGATTATTTTCTAATGAGTGGGCTGATCCAGTTACAAAGAAAGGTGTACGTAATGAAAAGGGGTCTATAGTACTGCATGTCCCTTTATCCATTGTAGAGGCTTATCGGTTGTTAGAAGAAGCATCCTTATATAAATTAAGAGAAAAGCATCAGCAAAACAATCAGCTTTCACAATTAACTCTGAGTGGGAAAAGTGTAGTTGAATACATTAGTCACTTAGAGATTCATACAAATGCTGTAAAAGAAAGACAACTCACCGGGTTTTTTTCAGGATAAGATTAAATGCATTCATGACAAAATTCAGCAAGGATGTCAAATGTTTATGTAGTGAATATATAAAAGATACCCATATCATACTTGAATGTGAGAAGTTAAAACCTCATCTCCCTACCTTTTCTGAGAATTCCATTGAAGAAGTTTTGAACAATGAAAAGCTAACGTTTGACATTGATAAAGGTTTATTGTTAAGTCCTATAGGGCATTTATTGTAGTTTTTGTAGTTCTTTTTGAGTTTCAATTTGTTTTAAAAATTTCTGTTCTTTATCTGTTCATATTAAGAATACTTATTTCCTTTGTTATTACTATTTATTACGCACACACGTCCACGAGCGTGCGAATGCATGCAGGGACGTACACACATGCACACACACACAGAGTAAATATCTCTCTCTCTCTCTCTCTCTCTCTCTCTCTCTCTCTCTCTCTCTCTTGTATTCAGTCTCCTATTTTAGAGTTGTCTGATATCACTTGAAGTGGAAAGAGGTTAAAATTGAAGACTTATTTACACAATGACACCGTGCATTGCACGTACACAGTATCTGCCCTACTAATAGAGCTCTCTCTGTGTGTGTGAAAGGTACTGCCACATGACAACTTAGCAGGGAACATTGATTTTCAGTACAAGGACTGGTGTCCTAGCAACCACGCCACAGAGAGTGTCTTTCCAAACAGTGCCATCATTCTTCGTCATTGTGCGCTTTGATTTGTTGCTTTACAAGATTCAGCGCTATATAAATTCCATACATTATTATTATTATTATTATTATCGTTGCTGGACGCTCACACAGCAATATTATTGTCTGTCATTTGAGCAAAAATGTGTGGCATTGTTGTTAAGTGCCTGAAAAGTCGGGCCCAGTGTATCTGACTGACATCTGAGAGATTTGCTATCTTTTAATTCTCTCTGTAAAATCCAAAAATAAGCAGGAGAATGGACCAAGCCAGAAGACAGAAAATAGACAAGGAGGTGACAGGAGGAAAAAGGACAAGGCAAAAACAAAGAAAGGGGTAGAAAAGAGGAAATCCCTGTGGAAAAGAGGAAACTCCTAACAGAATTTCCAGAAGGTGGGGATGTTATTTATATTGACAGATCCCTGGCATCTTCACAGGGGAGTGTGCCATCAATCTAAATGCATGGCTGGGTATACAACTACAGTAGATGTTGTTTGCAGTATAGGTGTCCTCACTCCCAGGACGTACTGAACACTATTGTTTATTTAGATATCTGTTTTAAACACAGACAAATACTTTTCTGTGGATGTGTAGGACAGTGGGTTATTGACAGCCATGAAATTTCCAGATTTATTCTGAGGTAGGTATTGCTGCAGTGCTATTTGAATGGGAGAGGAATGTGTTAGCTGTGTGAATAAACGCTACACAATACCACCACACCAAATATTTGGGGGAGATGTATGTCAAGTTATAAAAACAATTTTAACTATACAATGAAGGTCAGTTACATAATATAATTTACTGACATTGAGATTTCAAACAGTAAATAGCAATCAGCAGGCTGAAATATTCAGAGAGGTCAATGGTGAGTAACACATCTTGGCTCAATTGAGGAACCACCAAATTCACCATTCTCTTACCTGGTTGTCTCTTTCCTATTTTCAAAAACTGCTCACAGATTCCATAATTATAGCCATACCACACACATTGTCCCCTTTTTTAATCTTGATAAAGGGATCATACATACTGTTACACCTAATAGATAAAGCATGTTACAAGCACAATTTTTTTTGCTGTTTTTGTTACAGTGTGATATTTAGTTATGCAGTGCACTTCTTTATTGGCTGTTTGATTCAAAGTGTGATATTTAGTTATGCAGTGCACTTCTTTATTGGCTGTTGGATTAAAAAGTGTGATATTTAGCTATGCAGTGCAAGCTGCATGCTTCTCAGAGAAACAGCATATTGCATACACTTCATAAATGACTGATCTACAATGGTAATGATGATATTATAAAAAAAGAAAAATGACAATAAAAATATCTATTATGATGATAATAATAAAATAATCATAATAGTAGTGATAATGCTAGAATAATGATAATTATAGTAATAATGATAATAAGAGCAATAAAGACATTTCTGTACATAATAACAATAATAAATAGGATAAAGATACTAGTAATAAAAAGGCAAACGCATCCTTTAAGCTAGTTGCATGTAAAGTTTTAATGCCTAATTTCTGCCTTTAATGGAGAAATAATAATGGAGGAAAACTAGTGCAGGTAACCACATACAACTTCTCAATTATTTTGAAAATGGTTTTATCAAAGATTCTATTAAAAATATTAACAATCCCTATGAAAATAACATGTTCAATGACATTTAGGCATTTTTGTTTTGTAAGAACCATGCTTCAGCCTGACCTGACTCTAGTTTCAGCCCTGAATGAGCCTTTGTCAGAGGTCCCAGTGGTGACTGAAATTTCATCCTTGGTGGTACCTTACAGCGAGACACTTCGGAATTTTGAAGTGTCAATTGCATTCACAAGAATATTTTATACCCCTGCGGCCTTTCTAAGCTGCTATGGAAAGATGATGACAGAGAGAGAAAGAAAATATGCTTAAAATATATGTTGTACAAAAAATCAAGCATAAATAGGAGATAACAAATACTCTGTGAATCTTTGTGCCTTATGTTTGGGGATCCTATTGAAAGGATGCAAGGGATATCATAGGTTTGTAATCAGTCAAGAGGTCAGCCTCAGCTAGATAATAAACCAAACATTGCCATGCAATTACAGTGCAAGCACAGGCAAGAGAAGTTGTGAAAATATTTCTTCCTTTCTGCACTATTCTAATCATAATTAACAAATATATTATTTTTCTTGCATAATGTAGACCTATTTTGGTATCCGTTCAACTTGATAGGCCCAGAGAGAGAGAGAGAGAGAGAATGACAATGACAATGACAAAGATTTTATTGTGTTAGGTTTTTCAACCCCTTCACAAATCGGTAGTTGGGGGCGGGGACCGAAATCGAAAAATATAACAACAAAATTAAACACTGTACAATATCAACGATTCTTCGCGAGTGGTAACCAGCCGCGGTATTGTTTATATCTAGTTCTGCATGTATGTAAATGTCACTGGTGATAACAGGCTGATCACCGATATCGTAGCGGGGAACTGTCACAGAGCGGCATTACCGGTGCGGGTGTACTGCTGGCTGCTCACTGGGCGTGTCCGGAAGATTCCCGTCTTCAGCTGGTTTCTTTAATAATGCGAAGCCTCTGTCCATTGTGTCTGCAAGTTGCTGAATATGTTCCATCAACATCTTGCAATCCTCGGGGGACACAGTGGTGCTGTTTCTTGCTTCCTTGATCGCAGTTGGACTTTCTGTATTTGTTTTGATTGGTTTCAGTTTCTTGCTGTTCCCTGTCACATCTTCTGTAGAGCTGTAGTCTGTCAGTGTCACAGGCGGTATTGTTGATGTGTCACTGCATACAGTCATTGCATCCTCAATGTCAATATTTCTGTCAGTGTCAGAATCGTCACTCCAGTCTTTCAGCGTCAATTGGTGCGGCTGCGACTGGGTCAACACCACACAAGCTTGACAGAGAGGAGACGGCTCACTGTGTTGCACGTGCGAATTCAACAGCACGGGGAAGAATGTCAGTGGGCGTGCCATCTTTGAATGTGTCCATAGCAGTTTCATTTTCTGTGTTATAAAATAAACTTGGGGGTGTCGGGAGAAACAATTCTGAACGGGAGACAGATTCATACGATGTTTCTTCATTAAACTGACCTTATGTGTCTCCACCCTCCTTTTGTCTCTGGCAATTTGCGCTGCCCCTTTCCTGCGGTACACAACACTGTCACACTGGCTGTGTGTTGCTGGAAGCTGGTGGGCTGGTGACAGGCGCAGCACGATTACAGTTTGGTTTTCTCTGCCGTCGATTTTAAACGACGTGAGAGACATTTCCTGCAGAAAGGTGTTCAAAACCGTTTCGAGAGAAGATGGTAGTCCTGTGACAGGCATACTGGAGGCCTTTCTGGTAGAAATACAGCAAATTTCTTTATTCACTTTCGAAGCCACGTCTTGCTGGTAAGCCAAGCAGGGAAGGCACTCCGGATGAGAGAGCGAGAGCGAGAGAGAGAGAGAGAGAGAGAGAGAGAAGAGCGTATTAATTTTTAACTACAACGAATACTGACATGTTTAGGGTCTACACAACAATGTTGGGTCAAAAGAAATGATAGCATACAGGCATCGTAAATGTTCTTCAAGTCAAGGGGTCAAAGCACTTTTGATTGCATATCTCCAAAAATTTGGTATTAGAATAGTAAAACCTTCCTTCGCAAGGGTTTAAAACTGTATTTTTGCCCTTAATCACGAGTAAAACTACTATACTCTCGTGTCAGGATACCCAAAAAAATTAACACATCATACGACCGTGGGATCAATCCCTAAGGGGAGTGTAAGCTGACGCTGCATGTGATCAATTGAAAATGAGGATGACGTAATGGAGTAAACGAGTTTATGCCACTAACTTTTAAGACCTAATCAAAAACATTTTCAGAACTTCAGTATTCAGTACCTAATTCTTTATAAGAATCTAAACACGTTCTCCAATCAAGACTTCAATCGTCAGTAATAGACCTTATAAGTATTAAACAAGTTTACAATCAATTTTACCTCCGTACCTAATCACAATATTCTTGCAATAAATGGCTCATATGGGAGCTTTCATGCATGTTGATGTTATATTCTTATTTACTTCTGCCTATGTTTCTCTTTTACGTAGTTGTTCTGGCTTAGTGGCTTTGATGTTTATGTTCTTTTGTACAAATTTAAGCACTCCGCCTAATACTACCATATTAATTCCCATTCCCTTATAGACATTTGACTATTTCTTTTTGTTTTCTTTTTGAAGTATTGGCTCTGTATTTAAAACTGCTTATTCTTCAACGTTTATGTTTTGTTTGTTCATTATTTATTTTTTAGTCCATTCCACTTAGTGAATCTTATACGCTCAATTCGCCAGGATGTTTAGTTACAGTGGAAATTGGGGGGTCGGGGTTGCTTGTGGGTCACTTGTGGAGTCAAATGTGGGGTCACTTGACTCTCGCACTCTCTCTTGGTTGCTCATTTTTACAACAGCTTAAAATCTATATGAATGACAGTAATTAGTCCATAGATAATGGTGCTAGATGTTCCATCTATAGTACGATCACACCAATCGATTCTAAAGCCTTTGTTAAAAATGGGTCTGTGTTCAAATCATATCGTAAAGTCTTGTTCTGAAATCAAGGCAACGGGCATACTAGTTTTACATATAGCTTAGAATTGTGTGACCAACTCTTTTTACATCTTGATCCTAACTGGCTTCGTATTGTTGTAATATTTGTTAATGTCATGTGCTGACATTTGTTGAATTTCTGAATCCCAAGTTAAACTCTGATCTAGTACTGTTATGTTTTTCCCCAGGCAGCGAGAGAAATATAATCTTTCTTTTTTAGTAAGCAGTGCTAGCTCATCAGTAACTGTTAATCTCAGGATCATTTGCGATTTTTAGCAGCTATCACATTCCTTTTTTGTTTATTATTTTATTGACTTTTAAAAAAAGAAATCTAAACTGAGTGCCGAAAAAACTCTTTCGTAAATCTTATCCATTCTGCTTGTGATTGGGGGATAAGTGTTGGGTACACAATGCTTGGTAAAAGTTAATTCCGACATTAAAGCGCAGACCTAGGAAAATTAGATTTTGAAGACTCTTGCAAAATGGTTGCATAATACCGGCATCCCTTGCAACAAAAGACTTTAATTCAAACAGGGACTTATTCCAGAATATAAATATTTAAAAAAATGGCCTCTTAGTTATGTGGTTGGTGGCGCTGTGGTTCATGCCTTAGCTTTTAGGCGCATATTACATGTTTAGTAAACTGAAACTAAATGAAGCGAGACATAAGATAACCAAGCCATGGAACAACTGGCAGCAGACAGATGATATGAAAACAAAGGCTTGTTGGGCACAGTTTTAGACTTTCATTAACGAAAGATTAAACAGCACGGGGACATGCTGCAGTATACATTTAAGACCGTTGACAATGTCTATTAAGAATACTATTCGTGACTGGTGAAAAACTGCAACAATCTGCCCCCAAAGTTATCAGGACTTTTACCAAAAAAGAAAACAAAAAGGGGGAGGAAATGCCTTTATAGTGTGATTGGATGGCAGTTGTGTATTTTATAGTCCTTCAACAGATTGGTAGTATTAAAAAAATGACCATAAGGTAGCTACCATATATTAGTTCCCAAAGGTTTTATTGGAAGGGCTAGCAGCTATTACCAAGCTTAGTGCAGTGCAGGTGTTAGTGGAACCCAAGCAAAAAGCAAGGCTGTCAACCCGAGCTGTATGGAAAATATACTTACCTGCCCCCCAACAAATTAATAACGGCCTCACTATGTTAACACAGCCAAATGCACACATCAAATGGACCTCCTTATTTGCCACCCGAACACTAAGAAGAAGAGATTAAAAATATGCCTTACAGTTATTGATTGGCATCAAGATACAAGATGCAGAACCATTAACACAGAAGGTGCAATTGAGTTGCTGTTGCTTAAAGAAATTTACAGACGTGGTCCATTGACATATCTCGCATGGTTCACGTTGAAGATGGACGGCATTTAAAGGAAGGTTAGTCACCTGCTGTTAAAGCCCAGAGTTGTTATTCAAAGAGATTCCAGGTGTTACAGATCGCAGGCTTTAGTGAAACTACAACAAACAGTTGTCTGAACGGGCTGTTCTCTATACCGTCCAAGCGAAATCCTAGGACAATGCTGTAAACACTGACTTGGTCAGAAGACTGCCATTCGTCCTGCGTGCTTATGAACAATGAAGAAATCAAAGGCCACAGGATTGACTCCAGTAACGCAATTGAACAAAAATGAATAATAATATTAACCAAACAACAATGACCAACTATACCATTTGGATTGAAAGTACGGCACCTGTACTCACCAGGTTGAGGCAGAAGTGACAGCCGAAGAAGCGCAATCTGACCCTATTTGGGAGCATCCATCCTATGAAATCAAATAGTTATAAGAATGAATTCCCCTGTGTATGATTTAAGTGAACCCCACCCGCATTCCAACGACCAGCACAAAAAAGATTTTCGTAACGGCGCACTCCAATAATTCACCAGACACCGTTCCCGTTACTTAATTTCATGTGTTGGTGTGTTTAAAATGGGAAGTCAGACTCAAACAACAGCTTGATTTCAATACTGGAGATTGAGGCACGATGGCATTGTTTTTCCAGACTGGCAAAAAAATTAATTTGTTGCTCTTTACATAGAACCCTTGACTTGAAATCAATATTAAAAGAGAAAAGAGCATGCCAGTAATAAGTCAAGCCGAATTACTAAAGTTTGTTCAACGTTTTTATGCTTTATGGAATTAAGGGTCTGACTGCAATAAACCGTTATGCAAGCCTTAAGGATCTAGATATGCCTGAAGACAGGATGTTAGAATATTGGTTTTCTGATAACAAAGAAGAATTCTGCTGTTTTACATTTTAAGACCAAAAAAAAATAATTAATTATTTTGTTTGTTATTTTTTTGTTCTCCAATGTACCCATTGCATCTGACCCTCTGGACGCACAAAACACACGCTTTGAGTGATTAGGATCTACTGACTTCTTTGTCACAACAGTTGTGTTTGATGATGTAAGTCAGATTTAGTTTTACTATTGTCATGATGAAACATTTAGATCAAACAGAGCTTCTTTATAGTTGTCATGGAGATATAGTCATCTTTATACTGGTTTGCTGATCCTTTTGCTTTTTTAATAAACTAGTTTCACTGGAACGTATACATTTTTGATTCTTAACAACATAATCTTTATATAGTTCCATTCATTTCATCTTTCATCTTGCAAGTAACCTTTTTATTTACAATGAAAGTAAAGGACTGTCTTTAGGTTAATCACGGTGTCATACCAACTGACCTGACCTGAATACTTCTGTCTCCATGTCTTTATAAAGTCTTCAGTTTGATGTCCAGAAATAACGGTCAGTGTCTGTGTACAGCACTCTAGCTCTGGATACAAGGTTTAAGTAGTCATAGCGGGGAATTCTACCATTAACACTTCCTTTTAGAACAGCTCTAACACAGTAAACCCCATAAACACTGGCTTTGTCTAAATTTACCCGCAGCTTTTCATCATAATGCATGCAAATAATCATGAAATTTTTAAAGTCCTGGTACTGGTGGTTTTGATGTCAACTTAATTGCGTGGTTTCTCTTCGTTATAGATGATTCTTTCGTTTTATGGGGGTGTTTCTCATTGTCTTTCGAAAAACTGATTGTTTTTAACTTAAAGAAGTCTTTTTGAAGCATCAGTTGCCTTTGTTCTAAGCTCTGTGTTTTCATGAAGTACGGTTTTGAACTGCTCTGTATCAACGTCTTATTGCGGGTTGAGTGAACAGCTGTAAGGCATAGTCCATGTTATGGTAAAACTGAAAGTAAGCTGTAATGACACACATACTTGTTTTTATTTAACAGGTTTGGCACAAGCTTAGGTGGTTCTTGTCCTATCTTTTTTTTTTTTCTGCTGCTAAAATAATCGTTATGGGGTCATGAAGTTCACTTGGCTATTCTACGGTCTCTTCTGCAATCAACCCAAATGGCTGTCAGGATGTCATTGTCCATAACGTATTCAAAAATTTATTTTACATCAAAATGGTCCTGGAACATTTGAAATGGCGCAAAGGAAGTGACGGACAATGCCCACCATACAGGTTGTTAGCATCTTAAATTACATCATGTGTTGGCATTGGATTTACTGGGGTCATTAGTCGTCAAGATATTTGTTGTTAGCTTTACGGTAATTAAGTGATGCCATGTGCTTCCACAGCAGTCCATCTTTCAATCATCTGGAGCATAGGTAGATTAGACGAACTCACTCTTTACTCTGTAAACTAAAGAATGATCCAGTCTTCGGAGCAGAAATGTAATGAGATGGATCCAGACTGTAATGTTGTTTGCATGTTTTTCTGTGTTCTCAACGAATCTGCTACCAAACAAACGTCGGCCCTTAAGTCAGTTAGTCGTGGTAGTCTCCCATGGTCTTACACTCTAACTTTTCCCATGCTGTATGGCGTGTTGGGGGGTAGTCCAGAGTCAGTAATGTCTTTACTTTTAGACTACTGCAGAATGCACTTTCGGCGGTGAGGGGTCTTTTCAAACCTACTCCAAGTTCATATACTCATAAGATAAACGCTTTTAAACTAGAGATGGATAAAGTATTTTACGAATAGGGCAACTGCTCAGTGATGCGGCCAATGATTCCTAATGCACCCATCATGATGTTGTATGAATATAGAAGGTTATTGCTTGAGAGTTAAAGGTCATGTACTTTTCTGACGACTGGGCGATGCAACTGACCTTTCGAAAACCTCAGTTACAGCTTGCAAAATAGTGGGAATCATCCTCGTAAGATATGGAAGAAGATAGTGTAATTTCCAAGTCTATGGATCAAATAAGCTGTAGATTACAGTTAGAATGTATGCACCCCTAAACTTACCATGCTATGATCATGATCTCTTCCAGTGGGATTGTCTTCTGTGTTTATCTAATGTATGGCCACGATCCAACAAACGTGTTGCTGAATTCTAATGTTCTTGATCTTAGGAGTCATAATCATTTCAGAACGGTTGAGTTATTAAGATAATTGTCCTTAGGACTTGTTTCATTTGTTATAAGATGCGTTTTGCTGCATCAAGGACCCTCTATAACGACAATGGGCATTTGTGAGTTCCCCTAGACCTAACAATAATAAATGCGTATGACAGATGTGATGATTATTTACTACACAGTTTCTAGGCAATGTTTTTGGCTTAGGTCCTTCGTATGGGAATCAATAATAGATTTAAAGTCGATAAACACCATAAGGGATTGGTCTGTAATTTTTTCCAGTTCTAAAGATACTGTGTACAGGTTTTGGAGTAATAAGTTTTGTTAATGCGTCAGTGAGTCTTACAATGATCTCTGGTTTACGTGCTAGCTTTAATAGATGGAATCTTACTAAACATCTTCTACAGAATTCGTGTTTTTATTTTTTTATTTGCTGTTGTGTAATGTATTAGACTATCCATTGTACGAATAAGTGTAATTGCTGTTTTGTGCCATCTGTCACTCTAAAAGTAAGTCGATGTGTTTGGGCATCTGGCTCACCTCTAGTTGGTGACTGATGGGATATTCTAAGGTTGGAGATTGTCTTCTTCGACATGGTATATACGTTTCCAGTGATTGGTTTGTTTGGAATTCAACATGTCCGATTTTGTCTTTCCAACTGGAGTCAATCCATTAAAGTCAGTTTAGACTTTTGGTTCCTAGTGGAGACTCTTCAGATTTTTTTGTTTGAAACATGATATACTTGCTAGAATACACCACATAAAACATGTATCATCTGAATTTTAATGGTTTAAGACTGTCTGTTTTAAAACTAGTTCACTGGCAAAGGAATGTCGACTCCCAACAATGGAGAAAACTTAGTCAGATTTAATTTAGATCTGCAAAAGTTTGCCTTCTGGACCAGCCAGAACCTCTTGTTTTGCTTCTTTGAAGCCGTGTTAACTGGTCAACATTTCATCTGCCAGCTCGCAGTAAGCTATTGTAAGAATAACCAGCTTGCTGCTTTCGTTGGACCAGATTGTATGGTTCCCAGACACAGTTAGTATATTCGATGTCACAGCTATTTGCACTTTAACTGGAGGTGTATTGTTAGCATGTCCGGTAATTGTAGTAATAGCATGTTGGAATGCTTGCACGAGCGTTGTGTCATCAACTATTTCTAAGTCAGTCTCATGAAATACTCTTGCAACTGCCATGAATGAGTTTCTTTTTCTAACTCAAATTTTATTTAATTCATACTTATTTGGTTTGTTATATCATATTCACGTGTTTTTATTTAGAATTATAATTACTGTTGTAAATACCGATTAATTCCATGTTATGTTAGGTCTTAGACGAGTTTACTTTTTCGTATTCTCTTTTAGGCATTCCTTTTTTATTGACTCCAAGTTCTGGTTGTTGAGAAAAGTGGCTCGAGACTTTTTTGATTCACAAACTTTTGCGTTTAGATCATCATAGTTGCTTGCAAACGATTGAATTTTCATCTGTAATCTTAGAGTCTGCTACGGCCTTGCTTTTTTATCTGATGAACTAGTTTAGAGTTGCTAACAACATAGCTGTGTGCTTTTGTAGTTCGGCTTTACTTTTTTGTTGGCAACACTCAAAGTAATGACACTAATCAAGCCTATTGAACAGCGCCAAGGCCACCAGTGCTGGAGCTTTCAATGCCTGTTGCTAACAAGTCTACACTTGTTCCTATGTCAGATGTTTGCAGCAGTGGCTGTTGTGCTAGTTAATGTATGTTAACGCATTAAATACACGACGGTATGTTCGTTTGGTATAGTTGTATTTTGCTAGGTCATGCTCAGTTCACGCGTTATTTGTGTAATGTTGGACAGCCTGAAGGCTGTGCACTGTCGGGCGTCTGCTTTTGGCGTAGTTTTGGATTCACTGTATTATTGGACATTTTTTTAACAATTTTTATTTTAATTTAATGTGGTTATTTCAGTTAGAATGCTTCAGCACGAATATTTTCAGTATAGTAGAATCCAATACGATTCAAATGTGCAAGGTAGATATTGTACAACCAGTTAGAGTTCTGTTGGAATGTTTAGGATTACCTTATCAATGGAAGAGATAGCCTTTCTTTCTTTAACCGTTGTTTTGAATAGTAAACATTCTAACTGAATCAACACTAAAATTTGCTCGCAATTACTTCCATATTATTAGATTATTCCTAACACTACAACTCCATCATCATCAAAAACATCACGGGTAGTATAGAAATGTCAAATATCATAGTGAATTGGTTTGGTAAAGGATTTAAGCATGATCTGCAATTTAGTGGTGGGTTTTTCGTCTCCGAGTCTTTTTGTTTTGTAGAAGGTACTGGCCTCTTTTCAAAGTGAACGAATTCGATTTCAACGGCCTGCTGTTGTTTATCGGGCTTAAGACTAATATGCAGTGCCCAGCATGCAAGATCTAAAATGGCTATCATTGTCAAGAAAGTGTAAGGGACTTATAAATTCAAATTGATTTCCAGTCGATGACGGGATTAATTGTGCCATTTGTTTACTATTCGAATAAGTTTATCTTCCAAATTATCAAAGTTTTCTACTTCTACATTACGCAGATGTCTAGCTTAGGATTCTTATTGCTTCCCCTATCTCTCTGCGTTTATAGTAACCATCCTCAGTGATTCAAATCCATCCCATCCCCTCTCACATTTAGCTCAAGTCTTGAGAGTCTGCTAGATCTTTAAGTTCAAAAAGGTAATACATCTAATAGGGCGCACGCAATAACTGTTGCACTGGTCAGCGACATTGTTTTTTTTACAAGGATGCATTAATTTACTTCTACCACCAAATCAAAGTCATCACATCTACATCTTGCCCTTTTTTCTCTGTGAATCTGAGGCATAGATTATCATGTGGCATCAACTAATGGTTATTTTAAAATAGTAAGTTAGCAACCTGTCTGAATTTCTGATCAGTATGCAGTGATAAGCAGGAAAAAACCATAGAACCGTTGCGGTTGCCATTTCCCACGTATCAATAGAGCTTAGTTGGTCTAGGCTCACATACAACAATGCGTATAATGCAAGGGTTCCAGGGAATCTTCCTATACCAGAGAAATTGTTAGGCGCGTACCGTGCATCTAATGTTTCTACGACTTCCCCCCCACCCAATTAGCCGGCTACCTGCAAAGTGCCATGTTTCGCTTTATGAACTGGCTTTTAATGTTAGGGTTCCATATCGCATTGCATCATTACTTTTAAGATCGCTCCCAAGTATTAATATTTCTTTTAAAGCGTGCACAATCCATAGTAACCATGGGTTATGGTCAAACGACTTCATACATTTCCATGGCGATTAATCTTTGAAAAAACCCAATTGTTTTTGTTTGCCTCATTATTATGACCCATTTCACTTGTAAACACTTTCATGCAGAGCTACTTTTCCTTTCCACAGGTGTTCTCGATCGAGATATCTAAAGCAACAGGTTTTCTTGGTTTCTATAGTTACAAACATTTTTGAATGCGGTATAAATCTGAATGTGTTCAAATCCAACAAGGACGAAAATCTGCAGTGGGAGCTGTAAGTAATCTTCAAAACCTAACAATTGATAGTTTCAGTTGTTGCAGTGACTCAGTCAGACCGTTTTGAAGTAAAAGAAAGTAGTTCGCTAAAATACATATTTAAATCCCCTTCAAAATGATGGTACCGCCAGGATGTGGCTTAGTCCTCTATGCAGTTTTATCAAAATCAGTTAAACTTTGCTGTGTATGTTGCACAATTGGATGGTGAGTGTGTCATTATGGGCAAACCCATTAAATCACTATAATGTTGGTTTCGGTCAGTGTATAGGTTTTCATTTTTTTTTCAGTTCAGCGTGTGTTGTTGAACTCCAAGTACATTGCGATGACACGTCTTTTAATCATTTACTACAGAATGGACATGAGGTTTTGAACGTATTTGTAATGAGTTTGACATTGCGTTTTAACGCAGACTTTAGACAACAGTTAGATAGTATCTGGCATGGGCACTTGTTGTCCTTATGGGGGTGCACAGCATTATAACCTTTGACTTTTGGCCAGGACATACTTCCTTTAGTTCAGGCACAAGCTGTTCGTCTGGGGTCATAGCGCAAGAAAATAAAAACGCTATGGACACATTTATATTAGATAAGAGCAAAGGATTTACTAAGGTGGCATAGAACGAAATAAACGATTCTATCTCTTATTGTATGTGTTTGCTGGGTTTCACAGCACAACCGAGGTCAAACATAATGGATCAAGCACTGGGTTCGATTCTCAAAAACAGTATTTAGCCAACTTGAAGATGCATAAATTCAACAGTTGAATTTACATTCCAGCAATTAACAGATACCAAGATTGTTTTGAGGATAAGCAAGGATCACAAGTGGATTTGCGTTGGCGTTGTTTATATCTGTGCCTTCTTGTCTTGAGATCACATGGCATATTAAAAAAAAACTATAATAATGAAATCCTTGTTGCAGTTAATGACCAAAATTGTGTCAAAACAAAGATATAAATTCTGAACCAGCTGCAGGTACAGAGTACTGTCCGAAGTATACCAACCTCTGTAAAAGCAGGAGTTTATAATATCTAACAACCCAAAAAAAACATTGATGATGTGCTCCTGAATCTGAAAAAAGGTTGGCTTGTTGTTGCACTTCACTAGTATTGGATTAGCTGCCCTTTATTTTACTAAGAAGTAATCCAGCAACTAAACAGCTCATGTCCCTAAGTGGTCAGCCATAAACCAACCACTTTGCTTGCAGAAGAAAGAATCCATTACAAAGAGCCAGTATGCCTGGTAGAGCATGTCAATTGCTTTAGCTGCTATTTTTTTTCACACGTTTTTAGATGGTCTAGTTGTTTTTTATCATGATTTGTTTGGCGGAGTTGGGGGTGTTGGTAAGTGTTGTGAACTGCCAGTTAAGGCATCACATAAAGTACTTAAAGCAAACCATTGCTGTTAAAATGCTTGCTATTGTGATTCCTTTTTCTCTAAATTAATGTTCTTGTTGCGTTCAGCTAGGGTTGTGTTTTATCTAAGATTCTTATGAATGTTTACTCTTATTGTCCACTTGTGTCCGAAAGAGTGAGATAGTTCACGATTTGCGAGAATGGTCTGTAGGATTTCCTAATCTTGCGGCTCTCTCTTGTTCAAGATCTTATTAGTCTCTGTTGTATTCTGTTTTTGGTGTCTTGATCTAAAGTTGAGGTCGTCGCATCAGCAAGCTTTTGTTTTTCTCAGTTTATGTGTATCGTCTAGTCGCCTAGTTTAGCAAGATTGTTTGGTTATTTCCTCTTGATGGTTAGTGAGCTTCATTAAGCTGCATTTCTCTTCAATGGAGTGGCAGGTCATGCACTGCTTTCATGCTGTTTCTTCTATGCCTTCAATAACAATTGTTTTCTATTTTCATGAATTAATTCGTCTGCGTTCTAGGAGCTCTTACGCGGAATGGTTCTGAACTATCTGTTGCAGTTCCTGTAATGTACTTTTGAAGAGCAGTAAAGGGCCTCGTTTACATTCTGAAGGGTATAATGTTATTTGCCTTTGTATCATAGTCTCAGCCTGGTCCTAATGTATTTTTTTTAAAAACTTTGAGGGTCTGGTTTAGTAGTTCGCTGCACAAATTTCCTTTCATCATTTCTTCAAACAAGTTGATTGTTGCTTTAATTTAAGTTATTAGGATCAAAATACTTCAGGGGGTCTTGCCTATTACTGTTATAACATGCTATTACTATTAGATTCTGTCAGTTCATGTCGCTCGACTGTGTCCGATGTAACGGACCAGATTCGTATACATCACCAGGGTCAACCACATCATCATCTTCATCTCTGCTCTGCGCCTGTATTTTAATAATTAATTTAAAATCTCGTAGATATAAAAAAGATGGCACAATCATATGGAACACTACTTGATCCCCACAGGAGAATAAAAGCGCCTCTAGGTGTAAAAAGGTAATCGACAGTCTATGTATACGCAATAACCATCAAAATAGACCAGATCAAATTTTAACTATTCGATTTCCTACTCTTGGCGCACTGATGTGATAGTACAGGCCGGCAAGGGTTGGCATTTTAATATAGACCTAGACTCAAACAGGACGAATCCAACAGAACTGTAGTTAATAACTTGGGTAGGCAATTGTTAAAAAAATTACTATTAAACTAGAATTGTGGAGGGAGTTGTTATCTTTTAAACAATGCAGAATCTTTTTAATCTACTGCGATCTCTGGTTAACTGCAAGTGAACAGAAAAGATCGTATTTTAAAGAATACAGTGAAACACGGTATAACATAGTAGGTAGTGGAGACGCTGCCGAAAACAATCAAGATCCGACTGTGCTGCAGTATATTGGTAACCAGATTTAGTATACACTAGACTTTGAATGCATAACACACATTTGCTTATTATCAAGGGCACTAAAGCCGGTGTCATATGGAATTACATTTAATCTTATAGCGGGTAATGAAATCACGATACAACGCAAGTATACAATTTCTGGACATTATTAGAGTTTGATAATGTTATCCTGTGAACTAGCACGGCTGAATGCACACTCGTATTCAGTCAAGGATGCCTTTATACGAGAGATTACTACCTCACAGCCACAGTTCAACAAAAAGTTCGAGCAGATCAACTATTTGGAATTTACACTTAACACAACTGCTAGATCATTGCAAGGTATTTTGATGTAGTTGAAGATGTAGAAAGCATACCAAGATCACAGTTAACGTTCTACAATCCTAAAATATGAAGTTAACATGCACCATTTGAAGGCCAACCAAACCAGGTGTATGCAAGCGGGCTTTTACATATCAACATTTTGATGAGAATGAAATTTTTTGCTGGCGGTCGCCTTAAAGACCCAATAGCTGATATAGTTCGTAAAGACCTTCCTCTTCATGATGTTAGACTTGATGACTACTTAGCATTTAAATATGCTTTGTCGTTAGACCTTAGAACGACTGAAGACAACAAATATGCATGGCCAGCGGAAAGAATTGAAAATGGATCTGAAGGAATAACAATTTAGATTATAAAGAAGAAGGCGAAACAAGCAGTTAATATCCCTTTGTATGTGTTATCTGCTGTCAGTTAATTATAGACGACATAGATTACAGATGCTGTTTATCAACATGGAGGGTTTGACGTTTTTACCAAAGCTCCCATGTTCCTTAATTTGAGGGCGCAGGGTGTGGACCACCAACTTAGTTTCTTGATCTTTTACAAAACAGTCTATCTAACACTTTGAACATCTTGTCCTATACTGTACACGTTTTAAATAATAATAAACATACAAAGAAAGGAAGTTAGTGTGGTCCGATACTGACGTTTCTTTGGTGATCCAAGCAGCCGACTTATGTGAATACTTAGAACACTTTTACAAGTATTTGAGGGAAACCAACATTGTTTATCTAGCTGAATGTTCGGCTGAACAAGAACCTGCTTTTCAACAAGAGACGACTCTGACTACGCTAGCTTTAAGTGGAGACCATCTGGGTTTTAACTCAAAAATATTAAATCAGTGTTTTAAAAGGACTTTAGAGAGCAGCTTTTAAACGGTTGTGTTGTTTTTTAAAAGGTTAGAAACAGTTTTGATGAATGTTTGGATGAGAACGATGTCCGTTGAATCCACAGAAGAAAAAAATAGCATTAACAGCAGTAAGGAATAATAAGTTTTGTAATTAGTATTAAAAAAGATAATCCATTACTATGTTTGTACATTTAAAAAAAAAGCCCCTTACAAACACTAGTTGAACTTGACCTTTTAAAAAATCTTGACCTTTTAAAAATCTTGACCTTTGACCTTTTAACTCTTGACCTTGACCTTTTAAAAATTCTTGACCTTTTACTAGTTGACCCTGCCAATCGAGACTGTGACCTTTGACCTTGACCTTTGTGGAGTCGTGGTAGCAAAGACCCTTGTCGACCCTTTCCACTTTGCTTCCTCTTTGTGTGCACACCTCCTGAGGGAAGAATGTGGTGTGGCTGCCACTTACATTGTGTACACCCCTTTGGAGCCTCTTTTGTTTGCCAGGTCGAAACGAAAAGTGCAGAGCACCCCAGAGTGCTTTCGAACACTAGGCCACAGACATTGAACAGAGTTAACCCGGGTTTGAGTGCGCACACTTGTCTACAATGGCCGTCAAATGGCTTGCAGTGACAAAACACTGGGGTCAAGGGTTCCTCTGTTATGATAAAAATATTGCTATATATAACCTGCAAAGACAAACAAAGTAATGCATAGTTATTTAAAGTATTTAAAATATAAAATATATTATTGACATGAATGGTTAGAAATAAATTATTGGCCAGAATCATGTCAAGACATCACATGAATATTTTTTAAAGCTAAAAGTTAAAAAGTTTAATCCAATCAATTAAAACTAAATAATCTCAAAATAAAACTGCTCGCTTGCTTGCATTTTTTAGCTAAAAACAACTCAGCTAACCTGCTCCTTGGCTCTGGCTCGGGTTATTGATTGATTCCACGCCGCACAGCGGCGTAACGGGGCAGATCAGCTTAGCACCCCCCCCAAATTATTGATCCACGGTCGAAATTTTTGTTTTTTTTTGTTTATCTGGAGCACGAGGAAAATAGTATTTTTTAATTCGTGATTAAGGGCAAAAATACAGGTTTTAACCCCTTAAAGGGAAGGTTTTATTTTGATCCAAGATGTTTTGAGATATGACATCAAAAGAGGACTTTGACCCTTGACTTAAGGAACATTTTATATTCTTCTCCCGGACAGCATTAATCTTTATACACGGAAATTTGTATTTGAATGTCTACATAAATATATTTTGTAATGACACTTTTTTCTGTAAAAAAAAGTAAAAAACCCTATGGGGTCGTAGGGGAAGAGGCATCCAGACCTCAGCTTTTTAGGGGCCAGCTTATGAGGGCGGTACCCATTTCCTCTCCCTCGCTACTTTATCTCCATGACCCTAAAGAGGCATATTCATTTACTGCGGGGTGAATGGGGGTCCCCAGAGTCCCCAGCATCAAGACAAAGACAAAAAAACTCCCCCCAAGGAAAAAAGATATTTTAAAAAAGGCCCAGTACTGTTCAGACCTAAAACCCATCAACACAGGGACCCCATGTATTTACAAGTCGGGAATCGTCAGAAGATGATGACTTTTTATCCTTGGGAAAGAGCGAGCGAAATCAAACCCTGAAAAATGGGAAAGCTGCAGGATGACAAACCCCGCAAGTGATCAAATATGGGGGGAGGGGGGGGGGGGTGCACATCCCAAAAAATTTGCAACAAGATCTGGCAGACGGAGGGGGGCCAACCCGGGACCCAATCATCATCATCATCCCCCCCCAAAGAAAGGCAATTACAGCAATGCCCAAACTATCGAACGTCAGCCTCTAACCAGCCAGAAAAGTGATGTTAAAAGCATCTTGAACAACTAAAGCCACGGGCAAAAAGATCAGCGGAAGAACGGGCGGGCTTCCACCCAAACAAAGCACCACGAACAAATTTAACCTACGATTTTGGCGAAATACAGCAAGCCCAAAAGGGGAAACATACCACGCCCCTTATAGATTAAAAAAGGCTTTTAAAGTGTATGGCACGAGCTTTTGGGGCCACATGAAAAAAATACAACATGGGACAAAAGATCTTCGGCCCAAACAAAGATTTTAAACAAAAACCCACCGCGCATGCTTTTCAAGGGCAATTGGAGAGTGGTTCCATATCTAGGGGGAGTTCGTCGGGGTGTTCCTATCCCCAACTTTTTTAATGTTTCCTGGCGAAAAATGATGATCCTTAGAATAAAAACGGCACAGTCTATTGGGGGGCGGAAATCCCCAACCCAGGCTTGCTGAGGACTTGGGGGAAATGAACAGGAACTAGCCCCTGGTACCACCGGGACAAAACATCCCCAAAATGGATGGAGATATCCCGGGAAAAAAACAAAACCTGAAAAACAGCCCCCAGCCAATCACTCCCAAGATCGAAGTCAGGGGAAAAAAAACTTGATTTGAAGATCCTTCAAGTACCTTGGAGCTATAATTGTAAAAAGGGTTTTAAAAAACCCAAAATCCCCGCAAGGCTGCAAAAAACAAAGTACAATGGCACAGCCCAAGACTAGGGAAAAAGACCAAAACATCTCTCTCAGGCCCAAAGTCAAGTATGCATGCATAGTTTCTCACTTTCCCCGTATACGTGCGAATCAAATTGAATGCATATTACAAAGGGGATCCAGGCTCTAGAGATGAGATCCCTCAGAAGACTCCTTAGCATTTCACTTTTGACCAACTCCCAAAAACAAAGTCCTAAAAAACCATCCCCCAAAAGTAAGCACTACAAAAAACCTGCTGACCACAGTCAAGAAAAGGAAGGGGTTTGGACGGACTGTGACAGACAGAGGGGGCGTCCAAAACCATCTGCGGGGAACAGTGCGGGGGAAGAGAAGGGCTAGGCAAAAGGAAAAATGGGCAAAAACATCACTGAATGGCAGGGAAGGTTTCCAAACCCCAGGCATTTGAACAACCCCCGCAAGGGGGCCAGATGGTGCAACTTTATCAATGCAGTGCCCCTACACCCAAAGGGGTTTTATGGGAGAAATAATGAGATGAGAATGAACGGGGGGACTGTACTAAACCAAAGGCACGAAAACAGTCCCCTTCAAGGGGGTACACGCTCGATGCTGCAAAAATTTGGGGGAAAAAGAAAGTGCTTGATCGCTGAGATACGGTACCCATTTTTTTTTGTAGAACCCCATAACAAAGACAAAATAAATGTACAGGTTGGTTTTAAAACTTTTTTAGGAATAAATGTACATAATAAAACAACGGAAAACATACAAAAAGTAAATTTTTTCCTCAGTTTTTTTTTTCAAAAAGAAAGATTTTGATCACTGTGCTTCTTTATGTAAGTAAAAATTGAAAAGAAAAAAATAAGAAATATCAACCCAACGTGCAAGATAAATTTCAAATACCACCCCTTTTTTCATCCCATAAGTCAGATAGAATGACAGAACGAATGCTTACAAAAATAAAAAACTAAAAAGATATCCTGTAAATCAAGTAACCCAAAAAAAGGTTCCCCAGTTTTGTTTTAAATAGAAAAAACATATTTCCAAACGGGTTTTTATTTAAATTCATTTCATTTTGTACAACTTTAAGACGGCACATTTCCGCTTGAAATTCGGACTGTCTCCCGGGAAAAAGTTTTTCTCTGTTTAAAAGATAAATGATAAAGAAATTGTCCCCGCCTTTTCCCTATTGAAAAACTCGTTGGTAAAGTTTTTAGTGTAAGTGGTGACTGTTTATTATTTTTTTTTATGTAACACCGACAATGTGTCCTTTTGTCACGATGAAAACACAATTTTCGCCCCAGCGGGATCAAAATTCTTTAAAAACCTGCACCCCTGATCCCTATTCATGGCATTCCTCTCCATTTCTTTAACCCAAAAGCGAAAAAAAATCAAACAATTTGAAAGAAATGAAAATAAAACATGCGATCTCGACCCGTCCCTTTCTCTTTCATTCAGTCATTCCATGTTTTACCCAATATTCACAAAAAATAAACTATCTCTTTTTTAGGAATCTTTTCCATAAGTAAAAAATGCAAAAGTTCACCTCCCTCAAAAGCACGAACATGACCTAACATTTGAAAATTAAGACATGTTCTAACCACCTTTTATCTCTTTGGTCCTTGAAAAAGTTTTTTTGAAACAATCAACAGCCACCTTTATTCCAATAGTCTTCTTCCCCCTTTTCTGCCTATTGCGCCAACCACAGCACGAAACCACCCTAGTCCACATCTTAAAAACGCTTTTACATGCCCTGAAAAATTTTCCTTCTCACTCACTCGACTGACTACAGCCTTTCCACATAGACCAAATTTTCGTCCCCCCTTTAAAACAATTTCGTATTACAGCACAGCCCCCACCCGGTTTGTTCATACCATACAGGGCCCAAATTTTACATAGTTTCAATAGACAAGATTATAACACCCACCAAACAGAATGTGGAGTGCCAAGGGTCAGTTCTTGGCCTTGTTCTTTTTAACCCTTTCATGCTCCCCTTTCACATATAATAAACCCTCATCAGATCAACCTCATTTCTATACCAATGACTCTAGATTTTTAGCAGTGATACCCTGAAAATCTGCCCTTTTCTCTTGACAAATATGGGTACTGCCTTCAAGTATCCCTAACTGGATTTACAGAACAAATTACAGCTAAATCAACAAAAACCGAAGCCCTGCTTGTAAGGACCCAAAAACAAAACCCCCTTTCCCCTACAAAAGTTTTAAAAGAATTTGGGGAAAACCAATTCCTCTATCCCCTGCTATTAAATATCTGGGGGGTTTTAAGACATCACATCTCCATGCAAAAATTCATCACCCCGACCGCCAATCATGCTACATCATTATGGGTTTAGTGCAATTTTTAAATACCACCCCAAAGATGCAGCATCAAACTAGCGCGTCTCTCATTCTTTTTAGGTAGGACTATTGCGTTTCTCCTGGCAGCCTCCCGCATCAAACCACTCCGTCAACTATACAAAAATTGCAGCTAAACCCGTCCTAAAAGAGAAAATCTGCGCACAAAAACCTCTTTGCAATCCCCCCACTGAGCCTGTAAAAACGAGAGTTACTATAACCCCTGTTACAATGTTCAACAAAAACAGCTCCCCCCTACCTCTGTGACTGTCTTACCTATACACTCCTCGTTCCCTCAACTTGCGAGATACCTTGTGCTTCCAATACCAAGATTCAACCAATCCCTGCTTGCTGAACCTTTTTTTTGGTTTGGTCCCTGATTGGGAAGCCCCCCCTTCAAACCCACCCCCCTCCCTGCCAAAGCCTACCTATGACATTCAAAAAAAAGCCTCAATCATATTTATTCCAAATCTTTTTTCCCCTCTTGTTTCACTCAAATCAACCCCTGCCTATAACAGCCCAAATCCCCTCACCCTGCAAAATGTATAATCTTTGGGTGTGTGTGTTGTGTGGTGTGTGTTGTGTGTGTGTGTGTGTGTGTGTTGTGTGTGTGTGTTGTGGTGTGGTAGCATGTATGTAAAATTTGAAATTTTTTAAATCGTTTAAATTTTTATTAATTGTATGTATGGGGGTGTTGAATGCAAGCGCTTGATTTCTTTTTGCAAAAAATAGTGTAAAAAATTTCATTTTTAAAATTAATATTATTTTATTTTTATTTTATTTTTATTAATTCAAAATGGGGACTGTTATTTGGGATGTGTGTGGTATGTTGCAAATTCGCGTTGGTATAGGTGCGCGCACTTGTGTGTGACAATGTTAGAAAGTATTTGTGTGGGGGTTTCAAGTGTGCGGTTTTTGTGTGTCGCGTGCTGGTGTGTGGTGGACAATGTGAGTGTTTTTGTGGTTTTGGGGGGGGGGGTTGTGTGGGTTGGTTGTGTGTGGCGTGCGGGTGCGTGCGTGTGTGTGGTGGTGTTGTGCCCTTGGGCATGCATGTTGGTGTAGTGTGTGTGTGTGTTGCGTGTTGGTGTGTGTGGGGTGTGTGGGGGTGTGGAAAAGATACCACCGAGTAACATCAAAATGACTAAGTAAGGAAGCAAAAGTGTGTGGTGTGTGTTGGTGTGTGCTGTGTGCGCACGCCCCGTGGGGGCAATTGTGTGTTGTTGTGTATGTGTGGTGGACCATGGGGGGTTTTTGGTTGTAAATTTTCGGTGACAGAAAAATCTTTAAATTTTGAAAGTTTACTTTTAATTTAAAACGAAATGTGAGTGTGGGTGTGTGTGTGTGTGTGTGTGGTGTGTGTGTTGTTGGTGTGTGTTGTGTGTGTGGTTGTGTGTTTGTGAGTGGCAGTATTTTTGGGGTGTGGTGCGTGTGTGTATTTTGTGTGGGGTGGTTTGCATGCGCCGCGGCGTGTGTGTGTATGTTATGGTGTTGGTGTTCGTTCTTTAATTAAAGTTTTTTTTTTGTAATTTGTGATGAGAGACAAAGGATGACAGCCTCACTTTCAGTCTTGATCACTACACGGGGAAAACAATAGACTGTACACCCAGGAGTTGTGACAACTTGTCAGCCACATAATCCCCAACAGTAAGCAGCCTTTGTAAGCCAGTAAGCCTGTTAGTATGCCAGAGATCCCCCCCCCCCTCCCCATGAAATGAGTCGCTTAGCACCTGATCCACCATTCTGCTAGGAGCAATTTTAGACAGGTGGAGCCAGGTTGTGGGTTTCCAGATTTTGACTGACTATAAAACTAAAGCCATTTATTTTTACCTGTACTGAAGTATCAAAGCGTAATTTTGTTTCCCTTTGTTTTAAAAACGCATTTAGAAATACCCACGCCCTCATTCTGACCCCTTATTACTATGCTAAACTTGTCCATTTCTCATTTTGTCACTTCCTGCACTCTGTCATTTCAATTTGCAATAACTTTTCACCGAATTGTTCGATTTTTAATCTGTTTTTCTGCATTGGATATCGCTTTCATTGCAGATTAACGACATGTTAATAACTAAAAGTTGACCTCTGGTGTAATGCGACTCATAATGTGGTGGAGTGTGACCATTATAAGGCAGAGATCCTTTGTAAGGCAGAGATCCTTTGTAAGGCAGAGATCCTTTGTAAGGCAGAGACAATTTGTAAGGCAGAGATCCTTTGTAAGGCAGAGACAATTTGTAAGCAAAGGAACCTTTGTAAGCCAGAGAGCCCATGCAAGGAAGAGAGATTTTGTAATGCAGAGAGCCTTTATGATCCACAGAACATTTGTACATCACTGAGCCTTTTACCTATCCCCTAGTTCTGTAGACACTGGGGGCACCACTTAAGATTTTGCAACCAGCTTCCTCCACTCCCCGCTGTTGTCTGCTTTCCATCGCAAACCATAGCAAATCATAGAGCGTTTTATATCTAAAGGTAAAGGTGTCCCATAACCTATGTGGTCGTAGGGGAGTAAGGTATCAGAGACCTCAGCTTCTCCAGGGCCCAGCATATTAAAGGCGGTGCCAATCTCCTCTCCCTCGCTGCTTTACCTTCCCTGACCCTAAAAAGGCAGATATCCATTTGCAGCTGGGCGAACTGGTGTCTGTACTGAATCCAAGGGGCGCAAACGGTCACAGATCCAAGTGGTAACCACACTTGATGCTGCTTAACCTTAGTTGGGGGAAAGTGAATGCTCTGACCACTGAGCTCTCCCATCCCTTACAAAAAATACAAAACCCTCAATTTTGTATACCAGAGCCAGAATTTTTGTAAGCCAAGATGTGGAAATAAATCATCTATGATGTTGCAATTTCTGGAAGCTGAAGTGCTGTGTATAATACAGAAAAAGAGACAAGCTCCAAACATGGGCATAACTTGTCTATCAGCTGTAGTATCTGAAACTTACATGGCTGCTGCTGATACATAACTGGAATGAATCTTTGTCCTTGTTCATTAAAGGCAGGCCAACACAGACCACAGTGTACCTCATCATCTTTCTCCATCCACAACAAGGACAAACTATCTTAGTCTAATAACATTGCCTGTATCTATAGTGATGAGTTGCCAGATTCTACACACTCATCCAAAATCTTGTCATTTTAATCTTAAAATATTCTGCAGGCTTGACGTCAGATGTAATTAAATACAGTAAACAAAGACTTACCTGGTAAGTTGAAGCTGTTTGTAAATTCTTGTGAATTTATTGTAGACCGGAAGAAGTGCACATGAGAAACCACGTGCAGCCTACTGCCAGTTTTTAGAGCCTGGAGAGAACACTGTGTCATACTATATGTTCTTTTCATGTACATAGAATCCTAGATAGTAATTTTATTGTGTCTGTCACACACTGTAAAACTTCTGTTTCAGTCTCTCCAACAATTAAACTATCATCAATGAATGAAAGTTATCTGGTGACCCATATCATGTAAGCATGCTAGGACAGGTTTCATAAGTTTTGTGAGTTTTCTGGGAATCGGACTGATTCCCATGGCAGCTGCCTGAAAACAGTACAGTTTTCCTCTCCATTTGAATTTCAGGTATTTCTGAAAAGTCTCCTCTGCTGCCATGACATAATAGGTATCTCTCAGATCAATTGATGCAAAATAATTTTGCGTTACTAGATCCAAAGCTGTATGTATTCTTTCCATCTTAAATTTCTTACATTCTACATTTTCATTTAGAGCTTTCAGATTCAAAATCATTCTAAATGATCCATCTTTTTTCTCCCTAACAAAGATAGGTGAAACAATTTGTCCTGATTCTGGCAAAATTCTTTAATCACACATTTCTTCAACAGGTTTTCTAGTTCAGAGTTAATAGTATAATTTTCATGCTTGTTGAATGGCTTTTGCGAACTTTGCTTTATATCTTCCAGGCAATCATCAAAAGTGATTTTAATTCCTTCAACTGTTTCAAGTACATCAGGGTCAGAAGTTAATACATTCCAGCGGGACAACTTTTCCTTAATGCTTCCTGCTTTAAATTTATCATGTTTCTCTTTAAGATAAGCACACAGAGAGGGCAAGCAAAGTTCAAATTTACTAACCTTGTTTCCAGAAGGAAGGGGTGGTTTAGTCAGGGATTGAGTTACTGCCGGTGGCTGTTTTTCTGACACTTCTTCCAAAACATCTTGTTTGTTTGCCCCTGCCTCCGCGGCTTCCGGCCTAAAAAAGAGCTGCTGTTGTTGTTCTGCCATGTGGTTTTCTTTTGCTGGCCACGCATGTTCTGACCAAGTTTCTGGGACTCCTGTCCTTTTAATGGTTTATGAAACTCGGCGCCATACAGTAGTTCTGGTGTCATGGCAACATGCGGTGCACATATGCCAGAGAGTTCACAGGGTAGACAGGGTCAGTGCATTTCTCTCCGTTTCTGGGACAGGTCATGGTTGGCATGACCTGTGATGGCTAGGGCATCTGAAAGGTGGGCTATGCATCCGGTCAGTTCACGGCGTACTTGAACTGCATCCTGCCCTGTGACCATCTCCTGCCTGATAGGCCCTGTGCACCATGGTACAGCCATGACATCCTGGTCGCAAAACGCAAACGCTGGCAACTAGAACGGCAATGGCGAAAAACAAAAACTGAAATAAACAGCTTCTTCGTAAACAAATCAACAAAGTCAAAACCTTAATCCATTCAGCAAAAACAAAGTATTACTCTTCTCAAGTTCTTGATGCCACATCTTTGAAATCTCTCTTTTCCCTCACATCCTCTCTGCTTGGATCTGCGAAGGCTAGCCCTCTGCCTTCTATCTACAACCACTCTGAACTTCCTTCCATATTTTCTGCATTCTTTTCTGACAAAATCCGCAACATTCGCTCTAGCTTAGATCAGACTCCTTTCCAGCCTGCAATTTGTGATCCTCAATTTTCTGGCACTCCTCTCCTGTCCTTTCATCCAGCAAGCGAGAAAGAAATCGAGACAATTCTGAAAGGAATGACTATAAAATCATGAGATCTCGACCCCATACCTGCTTCTCTTTTCGCGCAGTGCCTGCCACAGCTCATATCCGCTATCACAAAGATAGTAAACTCATCTCTTGTTTCTGGAAATGTTCCTTCAGCTCTCAAAACTGCTTTAGTCACACCATTACTCAAAAAGCATGACCTTGACCCTAACATTCTGAAGAATTACAGACCTGTTTCCAACCTACCTTTTATCTCTAAAGTCCTTGAAAGAGTAGTCCTGAAACAGCTCAACAACCACCTTCTCTCCAACAGTCTTCTTCCTGCGTTTCAGTCTGCCTATCGTGCCAACCACAGCACTGAAACCACCGTAGTTCACACCTTAAACATGCTTCTACTTGCTTCTGACTCAGGGAAAATCTCCCTCCTCACTCTACTTGACTTATCTGCAGCCTTCGACACTATTGACCACTCTATCCTTCTCTCCCGTCTTCAAGAAACGTTTGGTGTTACTGGTACAGCCCTCACCTGGTTTAGCTCATACCTGACTGACCGATTCCAGACAGTCACAGTAAACAAGATTCAGTCAGTACCTGCCAGACTGGAATGTGGAGTCCCGCAGGGATCAGTTCTGGGCCCTGTTTTTTCACTCTCTACACCGCTCCACTGTCACATATAATTAACCGTCATCAGATCAACCATCACTTTTATGCAGAGGACTCTCAGATTCTAAGCAGTGACACTCCTGAAAATCTGCCTTCCCCTCTTGATGAATGTGAACCTACTGTTTTAAAGAATCCAAAATGGAGATAGAGAAAAAAAGTTACAACTCTCTTCTCTTCTTCAAGGCCCCGGTCTGGCCCTGCAGACATCGACGATCAGCTCTCCATTCTTCCCTTTTTCTCGTCCCTCTCATGGTTTCATTGTTGGTGCCCCCCTTTATTCGTTGCAAATTTTTTTTTTAAAGCTGCCCTTGAAATTTTGTGCTTGCCCCCCTTTCCTCTTTTTCCACAGATTTTGCCACTCCATAACATTTCTCAGCCCTTTCAGCCCTGAATAAGGCCCAAAAAAATTTACTGTTTTTCCCTTGATGTACCCAGCCATTTCCATTTTTTTCTGCATTTTTTTTTTTCTTTTTGTCCATGAGTTTTTTCATGATTCTCGGGATGAACCACATTTCCCCTGCTTCTAGCCCACTGTTCTGTGCCCTTTGGCTAGGTCCAGCACTCACATCCGTACAGAAGGAGGGACCATACATAGGCTTTTCAAAACTGGATCTTTGTCTTGAGGCTTATCTTACTTTTTGGTAAAAATGCTTTTCATTTTGTTAAAATTTCCCCTTAGTTTGGGACCGATTCCTTCTTAATTTCTGTTTCACACTTGCCGCCCGGGGGTGATAGTACAACCAAGGTAAAAAAAAGGTGTTTACTTGCCCGTTTCCCTTTTCCCCCTTTACAGGCAAATTTGCTTTGGGTTGGTTTTTAAAAAAAACTTTTTTCGAGATCCCCAAATGCTTTCTGTCTTTTTTGCTTTGAGCTGTAATCCTTTTTTTTCCCGGTTTTTCGCTGTTACTGTTTTTTAAAAAATTTTTTGCATTTTTCCCCCTTCAGAGCCCGGCGAAAAGGGAAAGGTTTTCCATCTCCCAAAACTCGGGTTTTGTTGATTGTGGGGCCACCTACAAAAATTTCCCTCATGTTTTCTCAATTTTTTCGTAAATTTAAATTTCACTAATACTTTAAAATAAATCAGGCAGAACACGCACCCCGCCTCAAAAACCCCTGCAAATTGGTCTATATTGACTGTTTCCCATTGTGCCCAAAGGGCTGCCTCCTTTTTCCCAAAAAATTTTTTTTCCTGAGGACTCGAAGATTTTTCCCCATCGATGTAAAACCCCACCAAATATCAACGGGTGGGAGTGTCGTACTTTGCCCCAACGCTTTTGAGTAGTCAATAAAGGGCAGAGGAACGGTCTTTCTGGACCCGAGGATTTTTCCTGAGAGTTTTCAATGCAAAAGATTGGCATTTCTGGGCCTTTGTCTGCCATGAATCCAAATTGCTTTTTCTGAATTTCTGGGAGTATTTTATTTCCATTCTCTTCATGAGTTTTCGTAAAATGAACTTTGGTGAGGTGACTCATCATGCTGATTGTAGGAGGGTTGGGTTTCACATTCAGCTGAAACCCAGTTTCTTGGGGATTGCAATGTAGATAAACCCTTCTTCATATCTGCCCGGAATCTCTCCTGTGTCATATATATTGTTTAGTATTTTGTACGCCAAAATTCCCCATTTCCCATCCGGGGTTTGTTATAAATTCAGATGGATACCCATCAGGTCCGGGCGCCTTACCATTTTTCCCATCTTGCTGAGTGCATGTCTACTTCGTCTTCCATGATTTTTTTCCCCATCTTCCTTGCTAATATGGGGGAGGGGGAAACCTCTGTCGCGTTTTATAACTTTTCGATGAATTCTGACCACCTGTTAAGAATATCTTCTTTTTTTTATGATATATCTCCATTTTTTCTCGACTTTATACAACCTGTTTTTGCAGATGGGTTTCCCTTTCCCCGTCAAAATCTTTTAAATTTTTTTTGCATAAGTTTGCTATCAAAAAAAAGCATTCATTTTTAAATTTTTTTGCAAATGCTTTTTGATCCCTTTTTTCCTTTTCTTTTTACATTTTTTTTTAACCTGTTTTTTCCCAGTTTTTTATACTTCTTTTTATTTTATTTGGCTTTCCCCCTTTTTTTCCATTAGGTTTTAAAATCTCGGAGCTCATCCACTTCTTTTTTCCTTTCTATTTATAACTGGGATATATTTTTTTTGCTGCCCCAATGAGGGTATCTTCATCATTCTGCCAAATTTTTCCTCTGATGGTGAGTTGATTCCCAGGCCCTCGAATTTGTTTCCAACTTTATCTTTAAATTTTTTTTTGATTTCTTTGTTAGTTTTGTACAAGTTTTTTGCAGTTTTGGGGGTTCTTTTTTCTTTTGCCCAAATTTTTTCCCAATTTTAAAAGGGGGGCATTGTCCCAATAACTGGGACATTTATCACTTCCACATCTGCCCCCTGGAAAAGGGCTTACAAGTTTATAGAGTTACGGAAACGTTCTTTAATCAGGTGTAATCATTTGATTTTCTGGGCCGGGGGGGCCCGGGGTTTTCCCTGTCCCGCATCTTCTTGGATGGTTTTCAAAACCCTGTGTTTCATGACAAACCACTTTTTTTGGTTCCCTTGCAAACCCTTTCCCTGAGCCGCTCCCTCTTTCATTTCCCCACTCCAAATTTCCAAAAAAGGCCCCAAATTTGGTTTCATCTTTCCTTTTTTTCCCCCCCTTTGAAATTTAGGTCACCCATTGTTTTTTCTGATATCTTTTAGACTTTTTGTTGCTTCATTGCTTTTTTTTTGATATTTTTTGTAAAAAAATCCTTTAATTTCTGGGCCCCCCCTCCCCCTCTTTTCCACTGTTGGGGGATAACTTGTACTACTCCAATGTTTGAAAGGTGTGCCCAAAAATTTTTCTATCAGGGCTCTGTCTTTTAAAAGTCCAAAAAACCCTTTTATGGTTTTTTGAGGTTTCTTGATCTAGAATCATCCAACCTCCTTTCTTGGGGTTGATCTCCCCCCGACAAAAAAATGGTGAAATTTTTCGGATGTTATGCAGCCTGCTCCTTTTTCCCTCTCACTTTTTGAAAGTCCAAATAATTGATTTCAAAAATTTCCATTTCCTTTTTTGAGAAATTCCAATTTTTTCCTTTTTTTTAGCAAAAGTCCGTACTTCCCCCTGAAACCCATTTTGAGAGGTTTTTTGATGCGGGCCTCGCTGGGGGGTGGCCCACGAGGGGTTTCCTGTCCCAAAAATCCACCCTTTCCGACGGGGGAAAATTAAAAATGGAAGCCCCCTTCCCCCGCTGTTACCTGTAAATTTTTTTCTTTTTGATTAAACCCGACATTCTTTTTTCAGGGAAATATACCAAAGTAGGCGGGAATTACTTTCTATAGGAAACAGGCTCCTACTGAGCGGAAATTGGGCTTAAACCCTTGTACTCCCTAAAGTTCACTGCCTAAAAACATTGAAGTGCTACCAGTTTTCCCCAAAAACTAATTTAGCGGGTCCCAAAACATCATCCGTCACCTGCCCTTTCCCTGACTTCACAAAACCCCGATCGGGGGGTTAAGTGGGTACCCGACCTCGCCCAAGGATCTCCCACAGGCTAGCGGAGGGAAGGAGGCACCTTACTTCTCCTGTTGGTGAAATAATTTCACCCCGCCACCTTGAAGTTACAACTAAACGCTGATAAAACTGAAGCCATGCTTGTAGGGACCCAAAAACAACTCTCTTCCATTACAACAGCTTCAATAGAATTCGAAAATGCATCAGTCCCTCTATCCACTGCTGTAAAGTATCTAGGGGTCATTATTGACAACACACTCTCTATGCAAAAATTCATCACCCAGACCTGCCAGTCCTGCTTCTATCAATTACGGCGTATTAGTGCAATTCGAAAGTACCTGTCCACAGACGCAACATCAAAACTCGTGGCATCTCTCATTCTTTCACGTCTGGACTATTGCAATTCTCTTTTGTCTGGTCTGCCAGCATCATCTATCCACTCCCTTCAACGTATTCAAAACTCTGCAGCTCGACTAGTCCTCAAAAGAAAAAATCTGAGCACATTACCCCTCTCTTGCGATCTCTCCATTGGCTGCCTGTGCCACAAAGAATAAACTATAAGATCAGTACTCTCTGTTACAAATGTCTCCACAAAACAGCACCTTCCTACCTCTGTGAATGTCTTCACCTGTACACCCCTTCTCGTTCCCTTCGCTCTGCTGCAGATTCCTTGTGCTTACAAACACCTAGATTCAACCAGTCCACTGTTGGCCGTAGCTCTTTCTCTGTTTCTGGTCCATCGATTTGGAATGGCCTCCCTATCTCTCTTTGCCAAAGGCCTTCTTATGACTCTTTTAAATCTGGCCTCAAGACATATTTGTTTCAAACCTAAGAATTTCCTCTCCTGTTTCATTTCATAGCTATCCCTGCTTTTCAACAGCCCAAAATTCCATCACCCTGCCAAAGTGTATAACGGTGTGTGTGTGTGTGTGTGTGTTGTGTGTGTGTGTGTGTGTGTGTGTGTGTGTGTGTGTGTGTGTGTGTATGTATGTGTGTGTGCATTTGGACTTGTTAGAACTACTACTTGCTATTGGTCGCATGACTGTGTAAGAATGAGTTGAGTGCAAGTGCTTTGATTTGTCTGTGCAAGATACAGCGCTATATAAATTCCATTTATTATTATTATTATTATTATTATTATTAGTGTAGAGCGTTATCGCTATGGCAGCTTTTGACAGCGTTTTTTGTGTGTTTGCCATCCTGATATCTGTCTTTCTTGAGAAGGGCTTGAGAACGGAAAAAACTTCTTTGTTTGTTCGGGGAATGCCCAGGTAATAACAGTTTGGGGGAATAGGTACTTGGTAAGTTTTTCCCTCAGTTTCCTGTCTGGGATTAGATCCTAATATGGACTCGAGCAGCTTTGCCAGTTTTTCAGAAACCAGTGAACATTTTTCCTCATAATCATCAAAGGATGATGCCATTTCGGCGAATATGTCGTCATCTTTATCCTCATCCTCTGTAGTTTTTGCCATCAGTTCTTTCTCCAGCTCCTCTGCCCTCTCATCAGAAACACTGTTGGTGACAGTTTCTGAATTGCTGCCTGCCTTCTTTCTTTTCCCTTCATTTTCCACAAGGGGTTCTATGTCTGAGCCAGCGCTCATATTTCTCTTCCTGGAGTGCAGTGCACTTCTTTCCAAATTTGCCATTCTTCAGACAGATTTTGGATTGTTGTCAAAATATCTCAGAGAGATGGTTCCCTTTCAGTAGCAGCTTGTGGTTGTTTTTCATTAGACTGATCCATCACCAATTCCTGGTTACTAGAGTAATCAGCAGCATAGACCTCCATTTGTTCTCTTTTTCTTTTTCCCCACAGAAAAATTATCCACAATACACAGTATTTTTATCCAGCACTACAAAAACAGGTGATGATAAAAAGAAAACAGTTTTAAACATAATTCAATAGTAACCAAGAAAGGCTAGGACTAGAACTATATTATAGCTTATGCTCAGATTCCTGATAGTGATGGGCGTTGAAGACACAGAGAGAGGTGATATGCTAACACGTCTGGACAGTAAAATGGCTAGGAACGAACTGGCAGTAGGCTGCCCACAGTTTCTCATGTGCCTGTAGTGGAGGTATGCAGGGAATGAGCAGGAATTGCAGTTCATGATTACTACCAAAAGCTCTACACAGATTAAACCTTAAGCTGATCTTAACATAATCATTCCATGTCTGCCACCTATGATCAGCTTAGGCTATGACGAAAAATATTTTATAAATGCATCCATGTTTCCAATTCTTTTATTAACCATGCACCACCAAATATGTTTTTGCAAAGACAGATGCGTACATCAATTACCCAATTTTCTTTACCCCTAACAAATATTTCAAGCACCATTTCCTAAACTTTAAAAGATTTTCGACTTTCTTACATCTGCAAAATATGAACCCACTAACGTAATTACTGGACAGCAGAATTTATGTATGTCAGAAATCTGTCAGTTTCACCATACACCAGATCAGCTGGTGAGCCCCTGTCCAGATCCACAAACTTGTTCAGGGCCAACACCTGTCCAGACCCACAACAGAGTGCAGCTTTATTTACCCCCCCAGTTCAGAACCATCCTGTAAAGCCAGAGAGGTGCTGCACTGCTGCTGGACCACTGGTGGTGTTCACCACTGCCTGTCCTGAGGCAACACACGCTGGACACCACCTGTAAGCCCCCTCCTGGCCACAATGCTGCCTAAGTCACAGAAACCAGACTGAGTAAGACGTGAACCAAGGATAGGGCCCACAAACAACGACCCTTCAACACGCATTGAAGATAGAGAGAGAGAGAGAGAGAGAGAGAGAGAGAGAGAGAGAGAGAGAGAGAGAGAGAGAGAGAGAGAGAGGAGGATGTCACTATATACTTTTTGTACTTACCATTTCCCCTAATAAGTATTTCCAGAGTAAGGACCCCTACCACAGACAAAGCATGAACATCTCTACAACTGATGGCACTGGACTCACAAACAATGACACATTTTGGATGCTGGTCATGGCATACCCCGAGTACCAGGCAGCAGTGATGATCTGGAAAACTTTCCCTGCAGTCCTTCTTGTGGTGGGAGGCTTTGGAAACATCGCCACAGTCTGCGTCATGAAGCGTATGAAGGACCAGAACTCATCTCAGTATGCTTTTTTCATGGCTCTGGCCATTTCAGATTTAACCTTGCTCTGTACAGCCGCTGCTCATGAATGGATAAAGTACGCTTTCAATACATTTATCCAGCTTCAGCATCCAGCACTGTGCAAGATTTTGAGTTGGTTGATCTACGTCAGTGGTTCTGTATCTGCCTGGCTGGTGACTTGTGTGACAGTACAGAGAACAATGGCGGTTCTGTGGCCACACAGGATAAGGGTGATGTGCACTGTGCGAAGAACATGGATTGTCATAGCAATAATTGCCGTCATTTTCTGTATCATGAATGTTCATCTACTGGTGGGAATGGACATTGTCATTGCATACGATTTTGTATCTTGTCACGCTGTGGAAGGTCCATACAGATATTTCTTTGACTATGTCTACGAGTGGGTGTACGGAGGTCTGGTTTCTGTCGTCCCCTTTGTCTGCCAGTTTGTCTGTGATATCATCTTGTCTGTCACTCTGATCAAAGCAGTTTCTTCAGCATCCATTGCTACACGTGTGGAATCCAACGCTGGCCCTGCACAAAACACTGACAGCCGTAAGAACATGTCTTACAGAACGACCGTCATGGTTCTGGTCATATCCATAACTTTTCTGATTTTGACCACACCCTTGGTTGTGTTTTTAAACTTGCTTCCCTATATATTTGATGAGGCTATACGACATCCAAGGCAGATGGGTGTAACACATCTGGTACGTGCACTAGTATTTCAGTTATGGTACACCAATAGTGCCATCAACTTTTACCTCTACTGTCTCACTGGAACCAAATTCAGAAGGGAGTTTATAAACTGGATCTCCTGTGGTGTGAAGAGTTCCTCTGCTCCATCTGTCCATGAGACAGCTGCAGAGGCATCAAAGAAATGAGACAGGAAGTATCATGGAATTGTGACATGTAAAACATGAAGTTATCTTCAGACTTAAGAATGAATGAATCTTTTAAATAAGGAGAGAGGGAGGGAGGGATGGAGAGACAGAGGGAGAGGGGGGGGAGGGAGAGAGGAGAGAGAGGAGGAGAGAGAGAGAGGGGAGAGATGAGAGAGAGAGAGAGAGAGAGAGAGAGAGTTACATTGAATTTATTTATTTTCAGAAGGTGGCAGAATACTAGGGTCAATCTGAAAGTTCTTAACCACAAAAAAGTTACACTTACTTGCTGTGCGCACATGCCAACTTATCAATGTACCCTCCACGGGTTTTGATGCAAGGGCCATATGCTGAAACCAGCTCTTCCACACCAGACCACGTGACTTTATCTATGCTATCAATAGCCCTTGTCAAGGCTCGGATCGTGCCCTGGGGACTGTCATAGTGCATGCCTGCAGCTTCTTCTTGATAATTATGTGGAAATAAGAACATGTCTGGAGAATGTGGGTGGAGGGGGGTGGGGTGAGACATCAGCTGGACACCCTCGCTGGCTAGGAACTCCCTGGTGGCTGCAGCAGTGTGAGCAGAGGCATTGTCATGATGAAGATTGATACCGGACTTTGGACGTCAGGTACGTACAGCATGCAGCACTTGGGGGAGGTATTGATGCACATACCAATCTGCATGACGGTGCACCTCTCCTCCAGTGGAATGGTTGTGATGTGTCTGGTTTTGGCAATGTACAAAGCAACGTTCTGTCTACTGGTGTTCCTCAATCTTTTGAAATCTAGAGGCAGGGTGTATCCTTGAAAGAGCCAGACCAATGACTGGGCCTTCGATTCAGGATCAAATTGGTACACCCAGGTTTCAGCACCACTTATGATGCACCCAGGTTTCAGTATCACTTTTGATGTTCCACGTCGGGTTTGCATGTCCAGTGTCGTATTTCTCAAGCATAGTCAAGCACCATGCACCCTACCCCCTTCTGCTCTTCAGTCAGCTGATGTGGCAGCCACCTAGACATCTCTTCTGGACACAGAGCTGATGGTGTAATTATCTCATTCATGGCAGACATTGCCAATTCCAAGTATGTCTTGAGATCTCTGCAAGTGATTCGTGTGTCTTCTATGATCTTTTTTTGATACTGGGGCATTCTTTTGGGCGGCAGCAGAAACGGTCGGCCACAATGGTTCTCATCATTGAAATGACTTCTACCAAACCTAACTCCCGCAACACCTGCTGCCAGTCTATGTTCCTGGGGCAATAGATCCAAAGCTCACAAAAATTTTTATGTGATTCCTGATAAGCCCTTTTTAGGTTGTAATAGATCATGGCTCGAAAATCAGATTTTGAAGCTCCATGGTTGATGTCAGAAACGGCTAGGTTACCCTTTTCTTGGTTTAGTTATTTTAATGCCCATGACTAAAACTTCTTTGGTGTCTGGCTTAAATGATGTAATACTCCCATGACGTAATCATAATTTTTACCTAGCACTTGCACAAGCAGCTTGGTTAATAACTTTCAGAGGATCTTTATAAGTACTACAATTGCTTTTTTTTTTAAACATCCAGCCTCCAAAAGAAAAGCACAAAAATAAGGCTTAAAAACCCAAAACCCAAAAGGGGGAAAAAGGGAGGGGGAGGGTACACAAGCCTCATAATGAAGTGCTAATCATTATAATCATATATGTTTTCACATAGTAGGCCAAGATCTGAAGTACGAGAGAGAGAGAGAGAGAGAGAGAGAGGGGAGAGAGAGAGATGAGAGAGAGAGAGAGAGAGAGAGAGAGAGAGGAGAGAGAGAGAGAGAGAGAGAGAGAGAGACAATGACAATGACAATGACAATGACAATGGCAAATTCTTTTATTTCGAGGATAACGAATAAGCACCCATGTGCTTTTTTACATCTAGTCCCGCCCTTAGGTATATATGAGAGAGAGACAGAGAGAGAGAGACACAGAGAGAGAGAGAGAGAGAGAGAGAGAGAGAGAGAGAGAGAGTGTGTGTGTGTGTTGTGTGTGTGTGTGTGTGTGTGTGTGTGTGTGTGTGTGTGTGTGTGTGTGTGTGTGTGTTAGGGTGGAAGTGAACCTAAGACTGTTCTGTTTTTTGTCCGCCTGCTGAGAGAGAGAGGGAAGAGAGAGAGAGAGAGAGAAGAGAGAGAGAGAGGAGAGAGAGAGAGAGAGAGAGAGAGAGAGAGAGAGAGAGAGAGAGAGAGAGCTCTGAACTTTGAACTCTTACCTCTGAATGTTTTAATGTATCTCGGCCATAGACCACAATACAAACGACGAAAATACAGAGGATAGGAGGGGGTGACACTTGTATTCTCATAGTAACTGACTACATTTACAAATGGTTGTGCACAACACATGTCATCATTACTATTATCATTATTGACCCATTTGTTATTTCCATCATCTCATCGTTATTACTGTTATAATCAATTCAACACGCACACACATACACACGCACGCACACACACGCATGCACGCACGCATATATATATGTATATATATATATATATATATACATATATATATATATATATATATATAAATATATATATTTTATATATATATATATATATATATACAACGCCCCACACACACACGCACGCATATATATAGATAGATAGATATGGCAGATAGACAGATAGACAGATAGATAGATAGATGGATAGATTAATAGATAGAGAGATAGAGAGATAGAGAGATAGGAGATAGGTAGATAGATAGATAGTAGATAGATAGATAGATAGATAGATAGATAGATAGATAGATAGATAGATAGATAGAATATAATACTTACATATATACATACTTTATTATTTCACTTTATTTTTTTATATTATTTTTATATCGAGGGGTATGGAAATAGCACTTAAATGCTTTTTTACATCCGTCCTGTGTGTTTTCTTTTTTTTTTGTA